>OY759273.1:23246535-23564035 GCA_963662155.1 Lamellibrachia columna | reverse complement strand
AGTTATAATGAGAAACAAGGGATTTAAAGACAACACGACAATTGACACACGAAACCACATGACGCATGAATTATTCAATTGGATCTTACTGGATATAACCATCTATAATTTGACGCGGAACTAGCTACTCCGGGTAATATTATCTCATGGACCCATATATTATATATTAATATATATATATATATATATATATATATATATATATATATATATATATATATATATATATATATATATATATATATATATATATATATATATATATATCATGCAACGTGTATGTACGGTCAAACGTATATATATATATATATATATATATATATATATATATATATATATATCGTGCGCTAAGGTATTAGTGCCTTATCTTATTATAATCCACGGTGAGCATGTTTTTTATGAGTGAGTATGTTTATATGTTTATATGTTTGTAAATGTTTGTATTTGTATATGTTTGTATTTTTGCTATGCTATATACATACACGTAAAGTCGAGAAGTATTCACATATTATATATGTTGTATAGATAACAAGCAGAGAAAAGACGACAATGGATTTTTCCAAAAGATGTGTATTTTGTTCTGTTATACAATTTTATATTATTTGGACATTTCGCGGACGTAGCTTAAGCACACACCTTGCTACTTTAAAAAGAAAAATATACTTGTGATAACGCGTGGACATAGACGCTGATTTGCAGCACGTACACAATCAAGATTTATTGGCAATTTTAGGAGCAAATTTTATCAAAATATGCTTATAATATGTATGGGCATTTCGTATTTTATCACATATAATTCCCAAAGAACCGAGGTGTTCAAAGTAATCACAATATAAACGGCACTACTTCACATCAACCCAATTCCCAATAAGACACATTCCTGTGTGTATGTGCGTGCGTGCGTGCGTTCGTGTGTGTTGTTGTGTGTGTGTGTGTGTGTGTGTGTGTGTGTGTGTGTGTGTGTGTGTGTGTGTGTGTGTGTGTGTGTGTGTGTGTGTGTGTGTGTGTGTGTGTGTATGTTCGTGTACGTGCGTGCGTGTGTGAGTGCTCCGCATCGGATACACACATGATTATGTATCCCATGTGATACATAATTACTCCCCAGAATCTTGTTTGACATGTCTGGGAGCGGCGAGATCCAACGCGTGTATTATCCGGATTACGAGGATGCCGTCAAGATATATAAAGAGAGCCAGGTGCGTCTTCTAAACGTGCGATATGGAGACACAATTACGTACTTGCACCCTAAAAAAATCGGTCATGTAATAGAGACGTTTTTTTACGTCTGCTCTACGCACCAGTTTTTTAGACAATACTATTATATTAGGATGACCTTTTTTAACTGAGACACCGTAATACATGATATCAATCGAACCCGGTTTTATTCACGAAATACCGAAACATAGCGAAATGTAGCTCCACATTATGAGCCTGTACAACGATGGATTTTATTTTGAAAGCTTGCAAATAAAATAATAATAATATTTTTAAAGGTGTTAGTACCGTGTTGCTATCGATGGGGATATCAGTTCATGAAATAATTTTCTTGGTGAAACGGGACCAAAGGAAAATAAACTCGGTGTTGCTTACCTACTTAAAAACGACACTGTGTTACTGTAATATAATATCTACTATAGACCGAGACAGCTTGCGTTTTCTTCTCGCACTTTCGGTGTGCTGCATTGATGGCACGATAGTAGCAGGTCAATCATGAGTATGGACGTGATGTACCCCGAACTATCGATGCGTTCAATAAATGTAGCTATCGCTAGATATCGTCGATAGTTGGTTAAGCTATCAATAATAACAAATGTTGACAAAAGAAATCAGTTGAACTACTTGTGTTACTGTAATGTTATTCGAAGACATGCTTTCCAAATTTATTTGGTAATTATACTTATTTATTTACCTAACATCAACACCCATCGATCAGAGCAGCGTCATTAATATATTCACAATTTCGAATCGACTACCTATCGCAATAGTTATTCAAGTATTACAATAGCAATTAATTATGAATAAGAGTGGAAAGTAGACTTTCCTGTCTTACTCCTGAGATGATATCAAACCATTGGCCCTCGCCAGATCCTATCACAACTTTTCTCTGAGAGGTTGTTGTGTAGACTGAAATACTGATGTTTGATCAAATCCAGATTCGGAGGCAACTCTATATTTGCCCACAACTCCAGAGATGCCAATACATCCACCATCACCGATACCAAGAGGTTGATCCCTAAACGGTTAAGCTACACTATAACCACAACTCGCATTACATATTTAATGTAAGACTTATTTAATTTGTTTGCAATGTTTGTGATACCAATTTGATATGAACGGCTCAATAACAATGTTTTTATTTAGCAATGAAACCTATGTCTGCCTTTGCAGGCGTACACGTTTGACGTGTTTTCCAATAGCTCAATAGGCTTATGTTATGCCACAGTAAACTATGAGAGTTCTTCTGCTAAATAGTATAGGGTTCAATAACAGCTCATAGATCTCCTTCACATTGATTTAGGACCTCGTAATAAAAGCAGTGGTAATTATACAAATCCATTAAACAAAAAAATAGGAAACACATCAGTTGTCTTTCCTCATGATTAATGGTTACAGTGCTCTACTGATGTGAAACATTTTCTGTGGAAATTGCAAAGAGATTACCAAATATGTTTTTGTCTTGTTTTCAGATTTCGTAACAACTCCCGCCTTCAAGAGCACATATGTTGAGAGGTCTTCCTTAACCCAGTCCGGTATGCTACCAATGAGTTTTTAGTGGTGGCTGGAGCACAATCGGTTTTTACCAAACAATATATGTTCTATGTTCTGACACAACTCAAAGTTCGGACAAAATTATGACAATATATCAAGTAGTTTTAAGGTATTGTCTATTTTAGGGTTGAAAACTAATTTACTCTTCATGTTTGTGGACTGAATAGTGCATGAATCATCTTGAAGATAGTTGTGTTGTGTCTGTAGGCACCTTGCTGTACCATAATGTTTGACTTGCATAAATAACTTACTTATTTAATCCTCATCGTCCGGAAGTGCACATAAGACCGACACCAGAGTACGCCACTGCACTATATCTCTTGATGTTTTCTCGAGCTTCTCCCACGTCAGGTTATACTTTTTCATTTCTCGCTCCACCGTTCTTCTCCATGTCTTCCTCTCACCCGTTTTCAATCTGGTGTCCATCTGAGAGCAGTTCGGACTATTGTTGTCTGCGGCATTCTCAAGACGTGGCCAATCCACTGCCATCTGTGTCGTTTTATCTCCAATGTGATGGGCTGGGTTGATGCCCTTCTGTTGGTGTTCTACATTTGAGATTGTGCTAGGCCAGAATATCTTGAGTATTTTGCGATGGCATCTGTTCTGAAAGACTTCAAACCTGTGGTTGATAGTCTTTGTCAGTTTCCAGGATTCTGAACATTGAAGGAGGATACTGAAAACATTGCTCTTGAAAAGGCGCAATTTAATGTTCTGACAAAATTTCCAGATGTCCAGATGTTTCTAAGTATAGCAAATGCTTGGCCAGCTTTTGACAGTCTTGCGCGTATTTCTCTTTCAGAACTTCCACCGGCAGATATCTTGGATCCCAGGTACGTGAACTCCTCCACCTCTTCAATGTTTTCTCCTTGTAGTTGTATTGGTTCGTTTGTACTGCTATTCATCCTCGTGCGCTTGGTCTTTGTAATATTGGCTTTGAGTCCAACCTTTTGTGCGATAATAGAAAGCTCTTCTGTCTTTGACTGCATGTCTGAGAGGCGACGGAATGTTAGGCACATGTCATATGCAAATTCCAGTTCCTCTAGCTGGGTTGACAGCGTCCACCTAATACCTCTCCTGCCTGCATTTTAACACATGTTTTTATTTCAAATGTATATGTCAGTCTGTTGCTGCATATCACTTGTGCTGAAATATATGTATACAACATGTTGAAGATGTTGACAAGCTTGGCAGGGATTCTGTAGTGTCTCATGATGCTCCATAAGGGCTCCCGATGAAAGCTATCGAAAGCCTTTTGAAAGTCTGTGAAATTAGCATAGAGGTGTGTGTTCCACTCCTTGCTCTGCTCTAGTATATGCCTCAGAGTATATATGTGGTCACTGTAGGATTTCCCTTTCCTGAAACCTGCCTGCTCTTCCCTGATGTGCTGTTCCAGTGCCTTGGTCAGTCTTTCTTGAATAATGTTGCTAAAGACTTTGTTTCTGAGTGATAGAAGGGTGATGCCTCTCCAGTTGTTGCAGTTGGATATGTCTCTTTTTGTGGGTAATTTTACTATCAGCCCTATTGTCCAGTCCTGAAGATCTCTGTCACAAGTCTGGGTGTGACTGTATCTTCAACTTTCAGCATCTCAGCTGTCACTCCATCAGAGCCTGGGGCCTTTCGATTCTTCATTACTTTCATGGCCATTTTCACCTATTCAAGTGTTGGTTGGTCTATGTTCACATCCTCGTCTTCCTCAGTTTCTGGTATCTGAGCTGTCTCTGTTGGCTCCGGTCTGTTTAAGATAGTCTGGAAGTGTTCTTTCCAGCGCTCCAATGTCCCTGTTTCACTTGAGGCGAGGTTTCCATCTGAATCCGTGGTTGGTACATCACTGTTTTTCAATCCACCTCTCAGTGTTTTTGTGATCCTATAGAGAGTCTTAAGATCTTGTTTTCTAGCTGCCACTTTCTAGTGGTAGACTTTTATGAATAACATTAATGATTATATAATTGCACATTGTCATGTTTGAACAATTGACAGTTGTGTAGTGTCTGTAGGCATCCTGCTGTGCCACAGTGGTTAACTTGCATGAATAAAGGATGATATGAATGCACATTACTTTCAACCTCAGAAACTAAAAAACAGTTGTTTGCATAGTAGCTTGTGAATGACAATTTACGTACCTCGGGTATATCTAGTGTCAGTAGTCCCCAAATAAACTTCAATCTAATGTAATGTTACAAACGTGCAAATAAGAATTATTGACATTTTTTATTACAGTTTAACCCTAAATGTGTGATGAATATGTTACTGTTACAGTGAACCTACAATTACGTAACAGACTATATGTTTGTTGTTGAAAAAACTGAAACGAGCATGGATGACTTTATTTTCAATTAAAAGTGATTATCAATTAAACGTGAATATGTAGTGTCTTATATATTGCTTCCGTGGTAGACAACGTTGAATTTCCTCTAGATTATCATAAATATAAAAAGTGTCAATCCTTGCCATAACTCACCCGTACAAAGGGATGGCGCCTACTGAGAACCACCGATGTATGTCCTTGCCAACAAGCCAGGTCTGATATATAGTTTGGTGTGTTCTGAGACATTGGCCAGTAAGAAGGCATGACCATGCTCAAGAACTGATGAAACTACATCTGATTGAACTTTACTGACCTCAATGTTATCAATTACTATCTGATGTCGCTACTTCTAACTTCACACTCAGCTCATCACCTCACACTCACCTCCTTCTCACCCCACACACAAATACTTCACACCTCACACTCGCCTCACACTCATCTCTTTCTCACCTCCTTCTCACCTCACATTTACCTCCTTCTCACCTCACAATAACCTCCTTCTCACTTCACAATCACATCTTTCTCACATCCTTCTGGTCCTGGATTCTGAGACATTAGCCAGTAAGAAGGCGTAACCAACTTATGAAACTACTTCTGATTGAACTTTACTGACCTCAATGTTATCAATTACTGTCTGATGTCCCTACATCTATATCACACTCACCTCCTCACCCCACACTCACATCCTTCACACTTCACACTCACCTCACACTCACCTCTTTCTCACCTCCTTCCCACCTCACACTTACCTCCTTCTCATCTCACAATCACCTCCTTCTCACCTCACAATCACATCCTTCTCACTTCACACTCACATCTTTCTCACCTCCTTCTCACCTCACACTAGTTTTTTTTATCCCGAGCGTGTATGTGGGAGGAGATTGACGATGCCATTTTACCACTCAGGCCTTAACGTGTGACTCTTTTTTATTCTATTTAAAAATCAAGACATTCCCTGGACAGTGCTGGTACCATCCCTATACATCAGGAATCAGAAGATGTATGATCATTTTCCACCACATACATTCCAAATTGGGTCTAAACACCCAGGTTTAGGATGTAAACAAAATAAATATCTCGTTTGTGATTATTTTTTTCACAGAACCAGCAGGCAAATAGTTAATAGGGATCATAAGTATCGTGGCCTAATTTTAGTTCTGGGGTCCACTGGCGACCTCGGTTGTTTTGATGCCTATGTAAATAATATAATTATATTTTGTTTTAGGGTTAAAACTAGGTCACGAGACTTACGTTCCCTATTCGGGGTTGCGATTTGACGTCATTAATATATTAAAAACACGTGGTGGTTTAGGTGTAGGGCAGAACGATGCCCGCCATATATCCTTCACACAGAGCGGTGCTGCTGTTGGCGTTCATTTTCACGGTCTAATTCGATTGTCGCATTCAATTTGCACCAGAATTCCCTCAAATTGTTAAATTATATGCACAATTCACTGGTCCAAGATGTGTAGGGGAAGGTTGGAACCTATGAGCCACTTTTCACAATTTTAGCTATAAAACAAAAACATTTGTATGTTTGACATGAACATTGCTCTCTCGTACACATATCAATGGTGATTTGTAAAATTCAAAATATGTGCAAATTAGTGGAAGCATGTGTGGTGGCTCAAGGGACCCCACTCGTGTTGTCCCTTGAGCCACCATGTGGGGTACCTTGAGTCACCATGTGGGGTTCCTTGAGCCACCATGTGGGGTTCCATGAGCCACCATGTGGGGTCCCTTGAGCCACCATGTGGGGTCCCTTGAGCCACCATGTGGGCTCCTTGAGCCACCATGTGGGTCCCTTGAGCCACCATGTGGGGTTCCTTGAGCCACCATGTGGGATCCCTTGAGCCACCATGTGGGGTCCCTTGAGCCACCATGTGGGGTCCCTTGAGCCACCTTGTGGGGTTCCTTGAGTCAGAATACAAATTTTTCATTTGAAATAGAACAATGCGTAGAATATATCATTAGTATTACCATCAACGTGTTGTACATCTTCTGCACGTTATTTAACAGATCTTATATTAAAATATTACATTCATGCTTTTATTGCACATGCACGTTTCGCATAATTCCCCTTCTTGAGAAACATCTGTTTCAACGAATGTTTGCAATTATTGCCAATTATGTAAAACTAAGTGATACGTTTAGTTACCACCAGCCTACCGACAACATAGTTACTTTCAAGTATCTTCCTAGTTTTTATTGTAGCTTTTCTGGTCTGCTTGAAACATCTTAATTATTGTAATTCCCACCGGTTTGGGAAACACTACATTTCCACTACTGGCACAGAAAGGATGATCTCGACGCCAGGCTTGCCACCCAAAACACTTCATTCTGTGGGGGGATAACACATGTTTGCAATTAATACCAATTGTCTAAGTTATGTTTAATTACCCCAAGGTACCTACAAACTACGTATTAGTTTATTATCACATGTCTTCCTACTTGATATGGTAGTGTTCCAGATTTACAGGAAACCGCTTAATTCATGTAGTTATCTTTGTAGGACATTGCTCATCTACCGGGCAGGAAACATTATCTCTACTGACGTTACATATGCAGTATGGATGTCCTCGACAATGTTAACGAAAAGGAGGTATGTCATGTTCAAGAATTTCACACAGTGTGTGTCTTAGTGGGTCTGCCATATGCTGTGAAAGTTTAAAGAAAATTGTAGGATACATTTTCCATGTAGGCATAAGAACGTTATAATGGTCGCCTATGGGAAAACTGTTTGTGGTACGTGCCAGGCCGGTCTAGAGTGTTAGGCTTTAGAGCCTGTGCTAGCCACTGTGTGGCAGCAGTATTACCTCAGTATGACTACACTAGGAATACATGGCAGGATCCACCGGTGTTAACCCAAGCCTGCCAAATGTGTACACTGCGTGTTGCCACAAGTTGAAATAGATAGTGGTGGGAGACAGATGTAGTGCACGGACAACATCGCCCCATCAAGAGCCCCCGTCCAAATGGCAACCAGTATAAAATCCCCTCCGTACGAATAAATATAACAGATAGTAAACGTTACCGTCTTTATTTGCTTGCTTTGCGGTTGTGTTCTACTATGACGTGAATCCTCCAAACAATATTTTGGTCATTTGCTTTTAGGTTTAACATCCAAGTTAAATGTTGTAATATCCTATCTCATCGATAGCACGCTCGATATTGATATATTTAACTCCAGAGTCATCGTGTGCTCCAGAAATTGCAGTTGTAAAAGTGTGTTCGTGCGTGCGTGCGTGCGTGCGTGCGTGCGTGCGTGCGTGCGTGCGTGAGATGTCGATTGTCATGTATATTGTTCTTGCCTATAACCTTTTTGACATGTAATGTTCATTTAAGGAATGTTAAGATCTCATACAAAATTGCCATTTGTTGTAATGTACTTTATCAATACAGAGTGGGAGCCCAGACCTTTTATTTATGTAAACGACTCCAAAAGGTTTGACTCCATTGACTGAAGACACCCCCCCCCCCCGACATCCTAAAGATGCGTTGCTGCCGGGTCTGGGTCGGGGTTCCCCCCGAAATCACTCATAGAAGGGGCTAAAACAGTGCCAAATGGAATGATTCTCGCTGTTAATATCCAAAAGATATTTATAATTGTTAAGCCTTGCACTTGACTTAATAGCATTTCAACGACAAACCAGCATCATTGCGGGGGGGGTCATTGTCAAAACTAACGTTGTTATATGGGGGTGTACATGCCAGAGTTACAAAGCGTTACAAATGTGGGGGGTATCAAAAACGTTTCCTCTAGCTGTGTAGTTCGAACTCGTGGGTTTTTGCGTTGCGTTGTTTTGGGGCAATCCCTGACCCAATCCCGGCAGCAACGAATTTTGGGGATGTAGGGGGGGTGGTCCATTCAGTCCACGAGGTCAAACGTTTTGGCGTCGTTTACATAAATAAAAGCTCTGGGTGCCCAGTGTAATACTGTTGTGATAAGACAAAAGGGAGAAAGTGACACATTTACCAAACATGAGTTAAGTTAACAATCACAATGAAGTGTCCAAAAGCCACATTTTAACACAATAAACCAAATTTTTTTGACATAGGAAAACTTTTGAACGGTTGTGGTGAAAAACAACAGGAGTGAAGGAAGACGCGAAGCAGGATTGCAGTGAGCGGACAAAGTAAGGGTGGCGCGGGTGAACAAGACAAGCGTGGAGTGAGAGAACTAGAGAAAGGTGGAGTGAGACAACGAAACAAAAACAAAACAGCGATTGGTTAAAAGGATATACCAACGGAAGAGAGAACATACGAACACAGTTTTAAACAGACTGACTGACAAAGATAATCAGGTGTGCACCACGTGGTGTGTTACTTTAATTTTCATTGATTTGGTATTATTAAAATGTTTGTAAACACTAAACAACGTTGTGCATCTGATAAAAAAAATTTCTACGAGATCATCATTGATACGTCAAATTATGTATCCACGATGATTAGAATGGAAATAATAACCATTGGGGCTGGGGTTTTAGGTTGTTGGAGGGGATAAAGTATACATATAGTTCCTGGCATTGGTAATTCCGTATTCAGGGAACCTAAACGGAAGATGTGACAATGCTATTTACCCTTTTGGCCATTCCTTTAAATACATATCCTTTTCTCGCCCTTTGGGGATTGCCGTCAGGGGAAGGCCCCACTTAAAATTGTTGGCATTTGTCATTCCATACTGACGTAAAACCAAGACAGACAGAGACAGACAGGCATACAGACATACATAATTCTTTATTGGTCCATTTGTACACAATAGTACAGTAAAAATAATTAATACATTAAATTTTTTTGTTTTGTAAATTAGGCATGTAAGCACATATACAGTAATAATTTTATTTGGGAGACTCCTATTAAGACCAAAGAAGTCGCTCTCATAGGAGCCACCCTGGTAAGTTTTCAATGAATTTGTTGTTGTTGTATATTTCCTCGTGTATAAAATAATGTTAACGCGTATAGCTGGTTTAAGAATGTTATTCATGATCATGATTTTTAACATTATGTATATATCCCAGTAAACTGTGTGTGGTAACATTATCTTTGTATTGTATTGTTCATGATATGTGGTAAATTATGTTTCATGCATTTTTTTTTGCAAATTCGTGTTGTATTCTAAATGTGTGTATTCTGTTGTGTTTACGCGTGAGATGATTGTGTATGTGTGTATTCGTGTTTATTGGCCAGTTCTGTAAGTATGTTGGTAACTGTTTGTGCATGAATTTTTAATAAATTCGTAGTATCTGTATTTTAAGTAAGTCTCTCAACCTTTAAAACAGAGAGGCTTTTAAATAATGGTTCCGTGTGTGAGTTGTATTTGGCTATAAGATATTGTTCTAATTGCTTTCTTCTATAATTTTGTTATCCTATTACATTGGTAGTGCCAGATCATTAGGCAGTAATTTATATGGGTTAATATTAATGAATTATATAATATAATTCTGATAGTTTTTGGCAAGACATGCTTCAACTTGTTTATAATTCCGATTGTCCTAGAACATTTATTTGCTATTTTCTCAATATGTTTATGCCAATTTAAATGTGTGTCTAATATTAGACCTAGGAAGTTGAAATGTTGGACTCTTTCAATGTTTACACCATCAATTGTTAGTGTTGGTACTATTACCATTTTGGCATTTGAAAACTCATATATTTAGTTTTGTTGATATTTAATAATAATTTATAAACATTTTGACACTTTGTAGTTCCGTATTTATCATATATTCAGCATCTGGATTGTTTGAACCAATTGTAAAGGACCCGAGCGTACATACTAAAAAAAGTACCATCGGCATGTATAATGAATTTAAAGAGAGTATTGGCTTGTGAGAAATCGTTAATACATATAATGAATAACAGAGGACCTAGTATTGAGATTAGTGGGACCCCTGTGTTTATAAGTAAGACATTTGATTTTATGTCATCAATTTTTGCAAATTGCTTTAATAATTGTAATGCTGAGGATTCCAACATATCATGTTAAATTTTTAAAGACGATGATATGGTCAATTGTATCGAATGCTTTCAATAAATCAAGAAATATACTGATGGGTAATTGGTTGTTATCCAATTGTGTGGTGATCATATCGAATTTTTCTAGAGCTGCATATTCAGTTGAATGGTTGGGTCTGAAGACACATTGATTATCAGACAGTAGTGTTGTATTAGTAAAATACATGAGTAATTGGTCATTCATTATTATTTCCAAGACTTTTGAAAAAACAGGCAAAAGAGATATTGGTCTATAATTTGTGAATAATGTGGGCTAATTTTTCTTAAATATACGAATTACTTTTGCTACTTTAAGTTTGTCAGGAAATGGTATTCAGTGTTAACCACTTGATTTATTAATAATGTTAAAGGTTCTACTATTGAAATTAATTTTAATAATTTGCTGGATAGTCCATCAAAACCATAGCTATAAGAGGCCTATAAATATGTCTTATTATTGCTAGTTTGGCCAAACCACCTTCACTTATTTTGATAATCAGCCCTTCCCAAAGTTCATAATTGTTTAGATTTTTAACAACTTCGCATGTCTTTTGTGTTTACGTATATGATTAATCCAAATTTTTACTGGATGTTTTCCCTGTGTAATGCAATTGTATCCGTCCAGCTGAATGTGTGAGAAATCGTAATTTTTAGATATACGATTTTCTTGTAGGTATATGACACTAAATTGAACATTTTCAGTTTTTAATTCTTTTACGAATGCCTCTAGTTCGGTAAATTTGATATTAATAGATTATACATTTGAGCTTATTACACTGAATAATTTTTTTTATGAGTCGAAACATGAGGATAGAAGAATATATGGTTTAATTCATTAGTCTGATTTGTGTTATCATCTAGGATATTATTTTTAATGTTTTCCTGTAAGCCACCTAAATACTGTAGAACTAATTCGTCAGATGTCATTTAGTGTTCATAGTTTGCTTATGTGACCTGTGCAAAATGATATACGTGTGGTGATTTCCCGAGACATTATATCTGTATACCTTATATGCATCGTTTGAAAATGTGCGATGCTGATTGTGCGTATGTAGATTTGTGTTGTGACGTGGTAATGTTATGCTCTTGTGGGTGTTATTCGAATTTGATGTAGTGTATAATGCAACAATGGAGATGTTTACAGAACAGGCCTGGGCTAATTTCAATGTTTAATTGCTAATGTGTAAATTCAATTAACTCAACTAAGTTAATTTAATTTAATTAATTAACTTTCTAGAACATCACACATTAATTAACTTTCAATAAACTTTTTATTTGATATATTATTTTATGCAATCCGGTGGTGACTGCCACTGGCTTGCTGTCAGGAGTAAGAATTAGCTTTGGTGATCGTGGTTCCCATTAGACAGAGCCACTCCTCCAGTGAACCAAGTTCACCCAACCAATATCAAAGAAAGCTTCTAGTCAGGTCGAGTACAGTGTCAATGTCCAGCCAGTGTTAATCAATGAATAAGCTGAACTGTGAATGTGCCTGGCCAGGTGCTACAGCTGTATTATGTGAGAGTATTGACTCCTCTTGCTTGTGTGGTTTCATTACCAATCCAAGGGGATGCAATACAAAGTGTATATGGAATCTGGAGATTTTCTAGACATAATCGCACATGACAAAATCCAACGGGACAAATGAGAAAAGTTCACGAAATCCCGCATTTCAATATTTAACTTAAATTCTTGAAATGTGCTTTCAAGTTTTAGAGACATTTGTGCAATGTAATTATGTTTCGTTAACTTGCTTGCCATGTTGCAGACAGGACACCAGTTAACCGCCCCCCCCCCATAGCAGATAGTGGCTTCTTGTTTGTCTTGTTATCTTGCATGGGAATTGTTAGCAGTAATCTTCTTGGGAGTAGTGGCTTCCATGGTGCCCACAAGACCTGTTTGTATGGGTGGCAAGTGCAGTGACCATTTGGTAAGACAAACCAATCATATGATGTCTTCTGCAGCTGAATAGTGGGACCGGGGATTATGGGATTGTAATAATCTTTCAAGATATTAATTTCCACCTGTTTTTCTGTTCACCATGTCTAAGCCACGTGTTTACGAAGAATTTGACCTCTCAGTCAACGTGGTAATTTAATTTAAGTTAATTGAAATTAAATGTTAATTTAATGAAAGTTAATTGTTAATTTAACTGAACAATTTGTGAGGTTAATTTTATTTAATTGACCTGATAAATGTGTGAAGTTAATTTAATTTAATTTACTTGGGAAATGTATGAGTTAACTGTAATTTAATTAATTAACTTTCCAAGTTAATTGCCCCATGCCTGAAATACGGAGGAAAACATAACTGTAAACGTTGTACGTGTAACAATTGTTGTCAATAAAGAAAGAAATAAGAAAATATGCATAACAAAGAAAACATAATATACATCGATCAAAACGTCAATAATTAACTTTTCGGGGAGAATTAAAAGGAAAAGGAAAAAGGAGTAATCCTGTTCTGGCCGGGAAGGTTTGACACTGTTTTAGCCTTGGCATCATTCCCATAAGTAAATGCCCCCATTTCTCGCCCAATGGGGGATGCTGGTAGGGGAAGGCACCTTCTAAAATAGCTGGCATTGGTCATTCCATACTTAGAGGACCACACGGGAACATTTGGTACCGTTTTTATCCTTTGCATCATTCCATTAAATCAGTGCCCTTTTTCTCATCAGTTGGGAATTGCTGGCAGGGTAATCCCCCAACTAAGATTGTTGGCATTGGTCATTCCGTATTCAGGGAACCCCAAGAAAATATTTGCTTTTAGCTTTGGTATCATTCCCATGAATAAATGCCCCCCTCCCCCTTTCGCACCCTTTGGGAGTTGCTGGCAGGTGACTCCCCCATCTAAAACTGTTTTAGGCTTGGCGTCATTCCCATAGATAAATGAACTTTTTTGCTTCCTTCGATGGGTGATTTCGGGGACAACCCCCACCCCAAACACGGAAACAACGATTTTTTGGGATGTTGGGAGTGGTCCCTTCAGTCCAAGGGTTCAAACGTTTTCGCGTCGATTGCATAAACAAAAGCTCTAGGCGCCAGGTCTAATACTACAGTGAAATTGACAGAAGGGAGCAAGTGACATCTTTGTCAATAATGAGCTAAGTTAACAATCACAATGAAGGGACCAAAAGCGACATTTTAACACAATAAAACTCACTTTTAAATGGCAGATTTGCTATAAATGACACGGCATAAAGGAGCAAGTGACAATGAAATTGTATCTACCATGAAAAAGGGGATAAATGTGTGACCAATAACATCACGTGTTATTGCGACAGCCATGCAATCAGTCTGCAGTTCTCATTCCCAGTAGGGTCATTCCTCGTCAAATCAGTCAATTTTCAGGACATGAAAAAGGTGATGTCTCAGAATGTCCTAACATTTTAACCAATTGCTAAATGTTTATATCTGAGCAACTTTTCAGAGAAGCTAAAAATTTAGATGAAACTTCTTGTTGTAATGCTACATAAAGTGCACAAAGAGTAAACGCACCCGTTACTTGGATAATTTTTCAGGTGCCTCTAACGTGAACAATTTACAAGCTACATAGCTTAAATTTGCTGTATGTCTAGACACATTCGTACAGATGTGCGTCGCAAAATTAAAGAATGATAGTGAGAAGTGTACGAAAATGGAAAACATATATTATTTTATTTTATTGCATAATATAGTAGATTAAATCGATGGTTACCATAGCTGCATAAAATAAAACCGTCAATGTGTTAGTCTACATACACCAACACTAACAGAAAGACTACATATTTTGTGACACTCGCAATTTAAAAACTACAATCAACTTAGAAAGTCAATAAATGCAACTGTTTCCAACTTCCTATACAAATGACTCCCATCATACTGGACTTTTAGCTGTACTCTGGAGACACCTGGTGACTAAACTAATGAAGGGGTGTGCATGGGTCTCAAACTCCCAGCTCCCATCTGTTTTAGGGCCCAACCTCCCACCAACTCCCAACACAAAGTCTGGCCGCGTATTTTGACTATTACCTTCAGGTGGCATCACTGATCTGAGTGATTCATCTCACGGAGCCTTGTTAATCGACAAAAGTGGTGTCATCTCACGGAGCCTTGTTAATCGACAATAGTGATGCCATCTCTCGGTGCCTTGTTAATCGACAATAGTGGTGCCATCTCACGGAGCCTTGTTAATCGACAATAGTGATGCCATCTCTCGGTGCCTTGTTAATCGACAATAGTGGTGCCATCTCACGGAGCCTTGTTAAACGACAAAAGTGGTGCCATCTCATGGAGCTTTGTTAATCGACAATAGTGGTGCCATCTCACGGAGCCTTGTTAATCGACAATAGAGGTTCCTTCAATCGGAGCCTTGTTAATCGGCAATAGTGGTGCCACCTCACGAAGCCTTGTTAATCGACAATAGTGGTGCCATATGGTGGACTGGGCACCAGTCTATAAGTCGAACGACGAATCATATTTGTGGACATCCATAGCCCGACGCAAATGCTGCCGCGGGTTGTATGGTAATGTTACTTATATAATTTTTGTTTACACTTCCCATCTGTTTTTGATGCCAATCTCCCTTCTATTTTGAGGCCACCCTCCCATCCTTTTGAGGCCCAACCACCCATCTATTTTGATGCTAACCTCCCATCAATATTGTTAAGACCAAACTCCCATCTATTTTCAGGACAACTTCCAACCCATGTTCAGGCCAACCTCACATCTATTTTGAGGACCAATCTTCCACTTTTTGTCATACCCCTCACTAATACAATATTTGGGAAACTATCAGGGTAATGATTAAGAAGTTGTCAAATAAAATAATAAATCATTACTAAATGTACAAGGTATATTTGTTATTCAGGTTTTCATCTTTACAATTTATGTCGACCATTGTTATATTACTGTATGCGTACAATAAAAAAAAATTAGAAGTTGTAAATTATATCTTGAAAAATAATTAATATTGTTAACGTTGGGAACCCGCAGTTGGAGTTTGGCCAGGTAACACAATGACATTTCCACATCAAAAGCAGCCTTTGCTTCTCAAAAAAGGCATTATTAAAATGCCTAATGAAACGGTCCTGGCGAAGATAAATATGCTAATTTGTTCGTAATAATCACTACAGGAAATGTATCAATGTCTCAGAGTGTCATACCATTTAATACATTGTGTCGTACATCAGAGTGAAGCTTTTCGAATACGCCGCAGCGAATTCCACGTTTCCTGTGAAACGTGGTTTCGTGGTTCGATAATCGTAAGTATTTCACTCAAAGCAACTTTCCTAACAGCGGATTTGCATCAATCAATGAAATAACATTTGAGATTTAAAATATTGATCCCTTACGCATGTGTTCAGAATGTTATGAAAACGGCATATTTTATCAAGCATAGCGCATCAGTGAGTTAATTAGTGAGTGAGTGGGTGGGTGGGTGTGTTGGTAGGTGAGTAGCGTGAGTTGAGTGAGTGAGTGAGTGAGTGAGTGAGTGAGTGAATGGTTGAATCAGTGAGTGAGTGAATGAGCGAATGTTTGAACGAGTGAGTGACTGAGTGACTAAGTAGGTGAGTGAATGAGTCAGTGACTGAATGGTTAAATGAGTGAGTGGGTAAAACTCTACAATAACGGGAAATATAGATGTAACGTAACAAAGAAAAAATAACGTTATTGGTGCAATTTTATTGAACGCATTTGATACAGAGGTGCTTCATTGTTCGAGTGCTGCGTTCGAATTACGCAGAGGCTGTCGCACTCAAGGATGGATCCAATCCTGCCAGTGGCAGCACCTGGGTAATGGCTACAGCGAATCGTGTCGTTCTATGTCACTTTCTGACCGAGCTGTTGGAGTTACCGGACACCTGCTGTATAGTCGGCACCATTGCCACCAGGAACACCAACTGTTGCACGGAAAGAAAGCATCCACCGTGGCTTACGATATCCAGCTTAATACATTATGTATTACGGAGGTGTTTCTTCAGAACGGTCATAAGCGATGATTAGTTGAACTCCGTTGCATCTATATTAGGTGTTATGTTCGACTCGCTCTCTGTTAGTTATAGCTGCTATGTACCATTTTTGTATACACTGGATATTGACAAACATAACTGAGCAAGGTATCATTGAAGTATTCGTAGATTCTTTCTCTAATAAACGAACAGCTAATACAAATGTTTTGAGAAATGTCACATACGTTACCAATCCGTCTGGATAATATCGTTGCACATATACAGTGTTTTTGATCGTGATGCCTTATTTAATTATAATAGTTTGTTTGTTCAGTACAGTGCACATATACCACTTTCTTGTCCTAACGGGTTACAACCTGTTACATTGTGAAAAACAGTTTCAGCATGTCACCTACCTTTACTTCTTCCGGACACGTCTCCTAAATGTCTCCAACCTTTCTTGACGAGGACGCCTATTTTGAATATATATCTTATAAAAGTCATATATATATATATATATATATATATATATATATATATATATATATATATATACTGAAATACACAATTCAAGCTGCAACTGTAAATAGACTACGACTAGATGGACACAAAGCATTGCTTTAAATCTACACGCTTCGAGGATATTCAGCAGATAACAAAATAATATGCACCATATTACGTCATATCACGGACATTATCTATGATTAAAGCCGACTTTACATATTTAGAACTGATCTGTTATATCGGCAATAGGTTACACAAATGTGACGCTCTTAGTAGCATCACACGTTCAGTGGTACAGAAACAATCGTCATCACTAGAAATGCCGCGCTGGCCAACAATCACTCAATCGTTTGTTTGCCTTTATTAAAATAATGTCATACAGATTAGGCAATACTCGTATACAGAATGTTTAAGAATAGGCCCTAATTTCAAAGCATGTATAAGACAGTGTTATTGTAGAATTAACTTACCGACCAACTCCTTAAGCTTTTCGTCTGCCGACACAGCAAGACTGTCGCCTTTCTGCTATAAAATAATAATATACACCAGTTTCGTAAGCATTCACGCTACTGCATAGACAAGGTTATTTTATGCTTTAAAATTTCAGAAGTTACCACAAACAGAAGACACCAAGTAGCACTAGAAAAATATTTGAATATAAAATTGGTATTAATTCTTGTAGAGGACGATAAATGAATGGGCCAAATTATATGCTAATAGTGTCAATGCTAGCAGTGGGAATATTGACTTGGTAAAACCAATTTACATGTTTCTAAAACAGATGGGCCACACATAAATGTAAAATGTTGAACTCTCAATAAATCAATGCCTTCCTTATCTTGCATAGCGTATTGCTTTGGATAGTTTTAATACTAAGTAGTTGCATCGTTTAACAGCATAACAGTTTTGCCAAAAATAATTTGTGGGTAATGTCACATGTACTTACGGCTTCACTGGTGAAAGCCACCGTCGCCAGCAACACGACACAGAGCAGTAGAAGGAAGCTCGCACGCATCTTGTCTGGCCAGCGATGTTCTACAGCAAGACAAGTTGGCGTGAAAAGTCAAGACAAAGCTGGAGTGAGCGAACAAGACAAGGCTGGAGTGAGCGAACAAGACAAGGCTGGAGTGAATTAACATGATGTGGTGAAAAGACAACAGGAGTAGAGGAAGACACGAAGCAGGATTACAGTGAGCGGAAAAAGTAAGGATGGCGCGGGTGAACAAGACAAGCGTGGAGTGAGAGAAGTAGACAAAAGTGGAGTGAGAGAACCAGACAAAGGTGGAGTGAGAGAACTAGGCAAAGGGGGAGTGAAAGAACTAGGCAAAGGTGGAGTGAGAGAACTAGGCAAAGGTGGAGTGAGAGAACCAGACAAAGGTAGAGTGAGAGAACTAGACAAAGGTGGATTGAGAGAATCAGACAAAGGTGGACTGAGAGAACTAGACAAAGGTGGAGTGAGAGAACTAGACAAAGGTGGAGTGAAAGAACCAGACAAAGGTGGAGTGAGATAAATATACAAAGATGGAATGAGAGAACGAGACAAAGGTGAAGAGAGAGAACCAGACAAAGGTGAAGTGAGAGAACCAAACAAAGGTAGAGTGAAAGAACCAGACAAAGGTGAAGTGAGAGAACCAGACAAAGGTGGAGTGAAAGAACCAGACAAAGGTGGAGTGAGATAAATATACAAAGATGGAGTGAGAGAACGAGACAAAGGTGAAGAGAGAGAACCAGACAAAGGTGAAGTGAGAGAACCAAACAAAGGTAGAGTGAAAGAACCAGACAAAGGTGTAGTGAGAGAACCAGACAAAGGTGGAGTGAAAGAACCAGACAAAGGTGGAGTGAGATAAATATACAAAGATGGAGTGAGAGAACGAGACAAAGGTGAAGAGAGAGAACCAGACAAAGGTGAAGTGAGAGAACCAAACAAAGGTAGAGTGAAAGAACCAGACAAAGGTGAAGTGAGAGAACCAGACAAAGGTGGAGTGAAAGAACCAGACAAAGGTGGAGTGAGATAAATATACAAAGATGGAGTGAGAGAACGAGACAAAGGTGAAGAGAGAGAACCAGACAAATGTGAAGTGAGAGAACCAAACAAAGGTAGAGTGAAAGAACCAGACAAAGGTGAAGTGAGAGAACCAGACAAAGGTGGAGTGAAAGAACCAGACAAAGGTGGAGTGAGATAAATATACAAAGATGGAGTGAGAGAACGAGACAAAGGTGAAGAGAGAGAACCAGACAAAGGTGAAGTGAGAGAACCAAACAAAGGTAGAGTGAAAGAACCAGACAAAGGTGAAGTGAGAGAACCAGACAAAGGTGGGGTGAAAGAACCAGACAAAGGTGGAGTGAGAGAACTAGACAAAGGTGAGAAAACTACGCAAAGGTGGAGCGAGTGAACTTGACAGAGGTGGAGTGAGAGAACAAAACAAGAACAAAACAGCTGTTGGGTGAAAGGATATAGCCATGGAAGAGTGAGAAAACAAACGCAGTGGAGATGTAAACTCGTATTGGACTGTTTACCGGCATGGCATGGCTTTGACACTGCATATCTGGTAATAATGTGCATCCATGTGAAACACTTCAAAAGCAATAAAGTAATGTTGGTGTTTTCGATAATATATAATTTTTTATTTGAACACAACTATGTCAGTGGTTCCTTTGTCGCCATTAGTAGGAATACATCGCGACGATATCATTCTACATTTTCCCAACAACACACTCTGCTTGTATGTTCTGGAACTATGGGTGCGTGCGTGCGTGCGTGCGTGCGTGCGTGCGTGCGGTGACTTTGTGCAGGTGAAGGAGTGCCGACTACCAAAGAAAGCAGAGGCGTTGACAGGAAGGGAGGGAAGGGTGGAGGGAGTAATACAGAGAGAGAGAGGGGGACAGAGAGCGGGAGAGAGAGAGAGAGGGGGAGGGGGAGGGGGAGGGGGAGGGGAGGGGGAGGGGGAGGGAGGGAGGGAGGGAGGGAGAGGGAGAGAGAGCGAGAGCGAGAGCGAGAGCGAGAGGGAGAGGGAGAGGGAGAGGGAGAGGGAGAGAGAGAGAGAGACGGGGGGAGGGAGTGAGGGGAGAAAGGGGGGAGATAAATGCATTTATTTCACACAAAATATGTGCATTAATATGGACGAATACAAATTAATGTTACTCACTTACAGCGCAAAAACAAAACCTTATAGGAATACGGTGGTCAGGGAGACCGTCACTAAGCATGGTCGTTATCATGAGGCCACCCTTGCAATAATAAAACATTTATATTATTATGTAGTCACTAATCACAAACACACACGTACAGATATACATATATACTTGCCTGCACCTCCATATATGGGTTGTCTGTGAGTTCCATCGCTTGTTCAATGTTGCCTACTGCACTTAATATTTACCAAAATGTATCGTCCTTATACTGACACATACACGTTGGGATTCTGGATAAGTGTCGAAACTAATTCATGTAAAATAATGTTGCAGTAAAATACAGTGAGCTAACATATTATCATAACGCTGAATGTGTTGTGTTGAGAAATTTGAATACTTGTTTAACGGCTTTTTTAACAACGAACATAACGATAGTCAAGACACCCCATTTTATTAATGTATTTACAGTTAGAAAACGGGACCACGAAATAACGCACGGTTTGTTTGTAACGTCTGATTCTGACAACGCTCTATCCACTTTTACAGTTTAGATCACGGGATCACAGAACAACGCAGTATTTAACAGCAATGTCTGACGCCGACAACGCTCTATGTTTATGCATGATTTATCTATAAGGAAACAAGTTTCATTGTATATAATAGTGGTAGTTTATCTATTTTCCAAACTAATCGATCACTTCAACTGCCGGCGCACCTACTGTATTGAGCGCGCCAGCGCGCCCCGGGCCAGCGCGTTGAATACAGTAAGCCATGAGCAACTGATGTGGAACGGTTACACCGAATGTGGAACTGAGTTGCCTTAGCCAGCTCCACTTTCACAAACCAGACAACGTCGTTTACCGCACCTGGTTGTCATACATACCTAGGCAAACTATGAGATATTTCGATTACATACAATGTTACATAATGAGACACGACGTGATTTGTTTTAAACAGGAGCTGATGTGTAATTATGCTCACCCGCCTGAGCACCAAGAAAAACCACCTTACGATCGTTCGTGCCTGTACACATAAATATACAGTAATAAGAATATTATTAGTACTATATATCTATGCTGTCGACGGCAGATGGTATGGATAGAACGATAGCGACACAACTGTAGACGAGAGCGCCTAGCGACCAAAGGCAACTTGTCATGACATCATGTATTATCGATCGTTGGTTATGCGATGGTTAGTTATCTGGCAATATAATATATCTATATTATAAGTTTTTACAAATCGCTAGAGAAGTTGTAACTTACTGTCAGTAAGTTGACGCTGTGGTTGCTCTGGAAGCTTCAAAGGATTTTAGCTCGTTCAATGAAGACGGAGGCTTTGCTGCCGGTGTAGCTGAAGTGCGCGTATCGACACTTTATAACGGATAGTGGGGTGGTTGCGGCGACAATTGATTAGCCAATCGAAATGCACTTTAAGGTGACCCAGAGACGGCGATCACGTCACACAAGGTCACATTGATATGGCGCCACTAACGTGATACTTTTTTATAATAATAGAAACCTAACAGTAAGCCTACTGTGTCAGCCAGATAATATGTTGTTTGGAGTAAACCTGCTCGAGACTGGAAGGATACAAAAGTAATGAGCGATAATTGACGTGTGTTGATAGATTGTGCTTGTATTGGTCCCACTGTCTCATCCAGCAGCTCCTTATGTAAGTCGCAGTCGGTAACATTTAAACTGTTACGTAAATACACCTGGATCCGCCATCTTGTACGAAGTACCTGACACGTACACACTTTTTATGAGCACACAGACGTGTTTGTACGAGTGAGTGACGGCGAAAATACCTCATTGCTCTGTCAGCAAGCGCGCACCCAAGAACTCAAATTGGACTGTTTACCGGCATGGCATGACTTATTAAAAATGTGTCGTTATGTTGTATCACGCAGTTACTGCTGGTTACAATATGTCCGCCTTTATCCAAAGTTAATAACAAAATATAGATAAGCGCTCTCTGAAATATATATCAAAACCCAACTCCGAATATCTTAGAGTTTCTTTAGCTGGCAGTGGTTAGTAGTTAGGTATGGGTAAATTCAAGTATAATTGTAACACTCAAGTATTCGTTATTGGGAAGCAGTGGTCTCGCAGTTACAGCACCGGACTGTCGATAGAAAGGACGGCTCGAGTCCACCTGCCGCCGTTTCGAAGTTTGGAAAGTTTTCTTTCACTCCATTTTTTTGGAAGAGACACTAAAAGCCGTTGGTCCCCTCTACCTGCTGTATATGCCAAAATCTAGTCACCTAGAGAGAGAAAAAGTGAAAATAGGCCTCTCCTGTGTTAGCTCTATCCAGTTAAATGCCATGAGTAATTGCAATTGCAAATTACTTTACATCGTGAAATACACCCTTTGAGAAGTACCCTTTATGAATCAGTCAGTCGTGCTGACGAACGGCTGACGACACACAAATATTGGCGCCGTGTGTCTGACCTTTGCTGCAAACACGTCGTTGAGCCAGTGTACCGCATGCATCGACATGACGTTATTTATTATTAAACAGGATCTGATGTGTAATTATGCTCACCCGCCTGAGCACCGAGAAAAAACGCCTTACGATATTTCGTGCCTGTACACATAGATATTAGTGCCCTGCACGGGCCGTGCTTTGGGTCCATGCCCGGCCCGTCCCGCAGCCCGCGGTCCGGGCCTCTACATAATTTCGCGGGCCGGGCCGGGCCTGGGCCTACATATTGCGGGCCCGGGCCGGGCCTGGGATGAACAAAAATTAACACATCGGGCTTGGGCCGGGCCTAGTGTGAGCGGGCCGGGCCGGGCCGGGCCGGGCCGGGCCGGGCCGGGTCGGGCCGGGCCGGGCCTGGACATAATAAAAATATTCATACAAAACCCAGATTATTATTTTTTATTCAATGGCAAGGTACCAACATGTCTAAAGCATTTACCTGGCTGGGCCGAAATTGAAGGGTATCTGCTATGGGTAAATTTTTTGAAAGGCACGTGATTTTGTCGAATTACACACAACATGTAAGTTAATGGATCGTCAATGTGCTGTGAAATGTTGAAGAAAATCATAAAACAAATAATAACGGCCTATTGGAAAATCCAATGTGTTTTCACCCCTTTTGTTCCATGGACGGGTAGCATATGAGCCCTCGTCGTATCGATAGGGCTTACCGTCTGTGCACATTTCAAGTCTGTTGATCTGAATTGGCGTTTATTCAGCACATATGGTACAAAACATTACAATATACATACAACAAAATATGCAATTATTGAATGGGACATTATTTTGTACATTACAACTATTAGTTTTAAAATAATTAGATAAAAAATATTGAGGCAATAAATTGAACAAAAGCTTGCTTATGTGAGCACTATATTCCGGCTGACAAAAGGCTGGATTGACAACATCGCGCACTGGACAGCTGGTGGATTCGAAGTGGCTACATAGAATGCAAGGAGACCCCAGCGACTGTCCACAATGTTGGCGCATTGCCAACGTTTATGTGGCAGGCGAGTAATGTTGCGGTTGGCTGCACACAGCTCTCGCCGTATCGATAGGGTTTACTGTCGGTGCACATTTCAAGGCTCTAACTTTCGAACGCATATTGAATTGAATTTACGATTTTACGAATACATTTATGTTTCCTGTGGTGTCGGATGCGTAGAGAGATGCTGGTATAGTTTCAAGTATGGCCGCAGCTCGTTTGATGTAGGAATAAGGAAGGCGGATACATAAGTAAAGTTTGGTAAAGGGCATATTTTAATGCCAGGTTGTATTTATCACAAGTACACCAGTAAACATAATCATTGTACATACAAAGTCGATTATAACCAGTTATTGATGTACCCAATAAAACAACAGTGTATGCACACAACCAATCAAACTGGTAATCACCATAATACATCAAAGGTGAGGGGCTACCTGCCACAGGCACTACTCCATAGAGAGAAGTGCCACCCCCACCCAAGACCACACAGTAAGAAACGTTACCAACCCATTCGCATTACACAACATAAAAATTGCTGGTGAAATTGAACTGACTCTTAGACCCGACTGAGCAAGCCAATCTGACACACCGACTAACTGTCGTGCTATTCTACACACACGCAAGCACGCACGCACGCACGCACGCACACACTATACTTTTAAAAATTTACTGAACATACAAATGTATAAGCCCTATTTGCTACTGGTGCACCATCTTGACCCTCAGACCCGGCTGAGCAAGCCAATGTGATACACAGAGTAACTGTCGAGCTGGTGTACAGCCACAATACTTTTCAAATAATTTGATGCACACACAAATGTATAAGAACTATTTGTTATTGATGCACCAATTTGATTCTCAGACCCGGCTGAGCAAGTCAGTCTGGCACATCTGCTAATTTACAGCAAATAAAGTATAACTGTAAGAGGATATTGTGTCAAACAAGAAATAAACCACACATATACAGTAGATGTTATTCATGTGGTGACCAGCAGCACCCTATTCGCAACCAGTGTTTATTAAAGTTTCATCATTGGGATTCGGATATAACGACGAAAAACAGTCGATTTCCATCGGCCCATTGCCTGAATTTGGACATCTGTAAAGCCCTGTGTAGCAGCTGTAGTTGCTGCACCTATGCGGAATAAGTGGCACTTGTAAAGATTTGGATTGTAGCTTGCATGAGAAAGACATGCTGAGAGCTGAGTGGCAAAATATGATCTTGACATAGGGGATTTATCAGGGAAAACAAAGAGTGGCCATCGCAGAGCCACGAATGTGCAGATAGTTACATACGAGTTTCACTGGGCAATTAATTGATTGGGACATTATCTCAAGAACAACAGGCCTATTCACCTGTTGATGCTTAGCATGTCTGATCGTGAGTCTCAAAGAAGTGTTGCTGCCTCCCTTGTGACCTGGGACCACCTCTATGTCACTCCTTTGTATCACATGTCCTGATAACACTCCAGATCGTACACAGATTTTCCCTATCCTTAAAAAAACGGGAAATGCCAGTATAAACATTGCGGCTATTGTGGAATTTTTTCAGGAATCACTGCTTTAGTTGCCTTGGTAAGTTGACCTAGCATGCTTAAATCAATTGGTCGTCTTGAATCAATTGTACTTGCCTTTTTTGTATACCCAGTAGAAGCTTCTTAATGTAAAAATTATCCGCTGGGTCTGTTAACCCAGTTATCTTATGGCTGTAAGATATTGCTGACACGGTGGACAAAATGGTCGAATAAGCATAATTGCCTGATTACTTGTGAGTTATGAACCCAGCTAGATTATTTTGAGAAACAGGGAAAACCCTCTTGCCTGGGCTAACGGATGATATATAGGTACGTAACATATTGACACTGCGCTTATATGCTGCTCGGGTTGTTCGTGTTAATGATGCTTTTACCAGTTCACGCTCTAATCTAGAAGAACATCTGGTTTTAGTGCATCTGGTATTGCCACTGGTGTGCAATCTAGCCAAGGAGCCACGTTCTGCAATCGAGAAAGGTGGTCTGCTATAACATTCTCATAACCAGGAACATGACGGCATCGAAATAAAACATTGTATTTCAAACATGCCAGTACCAATCTTCTCACCAGCTTCATAATAGCTCGATTCTTAGATGTACACTAATTGACAATATCCACCACACCTGAGTTGTCAGACATGAAAATGATACAGTGATTAGCCAGCAAGTTTCCAAACAATTCGGCTGCTAACACTAAGGGATACAACTCGAGTAGGGTGATATCTGCTGATGTGAAGGGCCTATGCCATCTCCCTGCTACCCATTTTTTCCCAAACACAACTGCGAAACCTATGTCACTGGAAGCATCTGTGTATAGTTTAATTGTGGTTGAAGAAAGAAACTGCTGCTCTAGAAACATGCTCTTCCCATTAAATGATACAAGGAATTCCTGCCAGGCAGCTAAATCTGCACGTGCTTCGTGATTCAATGTCACAAAATTATTAAGCCTAGTAACACCAATTGTCAAATTAATCAAACGACGGAGAAATGCTCTATCAGGTGGCACAACCAAGCAAGCAAAATTAAGCAGACCAATAAGTGAAAGTAAATCTCTCAAAGTGACCTTGCGACGGTTTGTGATACGGTTCACTAACGATGTAGCTTTCGTTAGTTTATCTTCTGGTAGACGAAGCTGCATCATTGCCGTGTCAATTTCATTGCCATACACAATTTGACACGTAGAAGGAAGAAACCTCTTGCCATGGCTTAATGGAATGCCAATGTCCTGCAACAGCTTTTCAAAAGAAAGCAATGAAGTTAAACAAGTTGATTCATTACCAGGACCAAAATAGATGAAATCGGCCAACAAATGAGTCACTTTGCTAACCCGAAAATGTGTCTGCAATATACACTGCAGTGCTCGACTAAATCGCTCAAACGTCTGACAACTGACTGCAGAACCCATCGGGATAACTTTATCATGATAGAACATACCATTCCAGGTGAAACCAAGTAATGGGTAATCTTGTGGTCTAATAGGTACTAGCCTAAAAGCATCCTGTATATCTGCTTTTGCTATTAAGGAGTTATGACCGCATGACCTGACCAAATCAATGACTCTGTCCAATGATTCATATTGCACTGTTGTGTATTCCTTAGATGTATAAAAATTTATGGAGTCGCCTTTTGGAAATGATAAATCATGGATGAGCCTGAACTTGCCAATTTCATGCATCGGGACTAAACCGAGAAGTGAGGCCTGGAAGTTTGTAAAGGGAACCTATTGAAATGGCCATGTTATACGACCCAAGTACATTTCATGTCTCAATTTATCATCCACTAGTGATGGCGCCTGTAGAGCGGATTGGTGATTGCCAGAAAACCTGATGCAGTGTGGGCCATCATAATGTAAAGAGAAACCTAGCGAAAACCCATCTAATAATATAGAAGTGTCAGGTTTGCTGTAGCCCACAAGATACCCGGCCATTGTGCGTCAACCCCTTTGTGGGTGGGATTGGCGCAAACCGCAACGACTGGTGGGATGTTTCCCGAAACATTTTGAGCATGCATGTTTGAAGTGACACGCAGATTTGGTGCAGCTGCCAAACTGCTCGAACTGGAAGCACTGGCCTTTTTGGAACAACTGGTTACTGATGGCTGGACTGCGGACGAAACCACCCCTGCTTCGGTTGACTTGCCCACGAAAGGAATAACCGACTGCTTTGTTGTTAACAGTTTGTTCCAGACAGCGGAACCGTGCATCCCAGTGGACCTGGCCAAAGTGTAACCCATTTGCTTTCATTTCCTTGCGGACACTTTCGTCATACTTTTTCCATGCCAAACCCCCAAACCTGCGTGCCATCTCTGTAATGTCTGCGATGTGTTTGAATAAACCTGGTGCATGCTGTGGCGAATGTTCTGTGGAATAAATAGTGAATGCTGACAGCCATTGCCCTGTTGTGGTTATTTCTTTTGTATTATTGGGCTTGACTACAAAAAGGGCCTCCTCCTGACCAATTGATCTCACCTCTAAGGTCATGCGTTGGTGCTGCTGCTCATCAAAATCACCGTCATCAGCCAGCAAATGCTGATGATTGACATAGTCCCCCCTCCTAATCCTATTCTTGAGGGTGTCTGACAGGTTGGCCCCTAGCGGCCTGTTAAAAACATCTTATGTTGATGGCGGGGCAGACAACTCACCACCAAGTAAATCACTGATGATAGTGTCTGGACCATCAGTGTCACTCGTTGTGTCCAGAGCGCTCAGAGATGTACTCGGTGCTGGCTGCATGGGGTCATTAGGCGCTGGCAACAAACGCCCCGACTGTTCCAGGCGCTTCAACACAGCGGCGGCAATGGCGTCTGCAGTCGCATCAACAGCGGTGGGCACTTGCTCAGCTGCAGGTACAGGAGGCCGATCAGCGACTGGCTTCTTGCTGGCACGCGTCCTCGACAGTGATCGTGTGGCAACTCGCTTCTTTGGTGCCATCTGTAACATCGCCAAAAACACCAGCAGGCACAGGAAATAAGTTAACAGCAGAAATAATAGTCAGTATAAACCTGACCTAAAAGCTGTTTGAAATTGCAATGTTGCATGAAAATTGTCGGACAATAGGAAATAAAAACCGATATTCTCGGTAACTCAGGGTACACCTGAACTAAGACCTGCTTAAAATGGCAATGTAGCATATATATTTGGATAGCATGTCAAAATTGAAAATAAAAACCGACATTCTCGGTACACATATAAATATGTAAGCCGATCCCAGTATCCCTCAATCTCGGGGTTATAACATTGGTAAGGTGTACGCTGTGTGCTGCCACGGTAGAGCTTTCGTGTCTCGTTTAAGCATGATTTTCCACAGATGTGGACGTTTATTTGTAAATATTTTAGTACATCGTTGGATGAGAATGACTGAAGAACGTCCTAGTGAATGAAATTTTATTTGAAATTCGTCATATTCTTAATTATTGGCGATTGAACATTGTTTTGGTGTGCGGTCAACCGGATCGGTCGCTACACGCCTACTAGGAATAAGCTGCTGAACCAGTTTTCGTCAAGTGCGTCTACCAGAATGTCGTCAATGCGCGTCCCAATCGACCTATTCAACACTGCTAAGAACTTCAGTGACAATGCGCACTGGGTTCATCAATGCATGTGACCACGTTTGGGTGTGTTGCAATTTGCTGCATCACTAACTCTATTATGTAAACATGTTGACTTTTACCGGCTGTCAACTACGGGCCATAGGGGCCAACATTATGAAGACGAACTTAACGGTGCCACTCAAAACACTCCTTACTCTTCGATCACTGAATATATGTGCAACTTTCAGAACGCACCGGGGAACTACTGCTGGAATAAACCATTTTCGCCCCATTTCTTCCATAATAACAGCTGGAAGACGATTAAGAACGAACTTTGAACACATACACAAGGGGAGAATTAATCCAACAAACCTGATTGACATATGTCGACAAACTGACACAAGGTATAATGTTACCTGCGTACTACTAAATGCACAATCAATATGTAACAAAGCAGTGACGGTGAAGGAACACTTGTTGGACCATGGTGGATATTTTATGTTTTTAACATAAACCTGGTGTAAACCGAATAAAACTGCTGTTGTCAACGAATTAACTCCACCAGGTTACAGCTATGTAGGAGAATGTCGTTCAGCTAAGCGCGGAGGCGGCGTTGGAATACTATACAAGTCAGAATATAAATTGCGAAAGACGATAACTAAGCGATATGAGACCTTTGAACATGTGGACGTTAAATCAACACAAACATTGAGACCTATGCGTGTTGTCGTCATTTATCGTCCACCGACAACAAATGTACAGCAGTTCCTCGATGAGTTCGCGACACATGTGAATGAGATAGCCATGGCACAGCGAGACATTCTTATTGTCGGTGACTTCAATCTTCACTGTGAACTGGGTTTTGCACCCGGCGTAAAGTTATTGAATGAAATTTTAGCTGAAAATAATCTACAACAACATGTTACAGAATCAACACACATCCGGACTTGGTGATAACACGTTCACCTAGTTCAATCGTATCATCTACAATGGCATACCCCAGCAGCATATCAGATCATTAAAGTGTTGTTTTTCTTCTGTCTTTTGCAAACCCAGTGCCTGCTCGTACTATGAGGCATCTGCGCGATATCCGTGGAATAAATCATGACCGATTTGAGGTTGATCTATTGGAACATCTCGCTTCTGTGGATATTAATATGGATGTGAGTGCCGTGGTTGACCAGTACGAGAATGCGGTCATATTAACCGTTGACGTGCATGCCCCTGTCACGACAAGAATGAAAACGTCCCGACGCAAGGAACCCTGTTATAATGATGACATACACAGTGCCTGAGCATTGAGACGTTCAAATGAGAAGAGGTGGAGGAAAACGAAGCTCGAGATCCATCGACAGATTTATGTACAGCACCGAACAGCGGTCAACGCCATGATCACTCGAGCTAAGCGGGCTCACTATGAATCAGTGTTGTCATCACTTGACCCACGGACATGCTTTCGTGTGGTCAACACCCTGCTAAAGCCACGGAGCACTAGTCGACCACAATCGTCAAGCACTGAGAAACTGTGCAGTGACTTTGCTACTTACTTCGCTGAAAAAAACACAAGGAATCAGAGTGCAGATCCAGAAAAAGCTGATAAGTGATAACGAATTTTCTGAGTACGTCGTCGATGTTAGCAGCCAACCAGTATCATACCAACTAAATCGACTACTACCTACGAGTGACGAGGAACATCATCAAACTGTGCCCCTCAAAGACATGCAGCCTGGATGCCTGCCCAACTGAACTCCTGAAGAGAACACTGCATATCCACATTCCCTATTTGGTGGCCATAGTAAATAACAGCTTCGAACAAGGAATATTTCCTAACACGCTGAGAACTGGGGTTGTGAAACCACAGCTGAAAAGTGACACGATAAATAAAGATCTGCTAAAAAAAACTACAGACCAGTCTCCAACATAGCGTTCATCGGCAAAGTGTTAGAGAAAGTTGCAGTCCATCGGCTAACAGAACACCTAACTATGAATGGACTGCACGAAGAATACCAGTCTGCATACAAGACACTGCACAGTACCGAGACAGCCCTGTTGAGAGTAAAGCATGACATTGTTGGAGCTCTTGACAGGAACCATGCTATGATGTTTGTCATGCTAAATGTATCAGCAGCATTCGACACTATCGATCATGCACACATGTTGAAACTTCTGCAAGATGAATACGGTGTGCGTGGAACGGCACTAGCTTGGTTCTGGACATACATGGAAGACCGCACATATCGCGTCCAGATTGACCCAACAACATCAGAGCATATTCATCTGCAGTGTGGTGTACCACAGGGCTCGGTCCTTGGGCCAGTTATGTTTACTCTGTACACTACGCCAATGCAGCGCATATTCAGAAGACATGGAGTACACTACCACAAATATGCGGATGACATTCAACTATATGCATCCTACAATCCGGCTGTGCTGGGCGACCAAGCGGAAACAGTGAGGCAACTCACAGACTGTATTAGGGAAGTTAGACAATGGATAACTCTTCGTATGCTAAAGTTAAATGATGACAAAACTGAGATGATTATTTTTATATGAAAACATAATCTCAAGTTATATGGAGTTTGCTCTATGACCATTGGAGCTGGCATCATTTCACCAGTAGACTGCGTACGAAATTTGGGAGTTTATATGGATCAACATCTGACGAAGACACATCATGTGACAGCTGTGTGTGCTGCTTGTAATTATCATCTATACAGACTATCATCAATACGTCACAACAGAAGCCACCAAAAGTGCTGTAAACGCACTTGTGACCTCTCGCCTAGATTAATGTAATTCGCTTTTGGTTAACCTTCCGGAATCACAGATACTTCGACTGCAACGAGTACAGAACAATGCTGCTAGATTAATTACGCGCACCAGTAGGCACGACCACATAACACCAGTCTTAAGGGGCTTACACTGGCTGCCGGTAGCAAGTCGAATACATTTCAAGGTGCTAGTGTTGGCGTACAGATGCGTCAATGGTTTGGCGCCGACTTATTTGGTCGAACTTTTACACATACGAATTCCTGATATGGTCTACGCAAGGACTATGCGCCAACACTGCGCCAATGCATCACTAAGAAGAGCATTGGTGAATCTGCATTTGGAACAACAACGCATCGACTTTGGAATTCATTGCCCGCAGACATTCGTAATTCCAAGGCGCTAACAATTTTTAGGAAGTCTTTAAAGACTCACCTTTTTACTAGTCACTTCAAATATATGTAAATGAAGAGAATATTATGTGATGGACACTATGGATGGACTATTTGTGATATACATTAATTTTGCATTAGGATTCTCACCAGATCTTAAGGTTTTCTAAATTATTTTATTTATTTATTTATACAGTAATTTTATATATTTATTCAGTGTTTACACATGTGTGTTTATAAATAAATAATATTTTATACCATGTCAATAGTATTTTATACCATGCACAGCGCATTGATCCATATAGTGGGAATTAGCGCTTTTAAAAATGCTGTATTATTATTATTATTATAACTCAGGATACACCTGAACTAAGACCTGCTTAAAATTGCAATGTAGCATATACATTTGGATAGCATGTCCAAATTGAAATAAAAACCGACAATCTCGGTACACATATAAATATATAAGCCGATCCCAGTATCCCTCAATCTCGGGATTATAACTCAGGGAACACCTGAACAAAGACCTGCTTAAAATTGCAATGCAGCATATACATTTGGATAGCATGTCCAAATGGAGATAAAAACCAACAGTCTCGGTACATATATATATATATATAAATACTTAACCCGATCCCAGTGGCCCTCAATCTCGGGATTATAACTCAGGATACACCTGAACTAAAACCTGTTTAAAATTGGAATGTAGCATACAAATGTGAATAGCATGACCAAGACCAAATTGAATGTAAACATAACAATATGTAATGCAATGTTGCATAAGAATTGGATAGCCATATCCAGATGTAAAAATTAGACCAGCATATGTGATAAACATACCGCTGAACTGCTTAAACATAATAATACCTTCAAATATGAAGTGAAATGCTAAACCCAAATAACCACAGGGAAGGGAAATATGCTACAGTTACTGCTTAGGTTAGTATGAGATAAATAAAGAGTTGAGACTTGTTTATTGTTTACTTAAAAACAGTGCTGCACCGCGAAAATATAACCTTTGTCCATCCGGCCCCACGTGACAGCCATCCCTGCTGACAAGGGACTGGTAGTCTAGCAACATACCACGGTGTGTCCAGAAATGGATTTTTGGGAAGAAAGCAACCAACCGTCTCAATTCCGCGTTGACAATGTCCACTAACTTATTATAACCCGGGCGGAGCGGGTACCTCGACTTCCTGCTACACGCTGGAGGGAAACGGTGAAATAATTGGCAGAGTGCCACCTTGTCGAAGCCCTCGGAGTTAACAAACTGGCGGGCCACGTTTAAAATCTCCCTAGCTAGCTGTTCCGGTTGACAATTAATGTTATTCAGATCGTTCCCTCCGATTTGAATAATTGCCTTAGTGCAGCCTAATCGAGAGATATGAGACACCGAATCATACACAAAAGACAGAAGTGCGCTGGATTTACAAACAACGGACAAAGACACCGAATCTAGGTCAAGTCCGCCATTTTTTATTCCACACGCCGCGCAATAACTTTCAAACCGTTTTGCAAAACTGTGCCCTATAAACACAACCCCTGTTGGGTTAGAAGCACTAGAAATCCGATGATGTTGGTTTGCCATTGCATTTGAAAATACTAAAAACAGAAAATCGGACGCCAACCATGTATTTAGTCCTTACTATGGCTATCTACCATTAACAGTAACGGAAACACAGTACAAGTATGAACGGCATTAATGTAGTACATTTGAAATGAATCATACCATTAACTCATACAGTAACAGTGCGGGCATAGTCTTTAGAAAATGCCATTGAAAAAATAGCAACAAGCAATGCAACGTGTACAACGCAATGAAATAAAGTTTGTAGATATCAACTCACTTCGATGACTTTCAAAACCGGAATGGCAGCGCCTGCCCACCCCTTCATCATTTTATCATGTCATTGTCAATGTTAAGAATATGTTTCTAAAAACATTAACATTCTTGTGCAATAGGGCGTCACATGTGTCAATAGCATTACCGATAAACATGTTGCTCGCACTGTCCCATCGGTTTTAAATAGGTGCCCTTGTTCAAATTTACCCAGAGTTGGGAACAATAAATTGTACAACAATATGCATGGAGCAGATGTTGCTTAACACCGATGGAACAGTTGTGAAATTTTCGGATAATGCTGTTAGATCTGGCATAAAAGCTGTGCAGGTGTCTTAACATATGTTCATCTTCCTCTAAGTAATTGCAGAACACTACCCCTAAATATTTTGTCTTTTCAACAAATACAAGTTTGTTATTGTTCATAAAAATATCTGGACATTTTAGATGAAAGCCACGTGGTTTGGTAACCATACATATCGACTTTATAGTTTACGTATACCGTAAATAAGTAGGGAGATAAAATCCCACCTTGTCGAACATCGTTTGATACATTAAAGAAGTCAAAGGTCGTGGAACCCCATTTACTACAACACATTTGGGTTCTGTATCAGTATAACAATATTCGAATGAGTAGGACAGGAACACATCGATTAAGCAATTTCTTAAAGAGTGTCCAATGATTAATTCTATCAAATGCTTTAGATGCATCTAAAAAACCTGTATACACAGTAATGTTGTAGCTTCTATAGTACTGAATAACATATGTTAACTCATATATACAATGATCAGCATAATGACCCTTCTTGAATCCAAACTGATTGTCAGTTGTATCCAGATAAGATTGCATAAGTTCAAGCAATATAATTTCAAAGATCTTAGAAGCAACTGTGACAAGCGCTATAGGTCTGTAGTTATTAATATCACTCTTGTCACCAGATTTGTTTTTGACCAAGGGTATAGTAATAGTTTTCATAAAGTCACCGGGTAGATAGATAACACTAGTGTGAAAAATTACATGTCTGCAGCTGTTGACACAATGATTGGCTCAATTACTGCGTTGCTGCTGGTCGATGTTCATTTTGTTTTTATCACTGGCTTGCTGTTAGCCACGACCAGCTCGGTAAGATTGCGTTCTTACACGCGACGTTCACGAGCGCATATCTTCCGATTTAGCACATCGACTGAGTTGTGCCTCAACAAATATGCGCAGTTGATCGCATTTTATCACTGGCTAGATGGCATATATGTGACTTCCATAACATGATGTCGTTGGCAAATCGCTTTTATTGAACGGTACGCCTACTAGGCGTATATGTTTTTCGATGCAGCTCACTCTTTCTTTTAGGACCTTTCAGCTTATGACACAGGTAAGCATAATATCAACAACAAGTCACTTTTGTTGAATGGGAGGGTAACTTAGGGCAACGTTTTTAGTCCCTGTGTGTTTTCGCGGCCGCTCTGTCTTTTCAGCTTTCCGGCGAACATACGGGGACAGCATATACTTAACATAAATATTGCGCGGGCCGCCCCCCCCCCCCCGATCTCTCCGGTCCTGAAGCCTGCGACAACTGAGTTAGTTGTGATTGTAAGTGACCTCCATAATTGCACGATGTAGGTCCGGAGTATTTCGATGGCAGAACGACATTGCTGGCGCCAAGTCACTGACATCGGGTAGCTCTATAGTTGTAGTTCCTTGTAGGTATGAACTTCTTGGTCCGGCTCAAGTAAATGGTGTATACTCCGTTAGTTGTATGGCCTTGTAACCACGACGTCGAACGACTATTGGGTATTGACAGTGTTTAATGTGTGAAGTAAAAGCTTCCAGAGGAAATATAGCAACCGCAACAATGGCCGAGAATAGTAATAGGTGAATGTATCACAAATGGAGTTTCTGCTCGCAGCGACAGAGATAAATCGTCAGTATACATATACTGAGCCGGGAGAAGGTTGCTTGCATGTAACAACGTGTGTCGTCTTCTCCGGCCCAGGGCGAACTGCACAGACTACTTTCTAAAACTCGCTCAGATTGTTAAACTGGGAGCGACACTGAGCATAGCGCCCCCTAGTGACTAGCTTAACAAATATATAAACAGCTAAATCCACCAGGGTTACATCTCCCCCACTTTGAAATCTAGGCGTCCGCGTCTAAAATATGTATAATTATTAAGCAGTGATCTACGATCCCGAAAAGGGTTACTATGGTAGCGCGCATTACGTCGCGTTGACCGACGTAAAGGCATAGGCGAGATAACTACCTGGTCTTGGTCCGAATCTGAATCGGAGTAGTTAATAGTCGGTTCTCGAGAGATGGTGATTTCGACTCGTCCAGATTCGGCGTCCGATGACTCTACATCACTATGTAATATGTTTGGTCCAGGCCTTGGTGTTTGATATCGAGATTCCCGCTCCGCTACTGCGCGCCTCACTGTCTCCGGGACACACACTCGTAAATCTGTGCGGTTAATGACTCGACTATTATGGCCAGTCATTGGCGCAACGACATATGTGTCATCCTTTCTCTCTTTGATGATGTAGACGCTGGGCTCCCACGCGTCCCCTATCTTGTTGCGCCCTTTCACGCGGTCGCGTAAATGCACGTGTTCGCCAACACGCAGGACGTCCTCTCTTACCCGCTTATCGTGCACAGCCTTTCGATTGGCAATATCCAGGTTCAGTTGTTCGGTCGCTTTCGTGTATGCCCTTTTCAGTCTTGTTTGATGTCTCCATGGACCACTTGCGATTGTAGCATATCGTCACGATGCAGTCGAATATCAACAGGTAAACGCGGAACCCGGCTAAACATGAAATAAAAGGGACTAAACCCAGTCGCCGCATGGGGTGTTACATTATAGGCATGTGTTAATTCTGGCAAATGCTCTGGCAACTTGGATTTCTGAGTGGGTGTCAACGTGAGAAGCAATGCATGCATTGTTCTGTTATATCTCTCGCATTGTCCGTTTCCCATCGGATGGAACGAGGTTGTTCGGGATTTCTGGATCGCGTAAATCTTGTACAACTCGGTGACAATCTTGGCGTCAAAGCAACATACCTGGTCCGAGTGTATCCAACACGGAACTCCATAACGGAAAAACCACTCCTGTACCACAGCTTTGGCTACCGTATGCGCTGTCTGGTTCCTAGTCGGCACTGCTACAGTAAATTTGCTGCATACGTCCGTCATAACCAGAACATTTTCCATACCGTTACTGGCAGGCTCGAGTACTGTAAAATCGATGGCGATTACTTCTAAGGGTTCCCTGGCCACAATGCTACGCATGGGTGTTCGTACCTTAAGATGTGGTATTTTTGCAAGATTGCAACGTTCCCATATCGAAATCCAGTGTTGAATGTCCGAACGAATATTTGGCCAGTAAAACCGCGAACGTACTAGTTTCTCTACTCTGTCTATGCCTTGATGTCCCATCTTGTCATGTAATTCCTGTAGGACTTCGTCCTTCATTGTACTTGCAGCAACAATTGCGTTACCTTAGATCCGTCCGTTGGGTTCATCATTGTTCTGCATAACCTGCCAGCACAAATATGTAGCCGGTCCCATTGTTGCAGGAGTTTCGCTACTGCTGGTGGTTCCTTCCGCTTTTCCCTACGTGCGGGTTCGTGTCCCCTATCTATATAGTACCAGATTCGGACGGTTGGTTCTACATCCTCGTGTGTATCGCCTACCTTGACTGTGACGACGCACGCCGCGCCCTTGAGTAACTTCTGACGTAAATCAGGCGGTAATACCGTTACCTGAAGAATGTCAGCTACCTCGTCTTCACCGATGACTGAGAAACCGTTAGGTTCAGCCTGAAGTTTCCGACTCAGGCCGTCCGCAGAAGCATTGAGTCGCCCGGAACGACAGTGAATGCTGAAATTGAATCTTTCTAGTTCTGCTTGTTAATGATGTTCAGCAGCTGTTAGTTTGGCGGAAGTTTGAATGTATGACAACGGGTTATTGTTCGTGTATATCACAAACTAAACTCGCAGCAAGTAATCGCGAAACTTTTCAGTAACCGCCCATTTCACTACTAACAATTCCAACTTCATATGCCGTTCGATTATTCTCAGGTCCCCTGAGACCCCGGCTCGCATATACTATTACTCGAGTCTTCCCATCTTGTTCCTGGAGAAGTAATGCGCCAAGTCGTTGGTGGCTGGCATCTGTCTCCAGAATGAACGGCTTTTTGAAGTCAGCAAATCCCAACACCGGTGCGGTTGTGAGAGCGCGTTTTACTGAATCAAACGATTCTTGATGTTCCGGTCTCCACACAAACGGTCTTGGTGTGGCCGAGTTCCACTTCCGTCCTGGTTTTCTCTTCTTCCCTTTGTTGGGATCTTGATTCACCAATTCATACAGGGGCGATGCCAGCTGCGCAAAAATTATGAATGTAACGTCGGTGATATCCCGCTGTACCCAGGAAGATTGTCAGTTCCCTCGCATTTTCTGGTACTGGCCATTCGCTTACCGCTTTCACCTTTTCTGGGTCAGCCGAAATCCCTTGATCCGATATTATATGTCCTAAGTACGAAACTGATTTCTGAAATAGATAGCACTTAGTAGGTTCGATCTTTAACCCGTGAGATGCTAGTCGCTGAAACACTAACGCCAGTCGTTCAAAGTGCTCTTCAGTGGTGGAAGAGTATATGATTATGTCATCTAAAAAAATCAGCACATTTTCATTCATCTCCTCCCTGAATACGATGTGCATTAATCTCTGAAAGGTAGCAGGTGAATTACAAAGTACATAAGGCATCTTCGTGTACTCATATAAAACCACGGGCGTCGTGAACGCTGTCTTATGTTGATCAGACTCGTCTATTTCCACTTGGCTCCTGCCAGATGATAAAAAATCTCATCCACTCGTGGGAGTGGGAATGCATCCTTCCTCGTCTTGGTGTTGAGTCTACGGTAGTCCACGCACATCCTAATGTTCCCGTTCCTTTTCTTACAAATAACTATTGGGTTGGCGTATTCCGAATGACTAGGTCTGATTATTCCCTGCTGAATTAGATCATTAATGTGTGCCTTGACTTCCTCAAACTGAGGCGGTGGGATGCGACGGTAGGCCGCACTGACAGGGCTGTCTTCTGTTGTACATATTCGGTGTTTGACAGTGTGGGTTAACCCAACATCACTTTCATTTTGAGCAAATACCTGCTGATTTGAGTGCAACAATTCAGTCAGGCGATATCTTTCAGTAGGCGGAATATCACCAATACTCAAATCTCGCATCCAACTCTGATCACTGGGTAACTCAGGTATGTCACGACTTTGTTTGCTGCTTACCCATCGCGTATTAACTGTCACCTGTCTGGATTCCAAGCTTACTCTCAACCCGTCATCCAATTCCTGGAAAGATACCGTGTGCTCTGGATCCCTGTCGATTACATCAACTGTATAAATCCTCCCTACCGGGGAACGGGAACGCAACCACACCTCGTTGGGAATTGGGTTGACGATGGTCACCCCAAAACAACCATTAATGGAACCTACTAGTCCTGTTGGAGGAGTAAACTTCCCTTTAGGGGTTCATCCAATGGTTCTACCATTCCGTTACGGCTGCAACGTGGCCATGACACTGCGACATTACATAATGAGCCTTGCCGGTATATTTACACTTGTGTCCCCTACAATTTTCACTACTCTTCCCTCTATTTCCCGTTTTGGTTTACGTTCATGGGTCTCTATGGTGCGAAGTAGTTCCCTAATTTCTGGGATTGCACCCAAAACATTCATACCCAGTATTCCCGAGGTTTGCCTGCGGTGATTTAGCCCAGGTGGATCTTTCTGCACTAAAATCCCTTTGTTCTTAACGATAGTGCCCAACACATTTATATCGGCTGTAAAGTACCCAATGTATGGGAATCCTAGAGAGTTGGCTGCTTCCAGCCATAACCATGACGACGCTTCTTCTAAACAGTCGACAGAAGCCATTAAGTATTCGTTGAACCACCATTCCTGTAAAATAGTTACTTCCGAACCCATATCTAAAACCATATTGTTTTTTTCGCCTGCTATCTCACATGAAATGATAGGGGTCTTACCCACTATAGCGTCCACTAACACACAGTCAAAGCTACTACGCCCGCCTGCCTGACGCTCGGCAACGGGGTGAATTAGTTTCCCTGTTGACCCCGGGTTAGTACTGGCACATTTGGACCCGATATAGATCGCGCTACTGGACCACCCCGCATTGCACGGGTATCTGACTGATCCCCGTACGCATGAACACCTGACTGTTCATCGGTACGACGTATATCACTTGCCCGCTTCCAACGTGTATTCTGGGTGTGACCCCTTCGCCTGCAGTACTCACAATGAAGTTATCCGCTGCTGCGGGGTTCCGGTCTGCTACGTCTCGCAGCCACCCCCGCGGCCGTCTGTTGTTGTGCTAGCAACAAAGACACGATTTCCGACTGAGTGGTCGCGAGTAGTTCCAACTGGGCCGCAATTCGTTCCAGTGGACTCGGGTCATCGGAGGTGTGGCGGAGTTCGTGAACTTCCCTCACACGCACACTCCTGTTTGGCCCACTCAAACCGCCAGCATATTATCGTTCTTCGCGAGACTGTGTCTTCATACACACTTTCTTCACTTATTGATGGTGAGCGACACGCAACGCATGTCTCTCCATGTGTGCTGGTCTACGATTATTCGACAATTCGATCACAGTACGCGTCGACCCTGTTCCAGGATTTGTTGCACTGGTCAACGACCCAGCTTAGCAAAACATGGCATCCAGCTGGAGAAGTTGAAAACATCAACAAAAACCCTGGGGCGAACATGCCTTAAAAGAGTTGGGTATTGAGTTCTTGCAGCTTTCTCCAGAGGGTGGTCCCATATCAAAGGTTATTCTCGCGGCGATTATCACAGGGAACTTGAACTCTGGTATTCGATGGTTTAACAGCTAGTGGGGTCTGGACACAGAGAGACCAAATCATTGCTGAGCAGTTATCAATTACGGATAGGCAGCTGATTCTAAACCAAAACTCGAGCAGAGCAGATACTCATGTACACAGTGCCAAGTCAAAAGCGCACGGGCACTGCCTACCGCGTGCCAACATTATCACCGTTGGCGACCTCGTTTACCTCAAAGGTGACACGGACAAGTGTAGAGCACGCGGTAGGTACATTGTCACCCAATTTCCTAACGGTGAGGGGTGGTGTCAACTTCGGAAATTTACGAAGTCGCAGTTCCGCAGCATGACTAATTATGTTTGAATATCCGATTGTTACCAAGTAACACCCGCGCTTCTCGCCCAGCCCCCCGAAGACCCCGTCCGTGGCCAAGATGAGCGTTCTGATTCATCATCTGACTAGGAGTCTTTGCCTCCACTCACAGAAGCCATTGTAGTTCATCCTATTGCACCGACTGTGGACCATACGGTCAACACGCGGACAGACCACGTTCCTCTGGTCCTAGGAAGTCTGAGCGCCCTCGCCAACGGCCTAGATGGCAGAATAATGACTGGATCTTGGAACATAATGACATATATTTTGCCAAGCAAGCATGCTGTTGTTAGACTAATGGCTAATTTTGACTTCATGTGTAGAGATAAGAACATTTACTTTTTATACAATTACCTGTTTGCAGTTAATGTTCCTGTTCGCTTACGTTATATCAGATATTCTCGGAAAAGCCGTCATCCGGGCTTTGCCGTTCATATCGGTTGGTTTGTATTGCACAGTTCTGCATTAAGTTATTTCGTTAAAGCACGGGTCTTATCAATTGGCGCAGATTAATATTTTATGAATAGAGACGAACGGGTACTCAGCTCAGCCACCAACTGGTTATCAGAAGAACCGATGGTTGTTGAAACGTAGAATGAGTGACTTAAATCGTTGTGTGGGATAATTAAACTATTTCGGAAATACATCGTACATAAACGTTTCATGATAATAATGTAACACGGCACACTTTGTTGCGTTTGCCCGTCAGGTGGCAGCACTCAAACATTTTATAAATACTTTTTATTATTATTGTTTCTTAGGACATATTTCCGTTATTTTGGCAGTGTTCACGTGAGATGCTTGTAACTGTCTCTGACCATTTGATCTGACCTGAGTAGGACAGCATCATTATCTCTGTAAACGGTGCATTTTGGTAGAGTAATACATGATTTTTTAATGCAGTTAGATTATCATAACCCTATTAGTGAACAAATTCACAACCTTTCACTGTTAATATAATTTATGTGATAATATATACAATTAATATTTCTGTTCATCATCATCATAATCCAGCATAAAGCTCGGCAGGAACCACAAGAGTCACTAAATAAGTAAAGTCAGTGACAATGTGTTTGTGTCTCCATGTAGTAACTAGTACTATTATGCCCTGGTGGTCTGTCATATACTTCTGACATGCCATCCCAGAATTCGCAGTAATTGCAGAATGTTGCCATATCTCATGTTTTTTTGCAGGGTCAAACACGTTTGAATTGTTTGATGATTTCATCATAAACAGGGTGTACTATCAAGGCAAGTGTGTGTAGCACTTTGAACTACCAGTGAAAGAGTCTATAGAGGTCAGTGTTTAGAGGACCATAGTGCCTATTGTCCACTGTTTTTGTGACATGGTAAGAAATGTTTAGTGTGTGCCTGTGGGGTTGGTTGTAACACAGTAAAAGGGGTTAGTTGTAACAGCATTACAACAATGTTGTCATTCCAGTCGATAAGGATGTTGTCACCCATCCAGGGGAGGACATTGTACTAAAGTTGTCACAACAACATTACAACAATGTCACCATTCCAGTCAATACTGATGTTGTCACCCATCCAGGGGAGGACATTGTACTAAAGTTGTCACAACAACATTACAACAATGTCACCATTCCAGTCAATACCGATGTTGTCACCCATCCAGGGGAGGACACTGTACTAAAGTTGTCACAACAACATCAGCTGCAAGGAAGTAAGAGGTGTTCAATCAGCTTTATTTCCCCTGTACCCATTGACATGTGTACCCCCTGACTGGTTGACGATCACTATGACTTTACAAACTATGTGTGGTACGTAGACATAAATACATACGGAAACTACCACTATGAGACTAGTGCAAATGTCGGGAATCGGATAAACGGCACAAACCTCTGCTTTAGGTGGCCAAACTTCTTGTAGTTCTTATGTGCAGAATCTCAGCGTTGTTGAAGTCCTTCATGATCTGTCTGGCTGCCGAGCATCGGCCTCATTGCTTGGTAAGGTCACCATTGTCGGAGTCGTCACTACTCTCTGAGTCATCTCCCTTCCTCCCGCTTCTGTATCAACTCATCATCACAGTCAAAGGGTTTCATCCGCATATGATAACCACGCAGTCAGTTGACACTGACAATCATCAAATGCAGCCAAAACCTTGGAAACTGTCAACCATCAAAAAGCAATTAAGCTGAAATTTTCAATAATAAAAGGATGCTGCTGAAACCACAATTTACATTTTTCTTCTCAGTCCAGAAAAGGAATTAGGGCTGTTACCCCTTGGACAGCAATCCACTCCAGTCATAACTGGTATAAACATAGCTTTATTTATTAATGTTTCAGTTACTTCTCTGCCAACTGATTTATTTAAATTACAAAAAAGAAAATCATAGATTTTAAAACTTTTTAATGTTTGATTTTTGAGAATTTAACACAAATAAAAGTTTTCGCAAGCATCTCAACAAAGTTATGTATGTCTTCTAATACAAATAATCAACATTGTTATTACTGCCAGTTTTTATAGTTGTTATTATTGTGTGACATTGTGTGTGTTTGAATTGTTCACTTACTGGTCATGAAGGCTTCACAGCCTGAAGTGTGTGTTTGAACTGTTCCCTTACTGGTCATGAAGCCTTCACAGCTTTAGGTGTGCGTTTGAACTGTTCCCTTACTGGTCATGTAGCCTTCACAGCCTTAAGTATGTGTTTGAACTGTTCCCTTACTAGTCATGAAGTCTTAACAGTTTTAAGTGTGTGTTTGAACTGTTCCCTTACTGGTCATGAAGCCTTCACAGCCTTACGTGTGTGTTTGAACTGTTCCCTTACTAGTCATGAAATCTTAACAGCCTTAAGTGTGTGTTTGAACTGTTCCCTTACTGGTCATGAAGCCTTCACAGCCTTAAGTGTGTTTGAACTGTTCCCTTACTGGTCATGAAGCCTTCACAGCCTTAAGTGTGTTTGAACTGTTCCCTTACTGGTCATGAAGCCTTCACAGCCTTAAGTGTGTTTGAACTGTTACCTTACTGGTCATGAAACCTTCACAGCCTTAATTTAAGTGGTTATTTTGCTAAAGTAACTTGTAAAGTTGTTTAATGGTCATATTTTTTAGTTGATGTAGTTAAACAGGACGTAGTTGCTAAGGGTTTAAATGAATTATATTAGCTGCATGTAGAGGTTAGCATTGGCAATAGACTGCTGACAGTTGTGATACAATATTTTAATGACCCTCTGTTAAGACAAATACCAAAATAGATATGAATAGAATATGTTTGAAAATATAACTATATATATATATAATTTGATTAAATCATTATTTATTTCTTCAGAAAAACAGTATGAATCATGATTTTGGTTAAATAAATAATGTGATGTATTTGATTAAATCATTATTTATTTCTGGATATATGCCTTGGTAGATAGATAGCTATATATATATATATATATATATATATTAAATAAATAATGTGATGTATTTGATTAAATCATTATTTATTTCTGGATATATGCCTTGGTAGATAGATAGCTATATATATATATATATATATATATATATATATATATATATATATATATATATATATATATATATATATATATATATATATATAGCTATCTATCTACCAAGGCATATATCCAGAAATAAATAATGATTTAATCAAATACATCACATTATTTATTTAACCAAAATCATGATTCATACTGTTTTTCTTTCTAGTATCTAGCAGCATCTTTCTGTTGGCTTTCACTGCGACATTTCCACCCATGACTATGGTGGCGTGTTGTAGTCTGATCTGTTTCATAAAAGCTAGTCTCACTAACACTGTATACAGTATTTTAACATCATTCCATGGCACAGACACTGTATATAGTATATAACATCCTTCCCTGGCACTGACACTGTATATAACATCCCTCCGTGGCACTGACACTGTATATAGTATATAACGTCCTTCCCTGGCACTGACACTGAATTTTACTCTAGATCATCTTGTCGCCAAACAGCATTATTGTCAAGATACCTGTCACTTTCTTGCGGTGTCGAGGCGGAAGATTGAACTCAATCATTTGTTGGTTCATTTCTTCCTCTTCTACTTTCTTTCTATCGTCCTCTGGAATGATGTCATCCCAGTCTTTCCCTGGTGACAGATTGTGTCAGTAAGATCATTCAGTGCATAACAAGATAATGCACAACTTCAGGATTTCACTTTTAGCTAAACAAACAGTTGGCACAGATCATAATTGCATTATCTGAACTTTATGACTATTGTTGTCAATACTTCATTTGACAATTTAAGAGTCAGACAAATCTTCTACTTTTGATATGCAATGTGAACAAATTCTGACCAATATTTGCGAATAAATATTTTTTAGTATAGTTCATGACATCACTTACTAATTATTCCTTGATGATTTCATTCAATAATCAAATCACTTCCGGAGAACTCAAAAACAAATTTACTTGACATTCATCAAATCAATCAAATAACTTAATCAATAGGACAAAAAACAGTTTCATGCACAGTGAAATAGACTAAAATATGTACTAAAAAGGAAGACTTAGGAACCAAACTGAGTAAAAACAAAGCTACACCATGGGCCTAATATCGACTTTGTTTTTTGTAAGAGTGGTTCAGTCCAAGGAAGGCAACCACCATGAAGTCATTGTCTGGCTTTATGAACAGTGAACCATGACTGGTATTCATCCTCACCATAGTCCACCTGTCACGTTAGACTCCTGACAATTTGAAGAAATACGTCTAGCTGTTTTCTTGGTGTAACTGTATTGCACTATTGAAAAACTGAAGTTGATTTCAAACAACGGAATCACAACTTGGATTGTTGAGAGATGTCCGCACCAGATGACTAAACAAGTCCACTGAATAAAAAACTTAGCGCTGCCACAGAAAGTTCCACAACGTACCTGTGGATTTCTATTTAGTCCTGCCTTCAATTTCTTCATCCTTGAGATTGTCAAAGCTGATGACCTGCAAAACAAAACACAGGAGGTAAATCTTCAGATGCCTCCAAATACACTCAAGTTAGGCAACAAGAAAACACCATTCAAGCCAGGATTTCCTGCGAGGAATCATAAATCAGATGTACCCGTAGGAGAACGAGGAACCTCATCTGACTGTGTGAGCAACTTAATTATACACAGTGTTCATTACATTCACCTGGTGCTCAGTTCAATGCATTAGCTGCATCAAAACATTATGTTTATGAGTTTCTCTTGTTATTTCATTTATGTATTGATCTACTTAATATTGTATAACGTTCCTGTAGAAAATATACTTTCAGTTATATGGTACTTATTATTCAACCTGACAAATCTCCATTTATTTAATAATCTTACTAGTTAACCTCTTACATGCTTACTAATTAATATCTTACATGCATTTGAACTGATTGCATCATAGTACTTTATTTTTTGTTTTACATCTTATTTTTATTTATCTGAATACTATCATTGCAATGTACAATTATAACCTTTTTACTATCGGTGGTTCTCACCAAAAGCTGTCTGCTCCTCAGTTACACTGTAATTAATTTGTTGTTTCATTATGCAATATTCTGTTTACATATGACTGAAATAAAGTTCTATCTATTGTGGATGGAACTGAGCATCCCACCCCACCCCGCGCTATATAAGAATAAACCTTTTTTATCTGATGGACTGGGGGACCCTGCGATAGCCTACCTTGAACAGGGACAAGAGTCCATCTGTCGCTGAGTTATGGTCCTCAGCATTGCGGGTCTCAGGTCGCTTCACTATCTCGTCAATGTCCACCTACAAACAGGTCCAACCAATAAATATTAGAGTGTATGGAGATGTACAAACTAACATACATATATATATATATATATATATATATATATATATATATATATATATATATATATATATATATATATATATTTGTATAAAAGTATAACCCTTAGTAAAAAAGATGCATGAATAAGATCAGGTAATATTTAAAAGGGTTGTCAACCTTCACTAAAGTAATAACACACTGATAAAATACAAATCAATTACTAACAATAATAGCAACTTCATAGATGCCACATTTCCATTCTGCAGTCTCTTTTGTTGAATAATTATATAAAAAAAATTAAAAACCATAACAAATTACATGACAAACTGTTGTACATACTGAAAAGGCTGCATGGGAAATAAAGTGGAGTTATTGTTAGATCAACAGCTACCCTTCGAGATTATTTTGCATACAAAATCACAGAACATCTGTACCAAAGTTCACACAAAGCAATGTTAACTGTACATACGTAGAAGTGAAAACCAGATAAAGATGATGGTAACTATTCCTTCACTAGAAGAAGGAATAGTTCCTTCAGAATGGAAAGAAGAAAACATTACGCCACTATTTAAGAAGGGATCGAGGAACAAGCCAAAAATTACAGACCAATGAGTCTAACATCAGTTGTATGTAAATGACTCGAAACATTAATTAGAGACAACATGGTGGAATTCCTTGTAAAACATAATTTAATAAATACATTTCAACATGGGTTCCTAAAAGCAAGGTCATGTCTAACCAATCTCTTATGTTTTTTTGAAGAAATTATAAAGTGGGTAGATGACGGGTCACCAGTGGATGTTGTCTACTTAGATTTTCAGAAAGCTTTCGATAAAGTGCCACACCAAAGATCGATACTTAAACTAAAAGCCCATGGTATAGGTAATGATGTAATCAACTGGATAGAAAAGTGGCTTACACACAGAAGACAGAGAGTAATAGTAGACGGTGAGATTTCAAACTGGAAATCGGTTTTGAGTGGGGTACCACAGGGATCAGTATTAGGCCCTATACTATTTTTAATATATATAAATGATCTAGAAGATGACATATCTAGCAAAGTACTCAAATTTGCAGATGACGCAAAAGTATTCAGAAAGGTTACAAATGATACAGATAAACAAAGTTTACAGGATGATCTAGATAAATTAGTTAAATGGTCAGAAAAATGGCAAATGTTATTAATTTTTTGGGAAGTGCAAATGTATACACATAGGACATGGAAACATGGACGAAGAATATAAAATGGGGGATGCTGTACTAGGTAGAACCACACAAGAAAAGGACTTAGGGGTAACACTTAGTGCTGACACAAAAGTTTCAGAGCAATGTGGGATTGCTGCTTCAAAAGAAAATCAAATTCTAGGGCTAATTAGGAGAATTATCATGTATAAGGAGAAACAGCTAATTGTACCACTGTACAAAGCAATAGTTAGACCACATTTGGAATATTGTATTCAAGCATGGAGGCCGTATCGTAAAAAGGACATAGACAAGCTAGAAAGAATACAACAAAGAGCAACCAAAATGATTCCACAATTGAGAGACCTTAGTTACGAAAGTCGCTTACTACAATGTGGTTTGACAACACTAGAGACCAGGAGACTAAGAGGAGACCAAATAGAAGTATTTAAAATAGTGAACGGTTATGAGGATGTTGATAGGAATATGTTCTTCAAACTTAAAGAAGGCAGTAGAACAAGAGGACACAAAGCAGCATTAGTTAAGGAGCAGTGTAGGTTGGACATGAGAAAGTACTCTTTCTCACAGAGGGTGATAAATTAATGGAACAAACTGCCAAACGATTGTGTTAATGCTAGTAGTGTGAATATGTTTAAAAATAGACTTGACAGTTATTTGATAAGGGCGGGCTACACATAGATGAGAAAATTGTTGGACTCTCGATAAGCCAATGGCTTCCTTGTCCACTTGCCATCTGGAACTTGTTGTTTGGGATGGCAACCTTGTTAAATCTTGTTAAACTGGCTTCCCCCAATCCATCACCTGGATGTCTTGTTCTTCTTTATCTCTCTCTTTAAACAATTCCTCAGCCCCAAAACGGTTGTTGTTGCTGCAACAGTCAACAAAACTTTGTCACCAAACAGTTCATAACTCCAATAATCCACACACATTCTACAACCAACAAACTATTAGATCTGCTATATGTGGCCCCCAACTGGATTAATTTATGTTTACTAGAAAACAATAATCTGTACCACAGTCACACATATTTGTGCTGGATAATAACATACCAATTTTAGCTGCAAACATTTGTGGGGAGAAACACTAACTGGAAACTGCATATCATAACAACTACGACGGGTACACAACCAGTTAAAGTTCAGTTCTCGGATGTAGTCCTCAGAAATTTGTGTATGTAATCCCGTTGGTTAATAGAGCAACTCAAAAACCCGTATTTCAACAGGTCTATCTGCTGATGTAGTCAGTAGCCCCTGGCTCGCAAAGATACTGGAACTTTTTAACACTTTTGGACATAAAACTTATCATTAAGTCCAAGGAGGGCAGCCATCATAAAGATATTTCTGACTTTACGGAAAGTAAACCATAACTGGTATTCATCCACACCACAAAATACTTGATGCTTGCAATATCTCTCCCACCAATCATGATATATTGCAATATCTCTCCCACCAAACATGATATTTTCTATAAATAAAGCAATGATGAACGTTAAATCTGAGCATTGCTAAATCATATTTCTAAGAGGATTCACACGAAATCGTTAAAATAACCACACAATGAGATCATAAAGAAAACAAGATGATGAATAGTCATCTGACTACATCAAAGGCGTGCACTGATATCTACTTAGCTGTAGTTCACTCAATGGGGCCATAAAGTCTATCAAAGTCACATAAATTGTTGCTGACGTGAACAGTGATCACTTAGCTCTTGATATAGAACCGTGGAACAGTCCAAGGAAGAAAACCGTCATGAAGCCATTGTCTGGCTTTACGAACAGTGAACCATAACTGGTGTTCATCCTCACCACACGTGACAAATCTAACAAAAATGTGACAAACATTTGGGGCATCCTGGGAATGGACAAGAATGTATCTACCAAGACGTGTTTATTGCATAACTAAATGTATAACAATTTTCAGGTCATTCATGATTGTTTCAAGTTATGGAAGTTCTCAACAACTACAGGATTTGTAGTGTAAAAAAATACTTGTGTTTCTGTATGCCAAATCATGCACACAACGATAAACAGAATCCAGAAAGTGGAGTTATTATGCTGACATGGGAATGGACAAGAATGTATCTACCAAGATGTGTGTTTATTGCATAATTAAAGGTATAAAAACATTCAGGTCGTTGTTTCAAGTTATAGAAGTTCTCAACAACAACAGGATTTGTTGTGTAAAAAAATACTTGTGTCTTTGTATACACTTCCCAAGTGTAAATGATAGATAGGTCTACCTGGAGATGCCGAGACCATTGTGACTGAGGACTATCCGGCCAGTAGTGTCCATCCTCTGTATGACCAGGTGGTCAAGTACCATCTTCTTCTTGGTCTGTTCTACATCCTCCTCGACGCTGTCTTTTGTAACCCGGCGATACACGCTTACCTGTCACAACAGCAAGAGACAATGACCACATTTGTAAAAGTCTGCCTTTAGAGATTGGCTGCCTCAAACCATTCTGTGGTTAGGCATGCTTAGAAAGCAAGAATTTTTCTGGTCTAATTTTTTGGGGAGACCGAGACAAGTCAAAAGATGCCCCCAAACCATCTTAATTTTGAATCTCCTCACCTTACTCTGAACTTGAGAATAAAGTATGCTGACATGCATGAGACGTAACATTGGTCAGCTAACTAACTGGCACAATGTGTTATTGGATCTACAGTTGTAATGTTCCACTTGGCCTCAGGCCACAGTGTAATACACTATAGGGAGATGCCTACACTATGATACACATGATACACTTGGCCTCAGGCCATGGTGTAATACACCACAGGGAGATGCCTGCATCATTATACACACGATACACTTGGCCTCAGGCCACTGTGTAATATACCACAGGGAGATGACCTACACTATGATACACACGTTACACAGGCCTTTGTATGTGTAGCTAACAAACATTGATGGCAAATAAATAATCTACACTGGAGATACAGTCTCAACATCAAGATATGTATACGATATTATATATATTTTTATTATACAGCAATAAAATACAAACCTGAAGTGTAACAATGTTAATTTAGATGTACTTTTGAGATCAAAACATTCAGAGAATTAGGTCATTTTAATCAGACGAAACAACCAATGAAAGTTTCACATAAGGTAATATACCTGAGATCCTTCAGCATTGAACTGTTCAATCCAATCACTGCACAGAGCAAAAAGCTCAACTTTTAATCTGCCACCGCTTGGAACCAAAGTCAACAAACTTGAACACTTTGACACACTTAATGCAAAACAATTTCCAAAACAACTTCTTGAAAGCCAGAAAAACGTATTAATAACAATACCCAGAATGCCATACCTGGAAGGGGAAGTGACGGTATTGCAGGTACTCTGCAAGGATGTCCAGTCTGCGCACCATCTGGGAGAAGATGATTACGCGGTGCCGAGCCTCCTTCAAGCTCATCAGCAGCTTGTCCAGCAGGATCCGCTTGCCACTAGCCTTGACCAGTGCCTATGGGGGGAGGGTGGAGAAGAATAGTCACGTGATTAATTGAAACTTTAACAGGGTTCCTACCCTTCCATTATACCATAGCTCCAGGACACGAAGAATTAACTCATTTTGCAGTGAAAACTTTAATAATGTGTAATAACAACGGCCAAACATATTATGCCATCAACATAAATAAACTGATATAATCGTCAACCTCCAGTTGTTAATTTTTCTACAGTGGTCACAATGATATTAGACAGTTCCTCCCCTGGAATTCTGGTAGTAACACAAATCAAGAACTTTAACAAGACATACATAAAAAGTGCCCTTTTTCCAGGTGTCGGAAGAAAAACTGAGAAATCCAGTACTAGCACTGGTGTGGCTTGTGAAATTCAAAACATGTACCATATACTTTTGAATTGTTTAATCATGTTAGTCAGTTATCATATTAACTATACACATTTTCCATTTTTCTACAACCATATACAAAAACAAAACGTGAACGCCGCACCATATCACACCAAAACTGCACTAAAACAACATTGAATTGTGCGAGATGTCGCAGGCTGTGGACCCACCTCAAACGGTCCTTGTGGTCATCAGCAGCATCTGGCGGTCACACTATGAAGGCTGTGGACCCACCTCAAAGGGGTCCTTGTGGTCATCAGCATTATCTGGCGGTCGCACTAGGAAGGCTGTGGACCCACCTCAAAGGATCCTTGTGGTCATCAGCAGCATCTGTCGGTCGCACTAGGAAGGCTGTGGACCCACCTCAAAGGGTCCGTGTGGTCATCAGCGGCATCTTTTTTCACTGGTCTCAGCAGGAACGGCTCAATTTCTTTGTGCAACTGTTGGAAGCCAGTGTTGTCTTTGGTTGAGTGTCATTCTTCAAAGTCCTCCCAACGACTGAATCTGCCATGGATGTAGCAAGGGAAAAGTTACACTACGTTCTCACACAGCGCTGCATATAATCCTTAGAAAAAAAAATTGGCAATATCGCAACTCAAAAACAAAGCGTTCAATTTATTTCTCACTCCACCAACATTCATTATACTTTGTCCCCGGCTGACCTGTTCAGACAAACACTGTTTCAACTTCTACTAAAGCATCCAGTCATGCTGCAGTTGCTGCATGAAACTGTTCATTCTATAATTCCATCACTGGAATTCCATCACTGTTTGCTGCCAGGTACAAACTAACTTCTATGTTTCATGTTTTGTGCATATAATTTAAATATCTTTATTTTTAAAGGTTTTTACAACTTTATACATTTTATGCCAAGCATTGTATTTACAAAGTAATGACCAATTTATATGACTCTATTGTCTATTGTACTTTCTTTTCACATTCTTAATCTTTTCATGTCATTTTAAAATACTATTTTATGTGTTTTTGTCAACACTGGTGAACGAGGCATTAGCCTTGGATGTTATGGTGTTTAAATAAAGTTATTATTATTACTCATTTATACAGCTTAGTGAACTGAGGCAATGTGTCATGAACAAAACTGCTGAAGTTTCAAACCGGCAGCAGGTAGACTTGAACCCTCGATTGACAGTCAAACATTCTAACTTCAGAGCTACCGCACCCCACACGAAGACTGAAGACAAAATTGGCACTATTGCCACTCGCTTGTCTGACATGATGAAGTGAAGCAAGGACCAGAGTTCCTTGAGAGAGTTCTGTAGCGGGGTTCCTGTGATGAGCACCCGTTGGTTCGTACTGAAGGCAGTCAGACACTTGTAGAGCAGCGAGTCAGTGTTCTTCAGGCAGTGAGCCCCGTCCACCCCAAGCACCGCCCAGTCAACACTGCTCAGAAACGACTGTAGGGGGCAGCAGAGTCAGCCATATACTAACTTTTTTAAAAGTAAACTACAAAAATCATATTTTTGTATCAAAAATATTATTATTTGTTCTGCCAAACTGACACACCACACAATTTAGTATATCATTTGTTAGGATAAATAAATAAAATGCACTTCCCGCAAAACCATCACTAAAAATGCTTACAATATGTACCGCAAAAATTAAACTTATGAAAAGCGAGTCAAAGAGAAAACACTGCAAACAATAAAACTGGTGAAAATATAACCAGAAATGACAATGAAATTCAACAAACAATGAATAAGAAATCAAAATGCTCTAACAGCAACAGGGCAGTTGTCAGGGAAATTGCAAGAAGACGAAGACTATATCTATTGGCATATCTAGTGGCCGGAAAAGAAGCCAAGGCAGGCCACAACAGAGATGGGAGAACAGAACGATGACAGAGGCTGGTAGAATAACTGCAGAAAGACATCGGTTTGCCAAAACATTTGGGCAATGACGTCCTGAACAAAATGTGCAAATCAGTGATCTAGTAACTCATGAATAGATGACTAACAACACTAAAATTAGCTGTCTGTATAAAGCATTCAAGACTTACCTTGTCCTTTAGCATGATTTTGTAGGTTGTTATGAGTACGTTGAACTTCAACCTCTTGTTACCAGGGTGACTTCACTCGTACTCCCAACTGTGACAATAAAATCACACAGCGAAACTTTTGATTAGAACATATCACAACAGCAGTTGTTTTGAAATGATTGACTAGTCAAGTCTGCATTAGACAACTTTTTGTCAGTGCAATCACTAAGATTCATATTCGCACTTATACTGAAAGAACTAATTATATGTGAATTTGATAATGAACGACATAAAAAAAATTCCCTGAAGTCAATTACATAATATTTAAGTGACTATCAAGTATTAGTGTTGTGAACATGAAACAGTGTGTAGAGTCATTGCCTCATTACGCGGTTATATAATAATTTTGCTATTCAGAAAATCCAGGACATTCTGGACGATTATATAAATGTAGACATGTAGCCTAGCCTTGGGGACAGAAGTTCAATTGTGAGTAATGGGTATTTCTTCTAAAAGCAAACTAAGGGCGTGGGTCGGGAATAGGACGCCCTTCCCCGTGCCTAGAAGTTTATTAACGAGTTGTCAATCGTCTTGCTCAATGTCTCACCTTGGCCTGGCCCATAAGCAGGCAGAGGAAAGTTTGGCCAGTTGTCAGACAGCCACACATAGCACACATTTAATTATGCGAAAATGCAAATGGGTTTTGTTTTCAGGGAAGTTATGTTCCCACATGTGTGAGATGATCTTGGATGATTTTGGTAGAATCAGGAGATGTTCACGCATGCATACGTTGTGATTGGAAACTTCTGAGAAAGTGACTGACTTGCTTTAATAGGTTACAGATTTGCGCACTCAGGGAGGGAAGTTATGAAAATGCTCCCAACATTCAGACTTAAAATTTCTGCATAGACAAGCCAAGCCAATTTGCACTAGCGTTATGTTTGGTTTCTAAATTATGAACTCTTTTTAAATTTCAATGAAAGGTGTTACTGATTGTACTGATGTGCTGGGATGGTGAGTTCATGTGATTGCGAAATGTACGTGAAGTGAGTTGCTGTCGAATGAACCTCTAATCGAGATGATACCTGGACAACTGGTGTTACAACCGATTTCATTCTAGATGTAAATGGATATGGCGAGCTAATTTCGAAATTTGCGAGAATCGACTCTCGTGCACGCACCCAACAACTAAACAGGGGTCGATCCTTACAAGTGGACCGCGGCATGAAAAGGAGAAATGGTCCAGTCATAGAGCTGATGCCGACTCACCAGAACAAAGTCAGAGAGGCATACAATTTTATCGTCCGTATTGTCTTCCTGAGCCCCATCAGGAAAACACTGTTCTGTCTGCAACAACCAGTGACTTGGTGACAACCACCAGCTCACAATGGCAACCAATGCCAATGGCTCACGTTATCAGTGAGAACCAGGTAGTGGCTTAGTGTCAGTGACTATTCTACTGACATATTATTTGTAATATTGGTCGAGTAATTATCCAGCCTACTGGCTGTTGTTGCTTATAGAAACTACTATTTCACTCAAACGGTACATTTCGTCTCGGTCGGAAGTACGCTTCAAACTTCGCTAGCACCGGCTTTATCTTCTCTGCATCTGTGGGTGGCTCCCACTGGAACGTCGAGAAAACACGCCTTGATGAGCAATGTTGAGACTTGCACCGGCTCCTCTTTATCGCTCAAGCCAGTCGCACGTGCATAGACCGCTGCCGCATTATGAATGTCAAGTGCCTCTGGTGCCTGTAGCAGAGAAGTGTGCGCCATTCTCGTTGTTTACGCTAGCCGTCGTCGCATATATAAACAAAAGCTTAATCGTCAAAAGCCATAACAACCGACAGACAATTACAGCTGGGAGCATACTGCATTTTTGATAGCCGGGAGTAGGCATTATTTCGCTTCATTATACTAGCCCGAGATCCACAGCGGATGTGTGTGTGTGTGTGTGTGTGTGCGTGCGTGCGTGCGTGCGTGCGTGCTTGCGTGCGTGCGTACGTGCGTGCGTGCGTGTTTGTGTGTGTGTGTTTGTTTGTTTGTTTGTGTGTTTGTTTGTTTGATATGCTACTATATATGTTTGTTAACCTGATCCAGGCTTAACTGTAGGGACAGTTACCTATATATATATATATATATATATATATATATATATATATATATATATATATATATATATATATATATAATTATATATATATATATATATATATATATATATATATATATATATATATATATATAGATGCACAATCTATCCATGCATGCACTTGCATCAAATTGTAAGGTTTGGTCAGCCTAACATTGTAAGAACAGAGATAGTGGTCATTGCAGACATATTTAATCAATAATTTAACGTTAGCATAAAGAAAACCCAGGTTGATACAACTTATGTAAGGCAAGCTAGTTTCTGGCCAGTTTGCAGCTTTGCTTATTATTTCGTATACACAGTAGAGAGGGGTAAAGTCGCCCCGACTGTAATAATAACTGGACTGTCAAACGGGAGAAATGTTTACCCGATTAAGAATGCAGGCCATAAGAAACTAGTTTAGTTGGCAACAGACCGTCCCCAAGGACACAAGGACACAAGAAGGTCTCCCATTCCTGGGGGGGGGGTTCAGAAGGTGACCCGATACCTTGCATACGACAGTCATTTCCAGCATGTACGGGGATGACTGTTGTATATGGACATCGGCCAATAACGGCTTTCTCGATTTCCTAAAATGGTTAACCGGGCCTCCACTGGGGCGGGGTTCTTCTGAAAGCTCTGGTATAAATAGGCCAGAAATAGACTCATAAAACAACGGGTGCGCGCGATCTAAATTACCACGCACCTCGTTCAATTTGGACTCAAAATTATCGGTATGGATGGGCCACGCCGGCCCATACCTACCTTACCATTAGAAAACTAAATTTATTGAAGACTTTTAAATGCTAAATGGGAGAAACAAGAACAATGGTAGAGAGACCAGTGTATATTGTACGATCAACACTTCTGCGTTAATAAAATCTTGCGAACCTGGAAGATGCGTTCACGGCTTATTATACCGATCTGATCGTCTGCGGTATTATCAGTAAGCAGCTAGACGATCTGGCGAGCGACAAAGACAACTACTACACAGCTGTGAGTATTCTCGACGAATGCACGCGCCCTTAAGAGAAGCGAGAATCTTACACTGGCGAGACGCACCAGCGATTTTTTTTAACGCACAAGACTGTTAAAACGTACACTGGCGAGACGCACCATCGATTTTTTTAACGCACAATGCTTTTAAACGTACACTGGCGAGATGCACCAGCGATTTTTTTTAACGTTCAAGACTGTTAAAACGTACACTGACTAGTGTCCAGAGAATTTCCAATGAACCATTGACGTTGTGTGCACTGTCACGACGCTGACGAACCACCACCGAATTACAGAATGTAAAGTACGTCGTTTCAACGTACCGTATGGCACACCACCTACGATTTTTTTTTACTTATAACTTCGTTCAGACGTACATTGGCGCTGAACCAACGTGAAACTGACAGTGATGTCACCGAATATTGACTGACTCCATGATTGACTTTTACTACGTAAAACGTGTATTTGCTACGTGACGATCAAAACGCACACACACGATGGATCCAGCACAATTTCAAAACTATACGATCGGACTTGCTCAGCAGGAAAAGGAACGTCGTGCTATCCAAACCACCCGTGAACAAATACGTTATTTAATCAGACAAACACAGACTTGTGATGTTCCTCTACATCGGCAGTACGTAATTGGATCCGTGAAGTGACTTTAGCTTTTAATCAAGTCGGTGCAGCCAGCATAATCGAAATAGCGTCTAAAACTGTCTCTGGTCCGCTCCGATTTGAGTTGGAACGTTTCATCGAAAGAACAATAGCGGTAAATCAAATCGGCCGCGCTGCCATTCCATGGCCAGACTTGCGTGATCATTTGGCTAGCAACTTTCTTAACATCGACGAAACCGCAGCATTACGTGACGAACTTGACAAGGTGCGTCAGAGCGCGTACGAACCCACGCAACAGTTTGTCCGACGCTTCCGAGACATTAGTGACATTTGCTACCCAAGCGGCTTACGAAATCCCGACCAAGAATCCGTTCTGATCCGTACATTTGCCCGAGGGTTAACATCTGTTAGCCTCGCACGACAGCTGATCGAACAGGCAGCGCCTACTTCGCTTGACGAACAATACGGTTCTGTGAACGTAATGACGCGTATAGCCGCCTGGGACGACACGAATCGTCGATGGAAATAGGAGCCGCCAACATCTCCAGCTACAAGACAACGGAGCCCCTGGTTGCGATGGTCGACTCACTGGCTACCACGGTTGAAAAGCTGGCAACGAAGCTGGCGAAGATCGAGGCCAGACACGACCCACGCCCCCCCCCCCCCCCCCCCCCCCGACAACCATCCGTCGCTACATGCCGACGCCTGGCAGTGAGAACAGGAATGTAAGGTTTGGTCAGCTTAACATTGTAAGAACAGAGATAGTGGTCATTGCAGACATATTTAATCAATAATTTAACGTTAGCATAAAGAAAACCCATGTTGATACAACTTATGTAAGGCAAGCTAGTTTCTGGCCAGTTTGCAGCTTTGCTTATTATTTCGTATACACAGTAGGGAGGGGTAGAGTCGCCCCGACTGTAATAATAACTGGACTGTCAAACGGGAGAAATGTTTACCCGATTAAGAATGCAGGCCATAAAAAACTAGTTTAGTTGGCAACTGACCGTCCCCAAGGACACAAGGACACAAGAAGGTCTCCCAGTCCTGGGGGGGGGGGGTTCAGAAGGTAACCCGATACCTTGCATACGACGGTCATTTCCAGCATGTACGGGGATGACGGTTGTATATGGACATCGGCCAATAACGGCTTTCTCGATTTCCTAAAATGGTTAACCGCGCCTCCACTGGGGCGGGGTTCTTCTGAAAGCTCTGGTATAAATAGGCCAGAAATAGACTCATAAAACAACGGGTGCGCGCGATCTAAATTACCACGCACCTCGTTCAATTTGGACTCAAAATTATCGGCATGGATGGGCCACGCCGGCCCATACCTACATTACCATTAGAAAACTAAATTTATTAAAGACTTTTAAATGCTAAATGGGAGAAACAAGAACAATGGTAGAGAGACCAGTGTATATTGTACGATCAACACTTCTGTGTTAATAAAATCTTGCGAACCTGGAAGATGCGTTCACGGCTTATTATACCGATCTGATCGTCTGCGGTATTATCAGTAAGCAGCTAGACGATCTGGCGAGCGACAAAGACAACTACTACACAGCTGTGAGTATTCTCGACGAATGCACGCGCCCTTAAGAGAAGCGAGAATCTTACAAAATGTCATATCATATTAACTATAGTTGTAGCACCGCTAAACATGTCCAAAACTGAACTTACTAAAGTGTTCTATACATGCAGGGGAGACCGGGGCTAGTTATTAAAATTTTCAGTTAGTCACTTTTTGTGGAAAAATATGTTAGACGCATAATGCATTATTTATGTTAACGTACACATTAAATTTATTATTAGTGTTAATAAAATGTACCATTCCAATTATATTAATATTATATACTTACGTAGATACGTGAAGTTTCCCAGGCACGGTCGACCGTAACAACTATATAGCCCATAAATGGGGCAAGTTAATTGTTACTGCAAAGAACGTGTTGGTCGCAAAACAAATGTCACTCGTACTTGTTACTTTTATTACGTTACTTGGATTGTGCATACTTATACATCTTATATAGTTAGGGTGTTGGAGTCGCATTTCTTGTACCTGCATGAAACATATAAAGTAAAACTTATATTAATTATTTATACACCTCAGTATCAAAGCTTTGAGGTAATATGTATTCTTATAAAACATTCATCCAATTTTATCTGCTAATTTTGTATATAACTATATACAGTGCTCCTACAAGCCCAAATCATTTGTCTGATGAATTTCCACATCTTCTTGAAACCACCTTAACATTTCAAGAAGACCATTACATTTCAATATCCACCTTGATTTACAAAGGCTATATGTAACCCTGGTGGATTTAGCTGTTTATATATTTGTTAGGATAGTCACTAGGGGGCGCTATACACAGTGTCACTCCCAGTTTCTCAAGTCTCAAGTAGTTATATTCCAAACAGCCCAATCTAACGCAAGAGTATGGACCAACGGATTTCAATGTCTCTTCCGAAAGACACGGGCAAAGTGGGGCTAACGAAATTGCCCAAGCTTCGAGACGGCGGAGGTGGAATCGAACTACCGTCCTCTCGATCGACAGGCGGGTGCTCTAACCATTAGACCACCGCTCCCCAGTTTAACAATCTGAGCGAGTTTCGGAAAGTAGTCTGTGCAGTTCGCCCTGGGCCGGAGAAGACAACACACATTGTTAAATGCAAACAACCTTCTCCCGGCTCAGTATATATATATATATATATATATATATATATATATATATATATATATATATATATATATATATATATATATATATATACATATATATATATATACATATATATATATACATATATATATATATACATATATATATATACATACATACATACATACATACATACATACATACATACATACATACATACATACATACATACATACATACATACATACATACATACATACATACATACATACATACATACATACATACATACATACATACATACATACATACATACATACATACATACATACATACATACATACATACATACATACATACATACATATATATATATATATATATATATATGCAAAATAACAACACAAGTCCAGCGTAGATTGAAATAGGCCAAAGAATGACATTGAGATTTATTAATTAAGGAGCAGGAAATTAGGCAAGCATACACCATCAAAATAAGATACATCAAATAATCTCAGCAAGCATGGCGGCCCCCAAAAGGTGTTTACACATAATTATTTAGTAAATCATGCCTATCAGCTACCCACTACCAGTACTATCTGTACCACTACTGACTTATATACAATTCACATGGTATCGGTGGGGGTCACTCCGCCACTAGGTCACCCTCTGTGACCGACCCCCACCATAATTATAAACACTGGCAGCTATCCTCCATTCCCTTGCGCGTGCAAAGCAGGTAGAGATGCAGTTGTTGACCCCGCCGCTGTCAGGGCCTCGACTGCACCCCCTCCCCGCCTTGCCCACAGCTCAAACCTAGCCAACACTCCGCCGCTGTCAGAGTGTCAACCACATTCGAACAGTGGATCTGCAACGTATAAACAATAAACCTGATGATAGTTGCCGACTCCGCTACTGGCAGAGTCTTGACTACATCGTCACACCACGAACCTGCAACATACAATGATAGTTAACATAGATCGACAGAGATGACGAAGTGCTGTTGGTTCCGCCACTGACCGAATCTATCACTATCTCTTTAGTCTACCCCTGCCAAGATTGATAACAGGTACAGCCTGACCTGTATGCATTACCTTACGATATACGAATGTAACTGCGGAAAGCATCTGACGCTCTGACCTGCTGCTCTAATTTGCGCGTCTGACTCACCCCTAAGAGCTGCTGACGTGGCTGCTGCAATTCTGAAACTATGACCCTTAAAAACTTTACTACTCAACCCACAGAATTCCAACAGGCGCTTTAATATAGCATCAAACTCCTTCTGCAACATTGGAGTGCCGTCTGCATATGCAAATAATATAGCCTGCCTAGAACCCCTAACTGGGAAAAATACTCTAAGTAATGTGGCAGGATAAATGGATGTGCCCACAATACATTGGCCATTTACTTGTAATGATTGCGGACCCGGCTTACTACTGTGCTTAAATTGCATCCACCGTAATACCACTACATACTGACACCAGTTTAAGCTGTCGACTCAATGTACCAGCAACAATTACAATAATTTAAGATGATAGCTATAGACCCTGCCGCAGTCATAACCTCAGTTACATCCCAACTCAAATTACTCAATGTACCTGCAACATTCACAATAATTAATCTATCATTTCTGCCACTGTCAAGGGTATCGGCGACAATGTCACACCATGCACCTACAACATATAAGCGACAGTACTGATACGTGTAGATTTATGGCCGCTTCCAACAGGCCATCCATGGGGAGCAACCAAGCCAGCCCCTTGATTAAGTGTTGAAGGTGTGGTGTAGAAGCAGTTGTCGCAGCCCCCTGCTGGCTCGACAGCGCCACCGGTGTCGCTGCCTGACTGCCACTTGTGGCCGCATCTGTAATTATTAATTGTGGTACCCAGGACCAGCTGTGTCATTACATATCATGAACTACCATTAAACCATAACTAAACATTAACGTTCGGTCACCTATATTATCATGAAAACTTAAATAGTACATGGAATGCAAAAACTTCTCCATTTGCCGCAGGGAACATAAAAGGTTCTACAATTGTGCCATTTACACTGTATGCCTTAATAAAACTTATCTTCCAATTACAATGCATGGACATAACAAAACAAAACATATTTACATCCGTTTTCTCCCTGCAAGGGGTAACAAAACTGTTCCGCCTCGTCTGCACGGATTAGTAACATTTCATTAATTTTACACTTCATGGATTCACCCAATTTTCCATATACACAGCATGGAATATAGAAACTCCTCCGTTTCACCGCACGGAATACAATTGTGCCATTTACACCGCATGGAAATAACAAACCTTCTCAAAATCACTTCTCCGCTTACACAGCACGGAATACAATTGTGCATTTACATTGCATGGCTTAACAAAAGTTACCTTTCATATACACCGCATGGAAATAACAAAACATCTCTATATCACTGAATGGATTACCCAAATATACATCCGCTTACTCACTGCCTGGGCTAACAAAACTGTTCCGTCTGCAATGCATGGATTAGTAAAATTTTCAATAAATTTCCTATTGCATGGGTTAACCCACCATCTCTGTGTACACCGAACGGACTACCGAAACTGCTCCGTTTATACCGCACGGAATACAATTGTGCCATTTACACCGCATGGCTTAACAAAAGTTAATTTCAATTTACACCTCATGGAAATAACAAAACTTCTCCATATCACTTTCCGTTTTCACCGAACGGACTACAGAAATTGCTCCGTTTACACCGCACGGAATACAATTGTGCCATTTACACCACATGGCTTAGCAAAAGTTATCTTTTTATTTACACCGCATGGAGATAACAAAACTTCTTCATATCACTTTTCGTTTTCACTGCACGGACTACAGAAATTGCTCCGTTTACACCGCATGGAATACAATTGTGCCATTTACACCGCATGGCTTAACAAAAGTTAATTTCCATTTACACCGCATGGAAATAACAAAACTTCTCCATATCACTTCTCCTTTTACACCGCACGGAATACAGACACCCCTCCGTTTACACCGCACGGAATACAATTGTGCCATTTACACCAAATGACTTAGCAAATGTTATCTTTTTATTTACCGCATGGAAATAACAAAAACTCCTCCCTATTACTGCATGGATTACCTCAATTTACATCCGCTTACTCACAGCATGGGTTAACAAAACTGTTTCGCTTCCACCGCACGGATTAGTAAAATTTTCAATATTCTTACTGCATGGCTTAATCCAATTTTCTCGTTTACACCGCATTAAATAGAAAAACTCCTCAGTTTACACCGCACGTAATACACTTGTGCCATTTACAATGCATGGAAATAATCACAACTAGTTTTCTTAGTAAAATTTTCAATATTTTCCCATTGAGTGGTGTGACCCAACTTCTCCCTTTACACACCACGGGCACGAAATACAAATCCTTCTCCGTTGACACCCCTCGGAATACAGAAACCTCTCTGTTTATGCTGATCAGGGTGGTTTGTGCCTTATGTACTAATAGTATTACTAATATAATAAGCCGCTTTCACAAAAGCTGAAAACACTTTTGCACATGGGATCGCTAGTGAAACAAGTGCCAGTCATTTCATAAATGGAATGAGAAGGTGTAAGAAGTCGTTGTTTACAGTTAATGAATGACCAATATCGAACGATAATAAGCACCGGAATTTGCCTTAAAAGAAAGAGCGCCTTTAAAAAGCCTCACTGTACATTAATAAACAACGCATTAAATGTACAAAATTCACGAGGCAGTTCAATTACTTTCCTGTAGTAATCATTACGAACAGTAGCGGACATTGTTGTCTGATAAAGCGAAATGTGGCGTATTTACCAAATGCACAGATGTGTCGTACCAGAAAAAGCCACCTGGCGACGAATGACGAACAAAATATACAAAAATATGTCTTAACAAACTGTTTATGCATCACATTTCCTCGAAAAAATTAACTGTGTCAGAGGTTTAATACTCCCCGTAACAAATTTACCATTGTATATCAGATCAACGAATATCGGATCAATGATCTCACTAATGATACTACCACGATACCCGACTTGGTAAACCAACCCTTCGTGATCATTGTTAATAACACGTACTATACCATGTGCGAGCCAATATGACCAATATGCTAACTCGACCATTTCTACCGTCTGGCTAATAAGATAAAATATTAACACACCCTGTACACCGTAGGGACCAATATGCTAATGCGACCATTTCCACCGCATGGCTGAATAAGACAATTATTAACATGCCCTGTACACTGTAGGGACCAATATCATAATTCGACCATTTCCATCGTATGGATGAATAAGACAAATTAAATTACCATTATATACCGACCATTTCCACTGTATAGCTTAATAAGACAAATTAAAGTTAACGTGCCCTATACACCGTGGGAACCAACATCGCAAAACTACTATCTCCACCGTAGGTGCAATGAGACAATTGAAAATTAACATGCCCTGTACACCGTAGTGACCAATATTATAATGCCAACAACACCACTGTATGGCGTAATAATACGGATTAAAGTGAACATGCCCTGCACACTATACTGGTCTATAGGGAGCAATATCATGTACCACACAGACCACCGCTTGGCGTAATAAGCATTAATTAAAAGAAAATAATGTGCCCTATACACCGCATGGACCACAAACATACATTTAATATGTACACAGCCTGAATTAATTAAGTCCACTGTTCCTTACCCTGCTGGGACTATCACCTCACTCGATGGAAAGCCGTTGCATCAAACCGGTTAACCCCCCCCCCCCATCACACCATGCACAAAGCCATTCCAAAGCATACACCCACATATAGGCTTATAAAGTTAGATGGCAACACCATCACCCCAGGTCCAGGATGTAACTACAGCTTCTGTACCCGCTTCATAGCCCCGAAATAGCTACTTGTCACGCTCATCCACAGTTCGAAATTTCCCCGAGCATTGTAATGAACTCCATCACGATGGAAGATCTCAACGTGGTACTGATCTCAACACAACGGTACTGCGCAAAACGGGAAAACTTACCTCGGTCCTCGGTCGAGGAGACCAAACGCCCCAAAAAAAATACCCGTGGCTGTCTCCCAGAACTAACCACAGGTTTAGCAACCATCGACCAATTAATAGAGCCATTCGACTCGCGTACCACTGCTAACGGTGCCGTATCACGCCCGCCCCGAATATGCGTAACAACGATTACGTTTCTCAGCTCACGGGTCGAAGTTCACAAAATGGCGGTTGTCCGGCGTCAGTCTTCGCGGAAGACACTCACCTGAAACACCCTTCCGAAAACTCCTTATAAGATCACGCAACACTAAACCGAACAACAAATAATAACAATAATAATGCAATAAAATCAACACATTCAGCGTTAACGATTAACCAGTAACAATAGATATTCGGAAATATTTGCAGCGCAAAGGTCTCACAACGACACAAGCTGACTTGGAAATCGAGAGAGGCTGGCTCTAGGTCACGTGGTTGGTGTATCCCTACGCGTGAGCGAGTAATTAGGCTAATACTCTCTCTACCATAAAAGGTCTAACCTCAAATCGCCTTCATTGCCTTATTATCTCGCATAAAATCCTTTATGCGCCGCTGTCACATAAATACACATATATATTGACAATTTATTTATGTTGCTCCATTTCCTCTGGAAGCTTTTATTTCACATATTAAACACTGTCAATACCCAATAGTCGTTCGACCTGGTTACATAGCCATTAGTTAAACTGGGAGTGACACGAAGTACGCACGCACGCACGCACACACGCACGCACGCACGCACGCACGCACACACACAGCATTATGCAATTATAAATGCAATTATAAATTCAAGTAAGGTCAAACTCTTTTCAGGAGGCCAAGCCGCTTTTCTGCATCCTTAACCATCTTGTCTACTAAGTGTGTCCGAGACAATTCTTTCCGGATAGAGATGTCATCACGTTCCAGTTATCTGCCCATGTTTGACTGTGCAGAGATCTTCGCTAAATGCGCATGCCACAGTTGTCTATCTTTGACTGTGATAAAGACTGATCATCAGTCAGCAGCATAGAGGACAACATGGCTCTGAATTTTGCCTGGCATATCATCGATGAATATAATAAATAGGAGAAATCATAGAATGGATCCTCGAAGAGCCACTGCATCAACATGCTTGGCACTAGAGCAAATTCCATTGATGGCAACTTTCAGAACCATCTACTTCAGGTAGTCATTTAGCCAGGATAGCGGCTCTCCCCGTATCCACATGGACTCCAGTTTGGCCACCAGGGCTTTGTGTCACACTCTATCAAATACTCTGTTGATGTCAAGGCAGATTATTTTAGCTTCTTTCTCGTCGTCAGTGACAAATACACACCTGCGCCGGCGATTCAAATAGACTATTCGGAAGAAGGGTCGAGAAGCACAAGCAGGAGGCCGAGACCACCACAATCAGACGGTTTACCCGTGGAGAGAATATACATTGAAGAACTGCGGAACACACGTTACCAATCATGGGCCATGCTAACATAAATCACTGCCTATTTGACTCGGATGGAGCCAAAGTGATTGACAGGGAAAGCAACATATGAATTAAGTGGATAAAGGTGGCTATCTGTATAACGGAGACAACATATATTATAAATAGATATGAAAGGGCACTGGCTCAGCCACCAACTCAGAAGTTATCAGAAGAATAACAGAAGTCCATGCATTGAGTTTCATGGAGAAGGCAAGCTATGGTTGTTAAAAGGTAGAATGAGTGACATGAACAGTTGTGTTGTAAGAACATTTTATTATTTTTATTTATTATTTTATTAAACATTTCGAGATGCAAAAGAAACACTCTCAAGTTTCACTAAAACCACTGCAACATCTATTAACGATTGCAACACCATGTAATTCAAACACAAGGCTCTTACAATAAATGACGAACTTAAGCCTCAACGGCTTTACGTTATATATGTGGTACATAATACAACGTTGTAATTTAAATGCCTCATTAAATTGCAAATGTCGGTGGTTTCTAATAATAACTTTACCGTTTTGTTATCTCCTGGTGGCGCCTTTTACCGCCAGTGTTAAATGAAACATAGCGGCAACTACTATTAAATCACAATACGTGCTTCACGCTGTACGCGATGGATCGAACGTTTGCTGCTTCGCGCTGTAGGCTGCGTGTTTCAGCAGTTCATTGTCGGAACGTAAGACGATTTGTATTTGTCTTCAATCCTTTCAAACCACCGGTTGAAATGAAAAAAAACCGAAGCATTTGATTCGGCAAAGATCAAGACAACCTGATTATGTAGACACATAGAGCCGAATCAACCTGTAAGACAAACCGATAGATTTTATATAGTTGTTTCTACCGAGATAGCGATTCTAAGGGAGTTTGACGTCATAACTGAAGCAGAACACTAAAGTATGCTGCATATAACTGAACATTTGGAAGCAGACAAATTACATGCGTCGAACAAAAGAATGTAAATGTGTGTAGGATGAAGAACGAAAGCACAAAGGTGACAACTGAGAGATACAAAAGAAATACAATGTTATCAGGATAAGGTATTTGTGGGGCGCGGTAGCAACGTAGCGTTTAGAACGTCGGGCCCTCAATCGATAGAACCCGGGTTTGAATCCTCTTGCTGCCGTTTCGAAGCTTTGGCAATTTCGTTCATACCACGTTGTCACAGTTCACTCAGCTCTATAAATGAGTACCTGGCTACAGACAGATGTGGATATATGTGAACGAATAGTCTTCGCGCAGTAATTACAGCATGGCTGAATGCTTTCCACAGAAGTCGAGATGGCGTTGGAATGAACAGGTCTGTCAGGGGGTGAAGTGTAAAGCGCATTGAACATTCCCAAGGACAGGATAACATGCTATGTACGAACGTACCTTTTAATACACCAAAGTCATAAGTGAATGATCTTAGTGTGTTTGCCTGCTGCTCAAAGAGAACTCACCACTACACGTAGTTCCAGAACATATGTATAAGCTGAGTGTGTTGTTGGAAAAACGTAGAGTAATATCCTAGCGATGTACTCCTACTAATGGCGATAATATTATGTACTCCTACTAATGGCGATAATATTATTTACTCCAACTAATGGCGACAATGCAACCACTGACATAGTTCTGTCCAAATATACAATATAGAAAACACCAACATTACTTTATTGTTTTTTTAATCGATTCACATGGATGCACAATATTAAATATCAAATGTGAACGTTTTATCGGAAATGTTTGACATCTGAAATGGTTTTAAGAGATGTAATATTTTAGACTATGATGATGTCAACTATATTATTACGGACATTACTGTATTTTAAAGAATGTACAATTGCCATTTTTAATGTGTGAAAATAAAGATTTTGTTATTACCATATATGCAGTGTCAAAGCCATGCCATGCCGGTAAAAAGTCCAAGACGTAGTTGATAGAGACGACCACTCCCAGTTCGTCAGGTGACATTATACCATAGTCGATCATTTCTATGACCTAGTGCACCCGCAGCGTAATAAATCTGCAATAAATTGTCATGCCGACCTTCTCTAGACGTGTCCTGGAAAAACCCAAAGTTCCATCTCTGAAAAATGGACATTGTCAGTCAGTGTGACTTTCGTTGGCAAGATGACCATTATGTCTTACCTTTGACACATTGTGGTGCTTCTACTGTCAAGTGTGCCGCATACTTGACACTGGAAATTCCAAACCATTAAATTATGACGTTCCCTTAAAATATAACGCTTCTGCTGCTGAGTCGAATCTAGTGTGTGATCGACATCGCACAGTGTCGACATACTTGAGTGGAATATATTTTAATAATAATAATAATAATAATTATTATTATTATTATATACATTTATTTCAGACAAACCAAATCAAATCAGTTCTTTATTTCCAAATGAAAATACAACTCAACTATATGCATACACATCCAATGTCTGTATTTCAAATGGAAAGGGAGACAATAGAAGTGTATTACTTATTAATAGTTTTCCATCAATATCCAAGTAACGTGTACATATTAATAGTAAACATAAATGTATAGCATATTATTAGTAAATAAAGAATAACTGAAACCCATTTACACATGTATACTTCCACCTATTTTATACTGAATAGCAATTTATTTAAACAAACGCATAAGACATATCGACAAGTTGTAGGATGTCGTTTCTACAAACTCAGCGAGTCTAAGCATCGATAGCGGACGCGGGCACGCGGGCACGCGTGCAGGCGGGCACGCGGGCACGCGGGCACGCAGGCACGCAAAAATATGTTTTTATTTTACCCTTTCAATTAAATAATGGTTAATAGTAAATACAATGACATTCACAACATTACATGCACATTATACTTATACATTATGCATGTTGAAACACAATATTAATATTGTGTAATCACATATAAATGTTATATTTATATATTAAAGAAGGGTCAGTGTAACTCACATTGAGGATAACAACTAGTCGCTCTCACAAGACCCACCCTGTGTACAGTTAAGAACACATTCTAAATAGTACATAATATTATAGCAGCATATAACAGTAGAACATCGGACATATTATAGGCTATACAAACATTACATCAATGGTCGTTATCCAAGGCGATACAACATCTAATGTTGGCAAGTGCAAGAGTTTATGGTTTTACATAAAGCAGAGAAGTTATGTATGTTGCAGATATGTGAACATCTGGAATCAGGCGAATTAAATGCGTAGAACAAATGGCGATGCAGATGTTGAGGAATATGATGTGTGTAAGGTTGGGAGAAACACAGACTAAATGATAACGTGAATACAGGGGCGGATCTAGGCTTGTTTGCAGCGGGGTCTCATCTCAGTCGTAGTCATAGGTCGTTCTACTTACAGAAGGGTTAATACTTCAGTGTTTACATTGACACTAGTTCCCATGTATGCCTATATACGTTGTCATTTACCACAATATTTGTCGCGGACCCCCTATTTGGTCTTTATACCCATAAGACCCCCTGGATCCGCTTCTGTGAATATGACAAATAAATAAATAACTGTCATCAGGATAGCACAGATACTCTTCACGAGAAGTAGGCTTTAGGGCAGACCGGGGCTAGTTGTATACAGGGGCAAGTTGTTATAGTCCTTTTTTGTAAATATAGTGAGTTAAGAAGATTAATTAACGAGATGTGGACAACTATGACCTTTTAACCACCTAAGACGGTTTTTGGTATGTCCAAATAATATAATCTCACGCAGCCGTTTTTTAAACTTACTAGATTACTCTTCAAACGGTTCAACGGGGTCACCGTAATCCGATGCCGTGTCTGGTGCAAGCGTATTCAGTCACGACCCTCCATTTCACGGGTTCTTTTAACAGGGCTCTTTCCTAGGCAGACAGCTAGACCATCAAATGTGATTTTAATTCTTTTGTCGACCTCTTTGTACTTCCCTTCAGTCTGTCCCGTTGTCACTAGATGGTCTAGTGTTCTCTTTCCCGTTGTCACGGGATGTTCTAGTGTTCTCTTTCCCGTTACCACTAGATGTTCTAGTGTTCTCTTTCCCGTTATCACTATATGTTCTAGTGTTGTCTTTCCCGTTGTCACGGGACGTTCTAGTGTTCTCTTTCCCGTTATCACTAGATAATCTAGTGTTCTCTTTCCCGTTGTCACTAGATGTTCTATTGTTCTCTTTCCCGTTGTCACTAGATGTTATTGTGTTCTCTTTCCCGTTATTACTAGATGATCTAGTGTTCTCTTTCCTGTTGTCACGTGATGTTCTAATGTTCTCTTTCCCGTTGTCACTAGATGTTCTAGTGTTCTCATTTCCGTTGTCACTAGATGTTCTAGTGTTCTCTTTCCCGTTGTCACTAGATGTTCTATTGTTCTCTTTCCCGTTGTCACTAGATGTTATAGTGTTCCCTTTCCCGTTGTCACGGGATGTTCTAGTGTTGTCTTTCCCGTTGCACGGGATGTTCTAGTGTTCTCTATCCAGTTATCATTAGATAATCTAGTGTTCTCTTTCCCGTTGTCACGTTATGTTCTAGTGTTCTCTTTCCCGTTATCACAAGATGATCTTGTGTTCTCTTTCCCGTTGTCACGGGATGTTCTAGTGTTGTCTTTCCCGTTGCACGGGATGTTCTAATGTTCTCTTTCCAGTTATCAGTAGATAATCTAGTGTTCTCTTTCCCGTTGTCACTATATGTTTTAATGTTCTCTTACCCGTTGTCACTAGATGTTCTATTGTTCTCTTTCCCGTTGTCTCTAGATGTTCTAATGTTCTCATTCCCTTTGTCACTAGATGATCTAATGTTCTCTTTCCCGTTGTTACAAGATGTTCTAGTGTTCTCTTTCCCGTGACAATGGGAAAGACAACACTAGAACGTCCCGTGACAACGGGAAAGAGAACACTAGAACATCCCGAGACAACGGGAAAGAGAACACTAGATCATCTAGTGATAACGGGAAAGAGAACACAACATGTAGTGATAACGGGAAAGAGAACACTAGAACATCCCGTGGGAACGGGAAAGAGAACACTAGATCATATAGTAATAACGGGAAAGAGAACACAGCAACATCTAGTGATAATGGGAAAGAGAACACTATAACATCTAGTGACAACGGGAAAGAGAACACTAGAACATCTAGTGATAACCTGAAAGAGAGCACTAGAACATCTAGTGACAACGAGAAAGAGAACACTAGAACTTCCCGTGACAACGGGAAAGAGAACTCTAGAACATCTAGTGATAACGAGAAAGAGAACACTAGAACATATAGTGATAACGGGAAAGAGAACACTAGAACATATAGTGGTAACGGGAAAGAGAACACTAGAACATCCCGTGACAACGGGAAAGAGAACACTAGACCATCTAGTGACAACGGGACAGACTGAAGGGAAGTACAAAGAGGTCGACAAAAGAATTAAAATCACCTTTGATGGTCTAGCAGTCTGCCTAGGAAAGAGCCCTGTTAAAAGATACCCGTGAAATGGAGGGTCGTGACTGAATACGCTTACACCAGACACGGCATCGGATTATGGTGACCCCGTTGAACCGTTTGAAGAGTAATCTAGTAAGTTTAAAAAACGGCTGCGTGAGATTATATTATTTGGACATACCAAAAAACGTCTTAGGTGGTTAAAAGGTCATAGTTGTCCACATCTCGTTAATTAATCTTCTTAACTCACTATATTTTCATAAAAGGACTCTATAACAACTTGCCCCTTTATACATCTAGCCCCGGTTTCCCGTAAAGCCCTTCTCGTGAAGCGTATCTGTGCTATCCTGATGGCTGTTATTTATTTATCTGTCATATTCACAGCAGTGGATCCAGGGGGTCCGCGACAAATATTGTGGTAAATGACAACGTATATAGGCATACATGGGAACTAGTGTCAGTGTAAAGACTGAAGTATTAACCCTTCTGTAAGTAGAACAACCTATGACTACGACTGAGATGAGACCCCGCTGCAAACAAGCCTAGATCCGCCCCTGTATTTACGTTATTATTTAGTCTTTGTTTCTCCCAACCTTACACACATCATATTCCTCAACATCTGCATCGCCATTTGTTCTACGCATTTAATTCGCCAGATTCCAGATGCTCACATATCTGCAACATACATTACTTCTCTGCTTTATGTAAAACCTTAAACTCTGGCACTTGCCAACATTAGATGTTGTATCGCTTTGGATAATGAACATTGATGTCATGTTTGTATAGCCTATAATATGTCCAATGGTCTACTGTGCGTGCGTGCGTGAGTTCGTGCGTGTACGTCACTTGCATGTCATGAATATATTACATGGTCCTTTGTATGAAACAAATGTATATAATAACAGAAAGGTTATACTTTAATTGATTGTGATAATTTAATGGTTTCAAGCATGATTCAATAAACAGATTCACTTGATAGTTGAAACACCAGAATGGGGCAAAGCAAGTAGTTAATCATCTTGCCAACGAAAGGTCACACTGATCTACAATGTCCATTTTTCAGAGATGGAACTTGACGTGGCACACAACACCTACGAGAAGAAGGCGCACTAACGGCTCGCTGTTGTGGACGCTTTTGGGCAGCACCAAATGATATATTGACACGTCTATGACTGTAAACTCTTTACGACTGAATATTTATACAATCTCATTAGAAAGGGCTTTTGTAAGGGGTTGAGGGTTTTTTCTGGATACGTCTAGAGAAGGTCGGCGTGACAACTTCTTGCAGATTTATTAGCAGACAATCACACTTATATAATTCAGAGAGAGAGGGGGGAGATGGAGGGAGGGAGGGAGGGAGGTAGGGAGGTAGGGAGGGAGGGGGGAGGTAGGGAGGTAGGGAGGGAAGGTGGGAGGGAGGGAGGGAGGGAGGTAGGGAGGTAGGGAGGGAGGGAGGGAGGGAGGGAGGGAGGGAGGTAGGGAGGGAGGCAGGGAGGGAGGGAGGGAGGGAGGGAGGGAGGGAGGGAGGGAGGGAGGGAGGGAGGGAGGGAGGGAGGGAGGGAGGGATGGAGGGAGGGAGGGAGGGAGGTAGGGAGGGAGGGAGGGAGGGGGAGGGAGGGGGGAGGGAGGGAGGGAGGGAGGGAGGGAGGGAGGGAGGGAGGGAGGGAGGGAGGGAGGGAGGGAGGGAGGGAGGGAGGGAGGGAGGGAGGGAGGGAGGGATTCATTTCACCAAAAAATATGTACATTAATATCGACGAATAAAAATAAGAAAAGTAATGTTACTCACATACAGCGCAAAAAACAAAACCTTGTACTGTATCGTCCTTATGCTGAAACATACTCTTTGGGATTCTGGATAAGTGTCGAAGCTAATTTATAAAAAAATAGTGTTGCAGTGGGAATACAGTGAGCTAACATATTATCGTAACATTTAATTCTTGCAACATGTTGATAAATTTGAATACTTGTTTAACGAAGAATTATCCTCGGTTGGCTGCATCTTAGCTATGTCGTGGACAAAGGAGACTAACAATCGTGTCGTTTCGTATAATCGTTAGACGTAAGCTGCAAAGGTGCAATGCAAAAGTGGATAATTTATATGTAATTCAACATTTAATGTATATACTGACAGTAATCATTATTTATATTATGCTTACGGTCGTTTGTATCCACATTGTTGTTGCACAGTTTCCCCGACACACATAATTACTTGTACGTGTCACCAAATGAAATTGACATATTGCTGTGTTTACGACCGCAACCAGACATTACATCGAATTTATTATACTCTTTAGAAATTGCTTTTGTAAGGAGTTGGGGCTCCGACTTAGCAATATCTAGGGCAGATCGACATGACATCTTCTTGCAGATTTATTATACTGTGAGTGTTCAAGGACATATAGTAGACAGACGTCGGTATAATGTCACATGACAAACTGGAAGTGGTTGTCTCAATCAACTACGTCTTAGAACAATAATACTAATAATATGTAATATTGATAATACAATATAATATGAATGTTTTTTAGAAGAATGCACAGAGTATCGTGGACAAAAATAAAATAATGAAGACGTCCTAAAAACAGCTGACAACAAAAGGAAGATCGTGTGCAAAGTCAGATAAAGACAACCATAATTTCTACGCGACGTGACGAGAACACTAGAACATCTAGTGACAACGGGAAAGAGAACACTAGAACATCTTGTAACAACGGGAAAGAGAACATTAGATCATCTAGTGACAAAGGGAATGAGAACATTAGAACATCTAGTGACAACGGGAAAGAGAACAATAGAACATCTAGTGACAACGGGTAAGAGAACACTAAAACATATAGTGACAACGGGAAAGAGAACACTAGATTATATAATGATAACTGGAAAGAGAACACTAGGACATCCCGTGCAACGGGAAAGACAACACTAGAACATCCCGTGACAACGGGAAAGAGAACACAAGATCATCTTGTGATAACGGGAAAGAGAACACTAGAACATAACGTGACAACGGGAAAGAGAACACTAGATTATCTAATGATAACTGGAAAGAGAACACTAGAACATCCCGTGCAACGGGAAAGACAACACTAGAACATCCCGTGAAAACATCTAGTGACAACGGGAAAGAGAACACTAGATTATCTAGTGATAACGGGAAAGAGAACACTAGAACGTCCCGTGACAACGGGAAAGACAACACTAGAACATCTAGTGATAACGGGAAAGAGAACACTAGAACATCTAGTGGTAACGGGAAAGAGAACACTAGAACATCCCGTGACAACGGGAAAGAGAACACTAGACCATCTAGTGACAACGGGACAGACTGAAGAGAAGTACAAAGAGGTCGACAAAAGAATTAAAATCACATTTGATTGTCTAGCAGTCTGCCTAGGAAAGAGCCCTGTTAAAAGAACCCGTGAAATGGAGGGTCGTGACTGAATACGCTTGCACCAGACACGGCATCGGATTACGGTGACCCCGTTGAACCGTTTGAAGAGTAATCTAGTAAGTTTAAAAAACGGCTGCGTGAGATTATATTATTTGGACATACCAAAAAACGTCTTAGGTGGTTAAAAGGTCATAGTTGTCCACATCTCGTTAATTAATCTTCTTAACTTACTATATTTACAAAAAAGGACTATAACAACTTGCCCCTGTATACAACTAGCCCTGGTCTGCCCTAAAGCCCACTTCTCGTGAAGAGTATCTGTGCTTTCCTGATGACAGTTATTTATTTATTTGTCATATTCACAGAAGCGGATCCAGGGGGTCTTATGGGTATAAAAACCAAATAGGGGGTCCGCGACAAATATTGTGGTAAATGACAACGTATATAGGCATACATGGGAACTAGTGTCAATGTAAAGACTGAAGTATTAACCCTTCTGTAAGTAGAACGACCTATGACTACGACTGAGATGAGACCCCGCTGCAAACAAGCCTAAATCCGCCCCTGTATTCACGTTATCATTTAGTCTGTGTTTCTCCCAACCTTACACACATCATATTCCTCAACATCTGCATCGCCATTTGTTCTACGCATTTAATTCGCCTGATTCCAGATGTTCACATATCTGCAACATACATAACTTCTCTGCTTTATGTAAAACCATAAACTCTTGCACTTGCCAACATTAGATGTTGTATCGGCTTGGATAACGACCATTGATGTAATGTTTGTATAGCCTATAATATGTCCGATGTTCTACTGTTATATGCTGCTATAATATTATGTACTATTTAGAATGTGTTCTTAACTGTACACAGGGTGGGTCTTGTGAGAGCGACTAGTTGTTATCCTCAATGTGAGTTACACTGACCCTTCTTTAATATATAAATATAACATTTATATGTGATTACACAATATTAATATTGTGTTTCAACATGCATAATGTATAAGTATAATGTGCATGTAATGTTGTGAATGTCATTGTATTTACTATTAACCATTATTTAATTGAAAGGTTAAAATAAAAACATATTTTTGCGTGCCTGCGTGCCCGCGTGCCCGTGTGCCCGCCTGCACGCGTGCCCGCGTGCCCGCGTCCGCTATCGATGCTTAGACTCGCTGAGTTTGTAGAAACGACATCCTACAACTTGTCGATATGTCTTATGCGTTTGTTTAAATAAATTGCTATTCAGTATAAAATATGTGGAAGTATACATGTGTAAATGGGTTTCAGTTATTCTTTATTTACTAATAATATGCTATACATTTATGTTTACTATTAATATGTACACGTTACTTGGATATTGATGGAAAGCTATTAATAAGTAATACACTTCTATTGTCTCCCTTTCCATTTGAATTACAGACATTGGATGTGTATGCGTATAGTTGAGTTGTATTTTCATTTGGAAATAAAGAACTGATTTGATTTGGTTTGTCTGAAATAAATGTATATAATAATAATAATAATTATTATTATTATTATTAAAATATATTCCACTCAAGTATGTCGACACTGTGCGATGTCGATCACACACTAGATTCGACTCAGCAGCAGAAGCGTTATATTTTAAGGGAACGTCATAATTTAATGGTTTGGAATTTCCAGTGTCAAGTATGCGGCACACTTGACAGTAGAAGCACCACAATGTGTCAAAGGTAAGAAATAATGGTCATCTTGTCAACGAAAGTCACACTGACTGACAATGTCCATTTTTCAGAGATGGAACTTTGGGTTTTTCCAGGACACGTCTAGAGAAGGTCGGCATGACAATTTCTTGCAGATTTATTACGCTGCGGGTGCACTAGGTCATAGAAATGATCTACTATGGTATAATGTCACCTGACGAACTGGGAGTGGTCGTCTCTATCAACTACGTCTTGGACTGTTTACCGGCATGGCATGGCTTTGACACTGCATATATGGTAATAACAAAATCTTTATTTTCACACATTAAAAATGGCAATTGTACATTCTTTAAAATACAGTAATGTCCGTAATAATATAGTTGACATCATCATAGTCTAAAAGATTACATCTCTTAAAACCATTTCAGATGTCAAACATTTCCGATAAAACGTTCACATTTGATATTTAATATTGTGCATCCATGTGAATCGATTAAAAAAACAATAAAGTAATGTTGGTGTTTTCAATATTGTATATTTGGACAGAACTATGTCAGTGGTTGCATTGTCGCCATTAGTTGGAGTAAATAATATTATCGCCATTAGTAGGAGTACATAATATTATCGCCATTAGTAGGAGTACATCGCTAGGATATTACTCTACGTTTTTCCAACAACACACTCAGCTTATACATATGTTCTGGAACTACGTTTAGTGGTGAGTTCTCTTTGAGCAGCAGGCAAACACACTAAGATCATTCACTTATGACTTTGGTGTATTAAAAGGTACGTTCGTACATAGCATGTTATCCTGTCCTTGGGACTGTTCAATGCGCTTTACACTTCACCCCCTGACAGACCTGTTCATTCCAACGCCATCTCGACTTCTGTGGAAAGCATTCAGCCATGCTATAATTACTGCGCGAAGACTATTCGTTCACATATATCCACATCTGTCTGTAGCCAGGTACTCATTTATAGAGCTGAGTGAACTGTGGCAACGTGGGATGAACGAAATTGCCAAAGCTTCGAAACGGCAGCAAGAGGATTCAAACCCGGGTTCTATCGATTGAGGGCCCGACGTTCTAAACGCTACGTTGCTACCGCGCCCCACAAATACCTTATCCTGATAACATTGTATTTCTTTTGTATCTCTCAGTTGTCACCTTTGTGCTTTCGTTCTTCATCCTACACACATTTACATTCTTTTGTTCGACGCATGTAATTTGTCTGCTTCCAAATGTTCAGTTATATGCAGCATACTTTAGTGTTCTGCTTCAGTTATGACGTCAAACTCCCTTAGAATCGCTATCTCGGTAGAAACAACTATATAAAATCTATCGGTTTGTCTTACAGGTTGATTCGGCTCTATGTGTCTACATAATCAGGTTGTCTTGATCTTTGCCGAATCAAATGCTTCGTTTTTTTTTCATTTCAACCGGTGGTTTGAAAGAATTGAAGACAAATGCAAATCGTCTTACGTTCCGACAATGAACTGCTGAAACACGCAGCCTACAGCGCGAAGCAGCAAACGTTCGATCCATCGCGTACAGCGTGAAGCACGTATTGTGATTTAATAGTAGATGCCGCTATGTTTCATTTAACACTGGCGGTAAAAGGCGCCACCAGGAGATAACAAAACGGTAAAGTTATTATTAGAAACCACCGACATTTGCAGTTTAATGAGGCATTTAAATTACAACGTTGTATTATGTACCACATATATAACGTAAAGCCGTTGAGGCTTAAGTTCGTCATTTATTGTAAGAGCCTTGTGTTTGAATTACATGGTGTTGCAATCGTTAATAGATGTTGCAGTGGTTTTAGTGAAACTTGAGAGTGTTTCTTTTGCATCTCGAAATGTTTAATAAAATAATAAATAAAAATAATAAAATGTTCTTACAACACAACTGTTCATGTCACTCATTCTACCTTTTAACAACCATAGCTTGCCTTCTCCATGAAACTCAATGCATGGACTTCTGTTATTCTTCTGATAACTTCTGAGTTGGTGGCTGAGCCAGTGCCCTTTCATATCTATTCATAATATATGTTGTCTCCGTTATACAGATAGCCACCTTTATCCACTTAATACATATGTTGCTTTCCCTGTCAATCACTTTGGCTCCATCCGAGTCAAATAGGCAGTGATTTATGTTAGCATGGCCCATGATTGGTAACGTGTGTTCCGCAGTTCTTCAATGTATATTCTCTCCACGGGTAAACCGTCTGATTGTGGTGGTCTCGGCCTCCTGCTTGTGCTTCTCGACCCTTCTTCCGAATAGTCTATTTGAATCGCCGGCGCAGGTGTGTATTTGTCACTGACGACGAGAAAGAAGCTAAAATAATCTGCCTTGACATCAACAGAGTATTTGATAGAGTGTGACACAAAGCCCTGGTTGCCAAACTGGAGTCCATGTGGATACGGGGAGAGCCGCTATCCTGGCTAAATGACTACCTGAAGTAGATGGTTCTGAAAGTTGCCATCAATGGAATTTGCTCTAGTGCCAAGCATGTTGATGCAGTGGTTCTTCGAGGATCCATTCTATGATTTCTCCTATTTATTATATTCATCGATGATATGCCAGGCAAAATTCAGAGCCATGTTGTCCTCTATGCTGCTGACTGATGATCAGTCTTTAGCACAGTCAAAGATAGACAACTGTGGCATGCGCATTTAGCGAAGATCTCTGCACAGTCAAACATGGGCAGATAACTGGAACGTGATGACATCTCTATCCGGAAAGAATTTCTATCTCGGACACACTTAGTAGACAAGATGGTTAAGGATGCAGAAAAGCGGCTTGGCCTCCTGAAAAGAGTTTGACCTTACTTGAATTTATAATTGCATTTATAATTGCATCATGCTGTGTGTGTGCGTGCGTGTGTGCGTGCGTGTGTGTGTGCGTGCGTGTGTGCGTGCGTACTTCGTGTCACTCCCAGTTTAACTAATGGCTATGTAACCAGGTCGAACGACTATTGGGTATTGACAGTGTTTAATGTGTGAAATAAAAGCTTCCAGAGGAAATGGAGCAACAGAGATAAATTGTCAATATATATGTGTATTTATGTGACAGCGGCGCATAAAGGATTTTATGCGAGATAACAAGGCAATGAAGGCGATTTGAGGTTAGACCTTTTATGGTAGAGAGAGTATTAGCCTAATTACTCGCTCACGCGTAAGGATACACCAACCACGTGACCTAGAGCCAGCCTCTCTCGATTTCCAAGTCAGCTTGTGTCGTTGTGAGACCTTTGCGCTGCAAATATTTCCGAATATCTATTGTTACTGGTTAATCGTTATCGCTGAATATGTTGATTTTATTGCATTATTATTATTATTATTATTATTTGTTGTTCGGTTTAGTGTTGCGTAATCTTATAAGGAGTTTTCGGAAGGGTGTTTCAGGTGAGTGTCTTCCGCGAAGACTGACGCCGGACAACCGCCATTTTGTGAACTTCGACCCGTGAGCTGAGAAACGTAATCGTTGTTACGCATAATCGGGGCGGGCGTGATACGGCACCGTTAGCAGTGGTACGCAAGTCGAATGGTACTATTAATTTGTCGATGGTTGCTAAACCTGTGGTTAGTTCTGGGAGACAGCCACGGGTATTTTTTTGGGGGCGTTTGGTCTCCTCGACCGAGGACCGAGGTAAGTTTTCCCGTTTTGCGCAGTACCGTTGCGTTGAGATCAGTACCACGTTGAGATCTTCCATCGTGATGGAGTTCATTACAATGCTCGGGGAAATTTCGAACTGTGGATGAGCGTGACAAGTAGCTGTTTCGGGGCTATGAAGCGGGTACAGAAGCTGTAGTTAGATCCTGGACCTGGGGTGATGGTGTTGCCATCTAACTTTATAAGCCTATATGTGGGTGTATGCTTTGGAATGGCTTTGTGCATGGTGTGATGGGGGGGGGGGTTAACCGGTTTGATGCAACGGCTTTCCATCGAGTGAGGTGATAGTCCCAGCAGGGTAAGGAACAGTGGACTTAATTAATTCAGGCTGTGTACATATTAAATGTATGTTTATGGTCCATGCGGTGTATAGGGCACATTATTTTCTTTTAATTAATGCTTATTACGCCAAGCGGTGGTCTGTGTGGTACATGATATTGCTCCCTATAGACCAGTATAGTGTGCAGGGCATGTTCACTTTAATCCGTATTATTACGCCATAAAGTGTTGTTGTTGGCATTATGATATTGGTCCCTACGGTGTACAGGGCATGTTAATTTTCATTTTTCTCATTGCATCTACGGTGGATACAGTAGTTTTGTGATGTTGGTCCCCACGGTGTATAGGGCACGTTAACTTTAATTTGTCTTATTAAGCTATACAGTGGAAATGGTCGGTATATAATGGTAATTTAATTTGTCTTATTCATCCATACGGTGGAAATGGTCGAATTATGATATTGGTCCCTACAGTGTACAGGGCATGTTAATAATTGTCTTATTCAGCCATGCGGTGGAAATGGTCGCATTAGCATATTGGTCCCTACGGTGTACAGGGCGTGTTAATATTTTGCCTTATTAGCCAGACGGTAGAAATGGTCGAGTTAGCATATTGGTCATATTGGCTCGCACATGGTATAGCACGTGTTATTAACAATGATCACGAAGGGTTGGTTTACCAAGTCGGGTATCGTGGTAGTATCATTAGTGAGATCATTGATCCGATATTCGTTGATCTGATATACAATGGTAAATTGGTTACTGGGAGTATTAAACCTCTGACACAGTTAATTTTTTCGAGGAAATGTGATGCATAAACAGTTTGTTAAGACATATTTTTGTATATTTTGTTCGTCATTCGTCGCCAGGTGGCTTTTTCTGGTACGACACATCTGTGCATTTGGTAAATACGCCACATTTCGCTTTATCAGACAACAATGTCCGCTACTGTTCGTAATGATTACTACAGGAAAGTAATTGAACTGCCTCGTGAATTTTGTACATTTAATGCGTTGTTTATTAATGTACAGTGAGGCTTTTTAAAGGCGCTCTTTCTTTTAAGGCAAATTCCGGTGCTACCCTCGTTTCGAGAACCACATTTCCATCTTTCGATATTGGTCATTCATTAACTGTAAACAACGACTTCTTACACCTTCTCATTCCATTTATGAAATGACTGGCACTTGTTTCACTAGCGATCCCATGTGCAAAAGTGTTTTCAGCTTTTGTGAAAGCGGCTTATTATATTAGTAATACTATTAGTACATAAGGCACAAACCACCCTGATCAGTATAAACAGAGAGGTTTCTGTATTCCGAGGGGTGTCAACGGAGAAGGTTTTGTATTTCGTGCCCGTGGTGTGTAAAGGGAGAAGTTGGGTCACACCACTCAGTGGGAAAATATTGAAAATTTTACTAAGAAAACTAGTTGTGGTTATTTCCATGAATTGTAAATGGAAAATAACTTTGGATAAGCAGTGTAAATGGCACAAGTGTATTACGTGCGGTGTAAACTGAGGAGTTTTTCTATTTCATGCGGTGTAAACGAGAAAATTGGATTAAGCCATGCAGTAAGAATATTGAAAATTTTACTAATCCGTGCGGTGGAAGCGAAACAGTTTTGTTAACCCATGCTGTGAGTAAGCGGATGTAAATTGAGGTAATCCATGCAGTAATAGGGAGGAGTTTTTGTTATTTCCATGCGGTAAATAAAAATATAACATTTGCTAAGCCATTTGGTGTAAATGGCACAATTGTATTCCGTGCGGTGTAAACGGAGGGGTGTCTGTATTCCGTGCGGTGTAAACGGAGAAGTGATATGGAGAAGTTTTGTTATTTCCATGCGGTGTAAATGGAAATTAACTTTTGTTAAGCCATGCGGTGTAAATGGCACAATTGTATTCCATGCGGTGTAAACGGAGCAATTTCTGTAGTCCGTGCAGTGAAAACGAAAAGTGATATGAAGAAGTTTTGTTATCTCCATGCGGTGTAAATAAAAAAGATAACTTTTGCTAAGCCATGTGGTGTAAATGGCACAATTGTATTCCGTGCGGTGTAAACGGAGCAATTTCTGTAGTCCGTTCGGTGAAAACGGAAAGTGATATGGAGAAGTTTTGTTATTTCCATGAGGTTTAAATTGAAATTAACTTTTGTTAAGCCATGCGGTGTAAATGGCACAATTGTATTCCGTGCGGTATAAACGGAGCAGTTTCGGTAGTCCGTTCGGTGTACACAAAGATGGTGGGTTAACCCATGCAATAGGAAATTTATTGAAAATTTTACTAATCCGTGCATTGCAGACGGAACAGTTTTGTTAGCCCAGGCAGTGAGTAAGCGGATGTATATTTGGGTAATCCATGCAGTGATATAGAGACGTTTTGTTATTTCCATGCGGTATATATGAAAGGTAACTTTTGTTAAGCCATGCAATGTAAATGGCACAATTGTATTCCGTGCTGTGTAAGCGGAGAAGTGATTTTGAGAAGGTTTGTTATTTCCATGCGGTGTAAATGGCACAATTGTATTCCGTGCGGTGAAAAGGAGGAGTTTCTATATTCCATGCTGTGTATATGGAAAATTGGGTGAATCCATGAAGTGTAAAATTAATGAAATGTTACTAATCCGTGCAGACGAGGCGGAACAGTTTTGTTACCCCTTGCAGGGAGAAAACGGATGTAAATATGTTTTGTTTTGTTATGTCCATGCATTGTAATTGGAAGATAAGTTTTATTAAGGCATACAGTGTAAATGGCACAATTGTAGAACCTTTTATGTTTCGTGCGGCAAATGGAGAAGTTTTTGCATTCCATGTACTATTTAAGCCATATAGTGTAAATGGCACAGTTTTCATGATAATATAGGTGACCGAACGTTAATGTTTAGTTATGGTTTAATGGTAGTTCATGATATGTAATGACACAGCTGGTCCTGGGTACCACAATTAATAATTACAGATGCGGCCACAAGTGGCAGTCAGGCAGCGACACCGGTGGCGTTGTCGAGCCAGCAGGGGGCTGCGACAACTGCTTCTACACCACACCTTCAACACTTAATCAAGGGGCTGGCTTGGTTGCTCCCCATGGATGGCCTGTTGGAAGCGGCCATAAATCTACACGTATCAGTACTGTCGCTTATATGTTGTAGGTGCATGGTGTGACATTGTCGCCGATACCCTTGACAGTGGCAGAAATGATAGATTAATTATTGTGAATGTTGCAGGTACATTGAGTCGACAGCTTAAACTGGTGTCAGTATGTAGTGGTATTACGGTGGATGCAATTTAAGCACAGTAGTAAGCCGGGTCCGCAATCATTACAAGTAAATGGCCAATGTATTGTGGGCACATCCATTTATCCTGCCACATTACTTAGAGTATTTTTCCCAGTTAGGGGTTCTAGGCAGGCTATATTATTTGCATATGCAGACGGCACTCCAATGTTGCAGAAGGAGTTTGATGCTATATTAAAGCGCCTGTTGGAATTCTGTGGGTTGAGTAGTAAAGTTTTTAAGGGTCATAGTTTCAGAATTGCAGCAGCCACGTCAGCAGCTCTTAGGGGTGAGTCAGACGCGCAAATTAGAGCAGCAGGTCAGAGCGTCAGATGCTTTCCGCAGTTACATTCGTATATCGTAAGGTAATGCATACAGGTCAGGCTGTACCTGTTATCAATCTTGGCAGGGGTAGACTAAAGAGATAGTGATAGATTCGGTCAGTGGCGGAACCAACAGCACTTCGTCATCTCTGTCGATCTATGTTAACTATCATTGTATGTTGCAGGTTCGTGGTGTGACGATGTAGTCAAGACTCTGCCAGTAGCGGAGTCGGCAACTATCATCAGGTTTATTGTTTAAACGTTGCAGATCCACTGTTCGAATGTGGTTGACACTCTGACAGCGGCGGAGTGTTGGCTAGGTTTGAGCTGTGGGCAAGGCGGGGAGGGGGTGCAGTCGAGGCCCTGACAGCGGCGGGGTCAACAACTGCATCTCTACCTGCTTTGCACGCGCAAGGGAATGGAGGATAGCTGCCAGTGTTTATAATTATGGTGGGGGTCGGTCACAGAGGGTGACCTAGTGGCGGAGTGACCCCCACCGATACCATGTGAATTGTATATAAGTCAGTAGTGGCACAGATAGTACTGGTAGTGGGTAGCTGATAGGCATGATTTACTAAATAATTATGTGTAAACACCTTTTGGGGGCCGCCATGCTTGCTGAGATTATTTGATGTATCTTATTTTGATGGTGTATGCTTGCCTAATTTCCTGCTCCTTAATTAATAAATCTAAATATCATTCTTTGGCCTATTTCTATCTACGCTGGACTTGTGTTGTTATTTTGCATATATATATATATATATATATATATATATATATATATATATATATATATATATATATATATATATATATATATATATATATATATATATATGTATGTATGTATGTATGTATGTATGTATGTATGTATGTATGTATGTATATGTATATGTATATGTATATGTATATATGTATATATATATATATATGTATATGTATATATATATATATATATATATATATATATATATATATATTATATATATATATATATATATATATATATATATATATATATATATATATATATATATATATATATATATATATATATATATATATATACTGAGCCGGGAGAAGGTTGCTTGCATGTAACAATGTGTGTTGTCTTCTCCGGCCCAGGGCGAACTGCACAGACTACTTTCCGAAACTCGCTCAGATTGTTAAACTGGGGAGCGGTGGTCTAATGGTTAGAGCACCCGCCTGTCGATCGAGAGGACGGTAGTTCGATTCCACCTCCGCCGTCTCGAAGCTTGGGCAATTTCGTTAGCCCCACTTTGCCCGTGTCTTTCGGAAGAGACATTGAAATCCGTTGGTCCAAACTCTTGCGTTAGATTGGGCTGTTTGGAGTATATCTACTTGAGACTTGAGAAACTGGGAGTGACACTGTGATTAGCGCCCCCTAGTGACTAGCCTAACAAATATATAAACAGCTAAATCCACCAGGGTTACATATAGCCTTTGTAAATCAAGGTGGATATTGAAATGTAATGGTCTTCTTGAAATTGTAAGGTGGTTTCAAGAAGATGTGGAAATTCATCAGACAAATGATTTGGGCTTGTAGGAGCACTGTATATAGTTATATACAAAATTAGCAGATAAAATTGGATGAATGTTTTATAAGAATACATATTACCTCAAAGCTTTGATACTGAGGTGTATAAATAATTAATATAAGTTTTACTTTATATGTTTCATGCAGGTACAAGAAATGCGACTCCACCACCCCTAACTATATAAGATGTATAAGATGTATAAGTATGCACAATCCAGGTAACGTAATAAAAGTAACAAGTACGAGTGACATTTGCTTTGCGACCAACACGTTCTTTGCAGTAACAATTAACTTGCCCCATTTATGGGCTATATAGTTGTTACGGTCGACCGTGCCTGGGAAACTTCACGTATCTACGTAAGTATATAATATTAATATAATTGGAATGGTACATTTTATTAACACTAATAATACATTTAATGTGTACGTTAACATAAATAATGCATGATGCGTCTAACATATTTTTTCACAAAAAAGTGACTAACTGAAAATTTTAATAACTAGCCCCGGTCTCCCCTGCATGTATAGAACACTTTAGTAAGTTCAGTTTTGGACATGTTTAGTGGTGCTACTGCTATAGTTAATATGATATGACATTTTGTAAGATTCTCGCTTCTCTTAAGGGCGCGTGCATTCGTCGAGAATACTCACAGCTGTGTAGTAGTTGTATTTGTCGCTCGCCAGATCGTCTAGCTGCTTACTGATAATACCGCAGACGATCAGATCGGTATAATAAGCCGTGAACGCATCTTCCAGGTTCGTAAGATTTTATTAACACAGAAGTGTTGATCGTACAATATACACTGGTCTCTCTACCATTGTTCTTGTTTCTCCCATTTAGCATTTAAAGGTCTTCAATAAATTTAGTTTTCTAATGGTAAGGTAGGTATGGGCCGGCGTGGCCCATCCATGCCGATAATTTTGAGTCCAAATTGAACGAGGTGCGTGGTAATTTAGATCGCGCGCACCCGTTGTTTTATGAGTCTATTTCTGGCCTATTTATACCAGAGCTTTCAGAAGAACCCCGCCCCAGTGGAGGCGCGGTTAACCATTTTAGGAAATCGAGAAAGCCGTTATTGGCCGATGTCCATATACAACCGTCATCTCCGTACATGCTGGAAATGACCGTCGTATGCAAGGTATCGGGTCACCTTCTGAACCCCCCCAGGACTGGGAGACCTTCTTGTGTCCTTATGTCCTTGGGGACGGTCAGTTGCCAACTAAACTAGTTTCTTATGGCCTGCATTCTTAATCGGGTAAACATTTCTCCCGTTTGACAGTCCAGTTATTATTACAGTCGGGGCGACTCTACCCCTCCCTACTGTGTATACGAAATAATAAGCAAAGCTGCAAATTGGCCAGAAACTAGCTTGCCTTACATAAGTTGTATCAACCTGGATTTTCTTTATGCTAACGTTAAATTATTGATTAAATATGTCTGCAATGACCACTTTCTCTGTTCTTACAATGTTAAGCTGACCAAACCTTACATTCCTGTTCTCACTGCCAGGCGTCGGCATGTAGCGACCAATGGTTGTCGGCGGGGGGCGTGGGTCGTGTCTGGCCTCGATCTTCGCCAGCTTCGTTGCCAGCTTTTCAACCGTGGTAGCCAGTGAGTCGACCATCGCAACCAGCGGCTCCGTTGTCTTGTAGCTGGAGACGTTGGCGGCTCCTATTTCCATCGACGATTCGTGTCGTCCCAGGCGGCTATACGCGTCATTACGTTCACAGAACCGTATTGTTCGTCAAGCGAAGTAGGCGCTGCCTGTTCGATCAGCTGTCGTGCGAAGCTATCAGATGTTAACCCTCGGGCAAATGTACGGATCAGAACGGATTCTTGGTCGGGATTTCGTAAGCCGCTTGGGTAGCAAATGTCACTAATGTCTCGGAAGCGTCGGACAAACTGTTGCGTGGGTTCGTACGCGCTCTGACGCACCTTGTCAAGTTCGTCACGTAATGCTGCGGTTTCGTCGATGTTAAGAAAGTTGCTAGCCAAATGATCACGCAAGTCTGGCCATGGAATGGCAGCGCGGCCGATTTGATTTACCGCTATTGTTCTTTCGATGAAACGTTCCAACTCAAATCGGAGCGGACCAGAGACAGTTTTAGACGCTATTTCGATTATGCTGGCTGCACCGACTTGATTAAAAGCTAAAGTCACTTCACGGATCCAATTACGTACTGCCGATGTAGAGGAACATCACAAGTCTGTGTTTGTCTGATTAAATAACGTATTTATTCACGGGTGGTTTGAATAGCACGACGTTCCGTTTCCTGCTGAGCAAGTCCGATCGTATAGTTTTGAAATTGTGCTGGATCCATCGTGTGTGTGTGTTTTGATCATCACGTAGCAAATACACGTTTTACGTAGTAAAAGTCAATCATGGAGTCAGTCAATATTCGGTGACATCACTGTCAGAAGTGTTGATCGTACAATATACACTGGTCTCTCTACCATTGTTCTTGTTTCTCCCATTTAGCATTTAAAAGTCTTCAATAAATTTAGCTTTCTAATGGTAAGGTAGGTATGGGCCGGCGTGGCCCATCCTTGCCGATAATTTTGAGTCCAAATTGAACGAGGTGCGTGGTAATTTAGATCGCGCGCACCCGTTGTTTTATGAGTCTATTTCTGGCCTATTTATACCAGAGCTTTCAGAAGAACCCCGCCCCAGTGGAGGCGCGGTTAACCATTTTAGGAAATCGAGAAAGCCGTTATTGGCCGATGTCCATATACAACCGTCATCCCCGTACATGCTGGAAATGACCGCCGTATGCAAGGTGTCGGGTCACCTTCTGAACCCCCCCATGAATGGGAGACCTTCTTGTGTCCTTGTGTCCTTGGTGACGGTCTGTTGCCAACTAAACTAGTTTCTTATGGCCTGCATTCTTAATCGGGTAAACATTTCTCCCGTTTGACAGTCCAGTTATTATTACAGTCGGGGCGACTTTACCCCTCTCTACTGTGTATACGAAATAATAAGCAAAGCTGCAAACTGGCCAGAAACTAGCCATGCCTTACATAAGTTGTATCAACCTGGGTTTTCTTTATGCTAACGTTAAATTATTGATTAAATATGTCTGCAATGACCACTATCTCTGTTCTTACAATGTTAGGCTGACCAAATCTTACAATTTGATGCAAGTGCATGCATGGATAGATTGTGCATCTATATATATATATATATATATATATATATATATATATATATATATATATATATATATATATATATATATATATAGGTAACTGTCCCTACAGTTAAGCCTGGATCAGGTTAACAAACATATAGTAGCATAACAAACAAACACACAAACAAACAAACAAACACACAAACGCGCGCGCGCGCGCACACACACACACACAAACACACACGCACGTACGCACGCACGCAAGCACACACACACATCCGCTGTGGATCCCGGGCTAGTATAATGAAGCGAAATAATGCCTACTCCCGGCTATCGAAAATGCAGTATGCTCCCAGCTGTAATTGTCTGTCGATTGTTATGGCTTTTGACGATTAAGCTTTTGTTTATATATGCGACGACGGCTAGCGTAAACAACGAGAATGGCGCACACTTCTCTGCTACAGGCACCAGAGGCACTGGACATTCATAACGCGGCAGCGGTCTGTGCACGTGCGACTGGCTTGAGCGATAAAGAGGAGCCGGTGCAAGTCTCAACATTGCTCATCAAGGCGTGTTTTCTCGACGTTCCAGTGGGAGCCACCCACAGAAGCAGAGAAGATAACAAGATTTAACAAGATTTAACAAGATTTGCCATCCAAGCCAAAGGCCCAGATGGCAAGTGGACAAGGAAGCCATTGGCTTATCGAGAGTCCAACAATGTTCATCTACTTATAGCCCGCCCTCCTGAGATATGTGTCAACCTTGTTTTTAAACATATTCACGCTGCTAGCAGTTACACAATCTGTAGACAATTTGTTCCATTCATTTATTGTCCTCTGTGAGAACGAGTGCTTCCTGATGTCCAATCTACATTGATCCTTTACTAATTTTACCTCATGTCCTCTAGTTCTGCTATCCTTCTTGAGTGAGAAAAACATATTTCTATAAATATTTTCATACCCATTCAATATCTTAAAAACTTCAATCTGATCTCCTCTTAACCTCCTTGTCTCTAGAGTTGTTAAACCACATTCTTTCAGGCGTTCTTCATAACTAAGGTCTTTCAGTTCTGGGATCATTTTAGTTGCTCTCCTTTGTATGCGTTCAAGCGTATCTATATCCTTCTTACGATATGGTCTCCATGCTTGTATACATTATTCTAAATGAGGTATAACTATTGCTTTATAAAGAGGTATAATTAACTTTTTTCCCTTGTATGTTATGTTTCTTCTAATCAATCCAAGAATTTGATTACCCTTTGAAGCTGCAATACCACACTGCTCTGAAACTTTCATATCAGCGCTTATTGTAACTCCTAAGTCCTTTTCTTTTACAGTAGTACCCAGAACAGTATCTCCCATTTTATAGTTTACATTCAAGTTCCCATGTCCTGTATGTAGGCATTTACATTTCCCAAAATTGAACAACATCTGCCATTTCTCAGACCATTTCACTAATCTGTCTAGATCGTTTTGTAAATGTTGTTTATCACCATCAGTATTAACCTTTCTAAACAGTTTTGTGTCATCCGCAAATTTCAGTACGCTACTTGTTATCCTGTCGTCCAAGTCATTGATATAAATTAAGAATAATATAGGTCCTAATACTGATCCTTGAGGTACCCCACTCAAAACTGATTTTCAATTTGAAACTTCTCCATCTACTACAACTCGTTGTCTTCTGTCAGTCAGCCATTGTTCTATCCAGTCAGTTATGCTATCCACGATACCATGGGCTTTTAATTTAAGTAGTAATCTTTGAAAAAGATAAAGCCGGTGCTAGCGAAGTTTGAAGCGTACTTCCGACCGAGACGAAATGTGCCGTTTGAGTGAAATAGTAGTTTCTATAAGCAGCAACAGCCAGTAGGCTGGATAATTACTCGACCAATATTACAAATAATATGGCAATATAGTCACTGACACTAAGCCACTAGTACTACCTGGTTCTCACTGATACTGTGAGCCATTGGCATTGGTTGCCATTGTGAGCTGGTGGTTGTCACCAAGTCACTGGTTGTTGCAGACAGAACAGTGTTTTCCTGATGGGGCTCAGGAAGACAATACGGACGATTAAATTGTATGCCTCTCTGACTTTGTTCTGGTGAGTCGGCATCAGCTCTATGACTGGACCATTTCTCCTTTTCATGCCGCGGTTCACTTGTAAGGATCGACCCCTGTTTAGTTGTTGGGTGCGTGCACGAGAGTCGATTCTCGCAAATTTCGAAATTAGCTCGCCATTTACATCTAGAATGAAATCGGTTGTAACACCAGTTGTCCAGGTATCATCTCGATTAGAGGTTCATTCGACAGCAACTCACTTCACGTACATTTCGCAATCACATGAAATCACCATCCCTGCACATCAGTACACCGTACAATCAGTAACACCTTTCATTGAAATTTAAAGAGTTCATAATTTAGAAACCAAACAACGCTAGTGCAAATTGGCTTGGCTTGTCTATGCAGAAATTTTAAGTCTGAATGTTGGGAGCATTTTCATAGCTTCCCTCCCTGAGTGCGCAAATCTGTAACCTATTAAAGCAAGTCAGTCACTTTCTCAGAAGTTTCCAATCACAACGTACGCATGCGTGAACATCTCCTGATTCTACCAAAATCATCCAAGATCATCTCACACATGTGGGAACATAACTTCCCTGAAAACAAAACCCATTTGCATTTTCGCATAATTAAATGTGTGCTATGTGTGGCTGTCTGACAACTGGCCAAACTTTCCTCTGCCTGCTTATGGGCCAGGCCAAGGTGAGACATTGAGCAAGACGATTGACAACTCGTTAATAAACTTCTAGGCACGGGGAAGGGCGTCCTATTCCCGACCCACGCCCTTAGTTTGCTTTTAGAAGAAATACCCATTACTCACAATTGAACTTCTGTCCCCAATGCTAGGCTTCATGTCTACATTTATATAATCGTCCAGAATGTCCTGGATTTTCTGAATAGCAAAATTATTATATAACCGCGTAATGAGGCAATGACTCTACACACTGTTTCATGTACACAACACTAATACTTGATAGTCATTTAAATATTATGTAATTTACCTCAGGGAATTTTTTTGATGTCTTTCATTATCAAATTCACATATAATTAGTTCTTTCAGTATAAGTGCGAATATGAATCTTAGTGATTGCACTGACAAAAAGTTGTCTAAAGCAGACGTGACTAGTCAATCATTTCAAAACAACTGCTGTTGTGATATGTTCTAATCAAAAGTTGCGCTGTGTGATTTTATTGTCACAGTTGGGAGTACGAGTGAAGTCACCCTGGTAACAAGAGGTTGAAGTTCAACGTACTCATAACAACCTACAAAATCATGCTAAAGGACAAGGTAAGTCTTGAATGCTTTATACAGACAGCTAATTTTAGTGTTGTTAGTCATCTATTCATGAGTTACTAGATCACTGATTTGCAAATTTTGTTCAGGACGTCATTGCCCAAATGTTTTGGCAAACCAAAGTCTTTCTGCAGCTATTCTACCAGCCTCTGTCACCGTTCTGTTCTCCCATCTCTGTTGTGGCCTGCCTTGGCTTCTTTTCCCGGCCACTAGATATGCCAATAGATATAGTCTTCATCTTCTTGCAATTTCCCTGACAACTGCCCTGTTGCTGTTAGAGCATTTTGATTTCTTATTCATTGTTTGTTGAATTTCATTGTCATTTCTGGTTATATTTTCACCAGTTTTATTGTTTGCAGTGTTTTCTCTTTGACTCGCTTTTCATAAGTTTAATTTTTGCGGTACTTCTTGTAGGTATTTTTAGGGATGGTTTTGCGGGAAGTGCATTTTATTTATTTATCCTAACAAATGATATATTAAATTGTGTGGTGTGTCAGTTTGGCAGAACAAATAATAATATTTTTTATACAAAAATATGATTTTTGTAGTTTACTTTAAAAAAAAGTTAGTATATTGCTGACTCTGCTGCCCCCTACAGTCGTTTCTGAGCAGTGTTGACTGGATGGTGCTTGGTGGGGACGAGGCTCACTGCCTAAAGAACACCGACTCGCTGCTCTACAAGTGTCTGACCGCCTTCAGTACGAACCATCGGATGCTCATCACAGGAACCCTGCTACAGAACTCTCTCAAGGAACTCTGGTCCTTGCTTCACTTCATCATGCCAGGCAAGTGAGTGGCGATAGTGCCAATTTTGTCTTCAGTCTTCGTGTGGGGTGCGGTAGCCCTGAAGTTAGAATGTTTGACTGTCAATCAAGGGTTCAAGTCTACCTGCTGCCGGTTTGAAACTTCAGCAGTTTTGTTCATGCCACATTGCCTCAGTTCACTAAGCTGTATAAATGAGTAATAATAATAACTTTATTTAAACACCATAAAATGCGAGGCTAATGTCTCGTTCACCAGTGTTGACAAAAATACATAAACTAGTATTTTAAAATGACATGAAAAGATTAAGAATGTGAAAAGAAAGTACAATAGACAATAAAATCATATAAATTGGTCATTACTTTGTAAATACAATGCTTGGTATAAAATGTATAAAGTTGTAAAAACCTTTAAAAATAAAGATATTTAAATTATATGCATGACGTCGTATGAAACATAGAAGTTAGTTTGTACCTGGCAGCAAACAGTGATGTGATTCCAGTGATGGAATTATAGAATGAACAGTTTCATGCACCAACTGCAGCATGACTGGATGCTTTAGTAGAAGTTGAAACAGTGTTTGTCTGAACAGGTCAGCCGGTGTCAAAGTATAATGAATGTTGGTGGAGTGAGAAATAAATTGAACGCTTTGTTTTTGAGTTGCGATATTGCCAATTTTTTTTCTAAGGACTATGCAGCACTGTTTGAGAACGCAGTGTAACTTTCCCTTGCTACATCCATGGCAGATTCAGTCGTTGGGGGGACTTTGAAGAACGACATTCAACCAAAGACAACACTGGCTTCCAACAGTTGCACAAAGAAATTGAGCCGTTCCTGCTGAGACGAGTGAAGAAAGATGCCGAGAAGTCACGTCCAGCCAAGGTTTGTCCCGTGGCATTTAAATTAGAATTGATGCAAAGCACGGCTACCTTTAATATAAATTTTTTACCAGGATTTGTAATGGTGCTGAAATCAAATGAGACCTGCAAAATAAAATGGGAAATGCCAAAAGAACCTGACTATTTGCACATGACACTGTTTGTTTGTGACAGATTTGATTGTATAGAAAATGTTCATTTAATTCACAGTGAGCACTGTAGATTTGAACCAAATGAATTGTTAATTGTTCTGCTGTTTGATTTTATAGAAAATGTTCTTTTTGTGTGATCTTATGTACTGGATACTGCGCTGTAGTAAACTTACCATTAAAAAAATTTGTACATCATATATTGACTTTAAGAGAGCTCAACCCTTCGGTTTTGATACACCTTTGAGCTGGGGTTTGCAAGGAATTTTGCACAATATAAATGTTCTTATATTTTTAAATGTTTCTCCACTGGCAACTGTTCGATGATTACAAACATGCTACAAGAGGACCACCCGATGGATCTGACTCGGCTTTCTCATCCGTTCTGTTTCAATATCCACTAGTTTCTGTTTCGTCTTGGTAGAGGAAATTTTTTTTTTTTTTCTTTACTTTAGGTGTTGGCGATTTCTGTTTTTTATTAATTTGTTTCCCTTCAAAATTGTTTCTTGCTCCTTGCGGCCGAATCATTGAAGTCGCGGAAGGGGTGCGCTGACAGTGATTATGAGATATGAGAACAGTTGTCTTTAGGATTAAATTATTGTGGTTTACTTTTTTAATTAGTTTTTCATTGGGTAATTTTAGTCTCTGTATGTTCTGTCAGTCAATATTTTGGAGGGAGGTCAGTTGGGGGGGGGGGGCATTTGATCACATTTGGCATTAATATTAAGAGAAAAGGGCAATAACTATACATAAGTGGCTTGTTGAAAAAAATACCCACATTGTGAAGAGGCTGTGCGGTAATATTTGCTGTAGTATTTATTGTTGTAATAACCAAGCATGTAGGTGTGGACCTTGTGCTCCATTCATGATGTGTGCATAACCTCTGGAAGTGTCGGTGACGGGTGGAGCTAACCCATGTTTATTGTTGCTGTAGTAACCAAGCATGTAGGTGTGGACCTTGTGCTCCATTCATGATGTGTGCATAACATCTGAAAGTGTTGGTGACGGGTGGAGCTAACCCATGTTTATTGTTGCTGTAGTAACCAAGCATGTAGGTGTGGACCTTGTGCTCCATTCATGATGTGTGCATAACATCTGAAAGTGTTGGTGACGGGTGGAGCTAACCCATGTTTATTGTTGCTGTAGTAACCAAGCATGTAGGTGTGGACCTTGTGCTCCATTCATGATGTGTGCATAACCTCTGAAAGTGTCTGTGACGGGTGGAGCTGACCCATGTTTATTGTTGCTGTAGTAACCAAGCATGTAGGTGTGGACCTTGTGCTCCATTCATGATGTGTGCATAACCTCTGAAAGTGTCGGTGACGGGTGGAGCTGACCCATGTTTATCGTGAGACAGGATTGTGTCGATGTGTTCGGCAAGTGGATCCTAACAAAGAACTATAAGGCCCTTAGTAAAGGTTTGAAAGGCAACATGGGTGGCTTCATGAACATTATCATGGAGCTGAAGAAATGCTGCAATCACACCTTCCTAGTGCGATCGCCAGATGCTGTTGATGACCACACGGACCCTTTGAGGTGGGTCCACAGCCTTCCTAGTGCGATCGCCAGATGCTGCTGATGACCACACAGACCCTTCGAGGTGGGTCCACAGCTTTCCTAGTGCGACTGCCAGATAATGCTGATGACCACAATGACCCCTTTGAGGTGGGTCCACAGCCTTCCTAGTGCGATCGCCAGATGCTGCTGATGACCACACAGACCCTTCGAGGTGGGTCCACAGCTTTCCTAGTGTGACCGCCAGATGCTGCTGATGACCACAAGGACCCTTTGAGGTGGGCCGACAGCCTGCGACATCTCGCACAATTCAATGTTGTTTTAGTGCAGTTTTGGTGTGATATGGTGCTTGTATCAGCGGCGTTCACGTTTTGTTTTTGTATATGGTTGTAGAAAAATGGAAAATGTGCATAGTTAATATGATAATTGATTAACATCAGGGGTGAGATTTAGCAAGTCATGGAAGGTAGCCAGTCGGGCTACCAACCTTGCAGAGTGAAGTAGCCCGACAGCTCCTTAGGTAGCCCACTTGCTAATCAATACTTTGATGATAGAAAGCAAATACTTTGAAGATAGAATGTATGAACGACATTAAAAAAAAAACTGTTTTGAAACATTTATTTTCAAGGCAGGATCAATACAATGTGATACATAATACAGAATAAAATACTGTATACAATTGTACACATGTGACTGGATGTTTTGCTTTCATAACATGGTACACCAACAGTCTATGCAAAAAGTCTCCAAGCGTCACAGGACATCAGGTCCTGTGAACTGAAGTTTTGCTGATTTTTTTACAGGACCTTATTTTACTCTAGCTTAAAGACACTAACCAGTTTCCCGATTAATTCACCAGAAGCCCTTTGCGCACCATGTAGATATATCTAACTATAATCGAGATAGCTTATGTTTTTAAGTATGTTTATTATGTGGTTATGCTAGCGTTTTTTTCCCAGACGGCTTGCACCTCGGGCGCCAAACTTTCAGGGATTAATCTACGACCACACGAATGAAACTTAACGCCTTTTTTTTTCGAAATACCCCATATATCAAGAGGTAAATCAAATGTTCGCTGCGTAAAACGTTAACTTCCAACAATCGCAGAAACCACGCGTGCCGCGGCGAATACTTCGGTACGTAAACCGTTTGAGAGTACGTAGCGCCATCTGGGCGGTTTATATTAATTATAGTAGAAATCACGCACCCACCCAATACACAATAAAAAAACAGTAGAAAGCAGATATTCTACTATTCTACAACCAACACAAGTATCCATGGGTGTTCACGCGACCTTCTACATTTTGAACTTGCAACGTGCGTGACGCGGTTGTTTCTGTTAATACGTTCAAGCGTATTGATGGCATATTGGCCTGAGGCATTTAATAAACATTGCTATCATGACTGTCACGTATGAACTACCACGTTATCCCGTCCTGGGATGGACATTTTTGCTAGTATATATAAAAGTGGCGCTACGCGGCACCAATACTATTAACATGACCGGTTATTATTTCAGTGTAGAATGACTGTTCAGTTACATGTTGAGCGTCGATGTGGTTGATTACAAATACAATGAATGTTCCCTATTGATGTCGCTTCGGCTACGGTTTGGCAACATTTCTTGCAATGTCAAACGTGTCACAAAAACACTATTTATGGTTAACATAAATGGGATATAGCCAGGACAACACTTTTGAGATGTTTATTAACATTCCGTTTATTTTGCTGGGTTTAAAATAATGCAGCTCCGTAAATATTTCAAGTCGCCATGCGGACTACTGTTTTAAAAGATTGAAGTCGCCCGAAGCCATTTCTGGGCGCCATTGGCGACCGGGCGACCGCTAAATCTCACCCCTGAACATGATTAAACAATTCAAAAGTATATGGTACATGTTTTGAATTTCACAAGCCACGCCAGTGCTAGTACTGGATTTCTCAGTTTTTCTTCCGACACCTGGAAAAAGTGCACTTTTTATGTATGTCCTGTTAAAGTTCTTGATTTGTGTTACTACCAGAATTCCAGGGGAGGAACTGTCTAATAACATTGTGACCACTGTAGAAAAATTAACAACTGGAGGTTGACGATTATATAAAATTATTTACGTTTATGGCATAATATGTTTGGCCGTTGTTATTACACATTATTAAAGTTTTCACTGCAAAATGAGTTAATTCTTCATGTCCTGGAGCTATGGCATAATGGAAGGGTAGGAACCCTGTTAAAGTTTCAATTAATCACGTGACTATTCTTTTCCACCCTCCCCCCATAGGCACTGGTCAAGGCTAGTGGCAAGCGGATCCTGCTGGACAAGCTGCTGATGAGCTTGAAGGAGGCTCGGCACCGCGTACTCATCTTCTCCCAGATGGTGCGCAGACTGGACATCCTTGCAGAGTACCTGCAATACCGTCACTTCCCCTTCCAGGTATGGCATTCTGGGTATTGTTATTAATACGTTTTTCTGGCTTTCAAGAAGTTGTTTTGGAAATTGTTTTGCATTAAGTGTGTCAAAGTGTTCAAGTTTGTTGACTTTGGTTCCAAGCGGTGGCGGATTATATTATCTGTGCAGTGATTGGATCGAACAGTTCAATGCTGAAGGATATCATGTATATTACCTTATGTGAAACTTTCACTGGTTTACTGATGCAGAGATAAACGAGTTGGGGTTGTTTCGTCTGATTAAAATGACTTAATTCTCTGAATGTTTTAATCTCAAAAGTACATCTAAATTAACATTGTTACACATTGTTACACACAGGTTTGTATTTTATTGCTGTATAATATAATATAAAATATCATATACATATCTTGATGTTGAGACTGTATCTCCAGTGTAGATTATTTATTTGCTATCAATATTTGTTAGCTACACATACAAGGCCCGTGTAACGAGTGTATCGTAGTGTAGGTCATCTCCCTGTGGTATATTACACTGTGGCCTGAGGCCAAGTGTATCGTGTGTATCATGATGTAGGCGTCTCCCTGTGGTGTATTACACCATGGCCTAAGGCCAAGTGTATCGTGTGTATCATGGTGTAGGCATCTCCCTATAGTGTATTACACCGTGGCCTGAGGCCAAGTGGAACATTACAACTGTAGATCCAATAACACATTGTGCCAGTTAGTTAGCTGACCAATGTTATGTTCTCAAGACACAGACTAGTTTGTGTAACTAAACATCAGCCGTCACAAAGAACACAATTCCCTGTTGTCCACATTGATTTAATACACAGGTCTGCACTGTACTTGGCTAGGTAGGCAGAAATTATTTCTTCAGAACACCTAAATTTTGAATAATTACACTGTTTGAAAGTAACATAAATTTTCAACATGGGACAAGTTAACCAATAATGCATAATGTAACTTCAGCAGACAAACATTTCTACCAGGATAAGTGATCACAAGTTTATGTTGTCTACAAATATCCATCGTGATTTTTACTACCAAAATAACACAAGTAAAAAAAATGTGTAACTATAAAAAACAAATCTGCAGAAATACATGAAATGATCAGTAAGTGAAATTAAATGATCACTTCCGCTGAACAATGAAGAGCAACTAAAATTATTCCAGAATTGAGAGACCTTAGTTACGAAAGTCGCTTATTACAATGTGGTTTGACAACACTAGAGACCAGGAGACTAAGAGGAGACCAAATAGAAGTGTTTAAAATAGTGAACAGGGAGGGGGGAGGGGGAGGGGGGAGGGGGGAGGGAGGGAGGGCCATTCGTGTGTGCCCAAGCATCTCATGACATCTAAATCCGTACAGTTGCATACTTTTTCTCAAGTTCAGAGTAAGGTGAGGGGATTCAAAATTAAGATGGTTTGGGGGCATCTTTTGACTTGTCTCGGTCTCCCCAAAAAATTAGACCAGAAAAATTCTTGCTTTCTATGCATGCCTAACCACAGAATGGTTTGAGGCAGCCAATCTCTAAAGGCAGACTTTTACAAATGTGGTCATTGTCTCTTGCTGTTGTGACAGGTAAGCATGTATCACCGGGTGACAAAAGACAGCGTGGAGGAGGACGTAGAAAAGACCAAGAAGAAGATGGTACTTGACCACCTGGTCATACAGAGGATGGACACTACTGGCCGGACAGTCCTCAGTCACAACGGTCTCGGCATCTCCAGGTAGACCGATCTATCATTTACACTTGGGAAGTGTATACTGAAGCACATTTTGTTACACAACAAATCATGTTGTTGTTGAGAACTTCCATAACTTGAAACAATGACCTGAATGTTTTTATACCTTTAATTATGCAATAAACACACATCTTGGTAGATACATTATTGTCCATTCCCATGTCATAGCACAATAACTCCACTTTATGGATTCTGTTTATCGTTGTGTGCATGATTTGGCATACAGAAACACAAGTATTTTTGTACACTACAAATCCTGTTGTCGTTGAGAACTTCCATAACTTGAAACAATCATGAATGACCTGAAAATGTTTATACCTTTAATTATGCAATAAACACGTCTTGGTAGATACATTCTTGTCCATTCCCAGGATGCCCCAAATGTTTGTCACATTTTTGTTAGATTTGTCACGTGTGGTGAGGATGAACACCAGTTATGGTTCACTGTTCGTAAAGCCAGACAATGGCTTTATGACGGTTTTCTTCCTTGGACTGTTCCACGGTTCTATATCAAGTGCTAAGTGATCACTGTTCACGTCAGCAACAATTTATGTGACTTTGATAGACTTTCTGGCCCCTTGAGGGAACTACAGCTAAGTAGATATCAGTGCGTGCCTTTGATGTAGTCAGATGACTATTCATCATCTTGTTTTCTTCAATATCTCATTGTGTGGTTATTTTAACAATTTCATGTGAATCCTCTTAGAAATATGATTTAGCAATGCTCAGATTTAACGTTCATCATTACTTTATTTATAGAAAATATCATGTTTGGTGGGAAAGATATTGCAAGATATCATGATTGGTGGGAGAGATATTGCAAGCATCAAGTATTTTGTGGTGTGGATGAATACCAGTTATGGTTTACTTTCCGTAAAGTAAGAAATATCTTTATGATGGTTGCCTTCCTTGGACTTAATGATAAGTTTTATGTCCAAAAGTTAAAAAAAGTTCCAGTATCTTTGCGAGCCAGGGGCTACTGACTACATAAGCAGATAGGCCTGTTGAAATATGTTTTGTTTAGTTGCTCTATTAACCAATGGGATTACATGCACAAATTTATGAGGCCTACATCCGAGAACTGAACTTTAACTGGTTGTGGACCCGTCGTAGTTGTTATGATATGCAGTTTCCAGTTAGTGTTTCTCCCCACAAATGTTTGCAGCAAAAATTGGTATGTTATTATCCAGCACAAATATGTGTGACTGTGGTACAGATTATTGTTTTCTAGTAAACATAAATTAATCCAGTTGGGGGCCACATATAGCAGATCTAATAGATTGTTGGTTGTAGAATGTGTGTGGATTATTGGAGTTATGAACTGTTTGGTGACAAAGTTTTGTTGACTGTTGCAGCAACAACAACCCTTTTGGGGCTGAGGAATTGTTTAAGGAGACAGAGAAAGAAGAACAAGACATCCAGGTGATGGATTTGGGGAAGCCAGTTTAACAAGATTTAACAAGGTTGCCATCCCAAACAACAAGTTCCAGATGGCAAGTGGACAAGGAAGCCATTGGCTTATCGAGAGTCCAACAATTTTCTCATTTATGTGTAGCCCGCCCTTATCAAATAACTGTCAAGTCTATTTTTAAACATATTCACACTACTAGCACTAACACAATCATTTGGCAGTTTGTTCCATTAATTTATCACCCTCTGTGAGAAAGAGTACTTTCTCATGTCCAACCTACACTGCTCCTTAACTAATGCTGCTTTGTGTCCTCTTGTTCTACTGCCTTCTTTAAGTTTGAAGAACATATTCCTATCAATATCCTCATAACCGTTCACTATTTTAAATACTTCTATTTGGTCTCCTCGTAGTCTCCTGGTCTCTAGTGTCGTCAAACCACATTGTAGTAAGCGACTTTCGTAACTAAGGTCTCTAAATTCTGGAATAATTTTGGTTGCTCTTTGTTGTATTCTTTCTAGCTTGTCTATGTCCTTTTTACGATACGGCCTCCATGCTTGAATACAATATTCCAAATGTGGTCTAACTATTGCTTTGTACAGTGGTGCAATTAGCTGTTTCTCCTTATACATGATAGTTCTCCTAATTAGCCCTAGAATTTGATTTCCTTTTGAAGCAGCAATCCCACATTGCTCTGAAACTTTCATGTCAGCACTAAGTGTTACTCCTAAGTCCTTTTCTTGTGTGGTTCTACCTAGTACAGGATCCCCATTTTATATTCTTCGTCCATGTTTCCATGTCATATTTGTATACATTTGCACTTCCCAAAAATTTAATAACATTTGCCATTTTTCTGACCTTTTAACTAATTTATCTAGATCATCCTGTAAACTTTGTTTATCTGTATCATTTGTAACCTTTCTGAATACTTTTGTGTCATCTGCAAATTTGAGTACTTTGCTAGATATGTCATCTTCTAGATCATTTATATATATATATTTATATTTATATATATATATATATATATATATATATATATATATATATATATATATATATATATATATATATATATATATATATATATATATATATATATATATATATTAAAAACAGTATAGGGCCTAATACTGATCCCTGTGGTACCCCACTCAAAACCAATTTCCAGTTTGAAATCTCACCATCTACTATTACTCTTTGTCTTGTGTGTGTAAGCCACTTTTCTATCCAGTTGATTACATCATTACCTGTACCATGGGTTTTTAGTTTAAGTATCAATCTTTGGTGTGGCACATAAGAGATTGGTTAGACCTTGCTTTTAGGAACCCATGTTGAGATGTATTTATTAAATTATGTTTTACAAGGAATTCCACCATGTGGTCTCTAATTAATGTTTCTAGTAATTTACATACAACTGATGTTAGACTCACTGGTCTGTAATTTTCTGGCTTGTTCCTCGATCCCTTCTTAAATAGTGGCGTAATGTTTGCTTCTTTCCATTCTGAAGGAACTATTCCTTCTTCTAGTGAAGGAATAGTTATCATCATCTTTATCTGGTTTTCACTTCTACAATTGTACAGTTAACATTGCTTTGTGTGAACTTTGGTACAAATGTTCTGTGATTTTGTATGCAAAATAATCTTGAAGGGTAGCTGTTGGTCTAACGATAACTCCACTTTATTTCCCATGTAGCCTTTTCAGTATGTACAACAGTTTGTCATGTAATTTGTTATGGTTTTTAATTTTTTTATATAATTATTCAACAAAAGAGACTGCAGAATGGAAATGTGGCATCTATGAAGTTGCTATGCTATTATTGTTAGTAATTGATTTGTATTGTATCAGTGTGTTATTACTTTAGTGAAGGTTGTCAACCCTTTTAAATATTACCTGATCTTATTCATGTATCTTTTTTACTAATGGTTATACTTTTATGCATATATATATATATATGTATATATATATATATATATATGTATGTATGTATGTATGTATGTATGTACGTACGTATGTATGTATGTTAGTTTGTACATCTCCATACACTCTAATATTTATTGGTTGGACCTGTTTGTAGGTGGACATTGACGAGATACTGAAGCGACCTGAGACCCGCAATGCTGAGGACCATAACTCAGCAACAGATGGACTCTTGTCCCAAGGTAGGCTATAGCAGGGTCCCCCGTCCATCAGATAAAAAAGGTGTCTTCTTATATAGCGCTGGGTGGTGTGCGGGGTGGGGTGGGTGGGGCAGGGTGGGGTGGGATGCTCAGTTCCATCCACAATATATAGAACTTTATTTCAGTCACATGTAAACAGAATATTGCATAATGAAAAGACAAATTAATTATAGTGTAACTGAGGAGCAGACAGCTTTTGGTGAGAACCACCGATAGTAAAAAGGTTATAATTGTACATTGCAATGACAGTATCTTACTTCCTTGCAGCTGATGTTGTTGTGACAACTTTAGTACAATGTCCTCCCCTGGATGGGTGACAACATTGGTATTGACTGGAATTGTGACATTGTTGTAATGTTGTTGTGACAACTTTAGTACAAAGTCCTCCCCTGGATGGGTGACAACATCAGTATTGACTGGAATGGTGACATTGTTGTAATGTTGTTGTGACAACTTTAGTATAATGTCCTCCCCTAGATGGGTGACAACATCATTATTGACTGGAATGACAACATTATTGTAATGCTGTTACAACTAACCCCTTTTATTGTGTTACAACCAACCCCACAAGCACACACTAAACATTTCTCACCATGTCACAAAAACAGTGGACAATAGGCACTATGGTCCTCTAAACACTGACCTCTATAGACTCTTTCATTGCAGGTAGTTCAAATTGCTACAAATACTTGCCTTGATAGTACACCCTGTTTATGATGAAATCATCAAACAATTCAAACATGTTGTTTGACCCTGCAAAAAAACATGAGATATGGCAACCTTCTGCAATTACTGCGAATTCTGGGATGGCATGTCAGAAGTATATGACAGACCACCAGGGCATAATAGTACTAGTTCCTACATGGAGACTCTCTCGGTTAACTAGACAGTATCAGTTAAGTGAAAGTGTAGGACATAAGCCCTCACAGACAAAAACCCTCACAGACAAAATCCCTCGCATTTTCAGAGCGGGTAGGACAAAACTCCCTCCTGGCTTCAACATGAGCAGAACGTTAATTGGATGTTGCTTCATTTTAGTAGTTCAGTACAAACAGTAACATTCCCATTGAATGCTATAATTAGAAGTATGTTTCTTCATGTACAGATAGCCAGCTAAGTTAAGTTTTACATAACTTTTGTTGTTCTGTATAATTTAGCTTCACTTTGCTGGAACATGCATTACGATAATTGGGTCGTAGTTGAATCATGAAACATCAGATGACTGAAACATTCCGAAAGATTTACTTCTAGAAATGCAGATTGACATGAATTTACAACTAAACTATGGTATTTGATGGCCAAATTGATGTTCTAGTGCTGTGTTTAGAAAAAACATTGAGACAGGTTTACAACTGGCGTGTATGTACCTGAGCGATGTTGTTCATTGAACAGGTGTTGCCTGATGGGCAGATGAAGCCACAGTCAAAACACGTGCAGAATACCTGCTCAAATTGTTCCGCAAACACATTGACAGCTCCACTAAGGCTCCAGTAACTTTCATTTTATGCTTGTTGGCAGTTTGCCTTTTCTTTTAGTTTATTGTCACTGACTTTACTTATTTACTGACTCTTGTGGTTCCTGCCGAACTTTATGCTGGATTATGATGATGATGAATATAAATATGAATTGTATATATTATCACATAAATTATATTAACAGTGAAGGGTTGTGAATTTGTTCACTAATAGGGTTATGATCATCTAACTGCATTAACAAATCATGTATTACTCTAACAAAATGCACCGTTTACAGTGCGGTTGCTGCACCACCAGAAGCATGTTAAATTATTCCACCAAGCTCATGTGGCACACACAAGAAGTGTTGCCTGTGAGACACATAATGTTGTGTGGTGTTTGTTCAGATGGCCCGGAAGCCTCATGTCAAGAAGGCAGACGTCCTCAGTCACAAGGTCAAGTCGAAGGAGATCGTAGAGGACAGCGATGACGATGACTCTGATGTTGACACGCAGGAGACGAAGGAAGAGAAGGAGAATCAGGAGAAGCCAGTGCCTGACAGCCCGAAGAAGGAGGAGGAGGCAAGGGCAGCCAAGATGAAGGATAAGGAGGAAGAGGAGAGATCAGGAAAAAGAGAAGGTGAGTGTCGTTTAGTTACAATGTTAGGTCAGACTCGATTACTAAACCTCAGTTGTGATTACTGTACTCCAGATTTTAGAAGATATTTAACATTTTTAAGTTTAAATATAACAACAACATGATAGTTACGATGGCTACAATGTGTGCCAAGTTTTGAGATGACTCATTGTATGACAATTGTTTACTAATGCTGACATGACCCGTCCATTGCAAGGAGAGGGTGCAGCCAGTGAAGAAGTCCCTCAAGCAGTTGGACAGCCCCGACCCAGCAGTGTCAGACAAGGAGCAGATGAACTACATGTGTCACTGTCTCATCCGCATCGACAACCACGTCAACAACTGTCTGGCTGACGTCAAGGACCCGGACGCCATCAGAGAGTGGCAGAGGTGGGTGGTGCGAATATGGTGTATAGAACCACGATGGTGTCTTAGAAAGTATTAGAAAGGTCTTTGGTCAGTCCAAAGCCTGTGGTGTTATTTTTGTTAATATTTACTGAAAGTAGCATGAAGTGTCTCTTCAAGCTTCATCTATATATGTGCTCCGTGTGATGAAAACCGTGCTATTTGTTTGTTTGCATGTACAGATAAATAATGTGCATACATACTGTACATAAATAGTTGGTGTTTCTGTTTTAACGACACTGCAATCAGAATTCTAATTATTAATGTTGTGGTGATGCACGAATATATGTGCATGATTTGTGGAATGTGTCATTTCAGTAACTTGTGGATCTTTGTGTCAAAATTCACTGAGTTTGATGCACAAGTTGTGCAAACAAGCACTGAAGGAGAAGGGAAAATACGGGGTAGGTGCATCTCAGTGCTGTTGACATATCTGTGTGCAGTGGTATGGACCATAGCTTGTTTTCTCTGGTTTCTTAAAAAGTTTTCAACAGTCGATAGTTTTATGCATTCAGTCGAGCTACATCTTACTGATTTGAAGCAAAATCATCACAACCCAAATTTCCAATGAAGTGTCGATACATCACCTATTGATAGCCACAGCTGTGGTAAATGTCAAATTAAAGGTAGATAGGGTTGTTTCATTTAAATCATGATTTAAATAACTCCAAAAAAAATCATTGATTTATGATTTTTTTACTTCCGATTTTTTTTTATTGCTAATTTATATGAATTTAGCACAAATAATTGTTTATAAGCATTGAGATCAACACAGTTTTGTACGTTTTTTAATACAAAAGCACAAAGTGCTCACACTTATGTAGCTGTATTGACACCAGATAGCCTGGCAGTCAAATATTTTATGACATTGTGTATGTTTGAGCTATTCCCTTTCTGAATGCAGTGAAGCAACACAAACTTGTCTTCCAGAGGAAGTATCTTTTCAAGTCAGAAGCCCTGAATTAAAATCCACTTAGAGCTTGTGCTAGTTGTTACCAATTCAGTATGTTGACTCAAGTGAGACAGTCTGGGCTACATCTGTTTAATACTGTACCAGTTTGCAGTCTGGTTGGAGACCCTTAGAGTACACAGAGCCTAGGACAGGTGCTAACCCATCCTCTCAGCAAACAATAATTAGCACTGCTACAGCCACAGACACACAGCATGCTTTCCTTTCCAAGACATATTATGCAAAGACGGGGTGAGGCCTTGTGGACATTATCTAATGTCTTTAGTTTATATAAACAAAAATAATGTACCCTCTTTTAAGACAAGTACCTACATCGATTTGAATAGAACACATTTGAAAGAACCACAACAACAACAATGTGTAGTTCATTACATGGGTCTTACCCCACCACAGTAACATCAGTGTGTAGGTCATTACATGGGTCTTACCCCACCACAACAACATCAGTGTGTAGGTCATTACATGGGTCTTACCCCACCACAACAACATCAGTGTGTAGGTCATTACATGGGGGTCACCCCACCACAGCAACATCAGTGTGTAGGTCATTACATCGGTCTTACCCCACCACAGCAACATCAGTGTGTAGGTCATTACATGGGTGTCACCCCACCACAGCAACATCAGTGTGTAGGTCATTACATGGGTGTCACCCCACCACAACAACATCAGTATGTAGGTCATTACATCGGTCTTACCCCACCACAGCAACATCAGTGTGTAGGTCATTACATGGGTCTTACCCCACCACAGCAACATCAGTGTGTAGGTCATTACATGGGTGTCACCCCACCACAGCAACATCAGTGTGTAGGTCATTACATGGGTCTTACCCCACCACAACAACATCAGTGTGTAGGTCATTACATGGGTGTCACCCCACCACAGCAACATCAGTGTGTAGGTCATTACATGGGTCTTACCCCACCACAGCAACATCAGTGTGTAGGTCATTACATGGGTCTTACCCCACCACAGCAACATCAGTGTGTAGGTCATTACATGGGTCTTACCCCACCACAGCAACATCAGTGTGTAGGTCATTACATGGGTCTTACCCCACCACAGCAACATCAGTGTGTAGGTCATTACATGGGTGTCACCCCACCACAACAACATCAGTGTGTAGGTCATTACAAGGGTCTTACCCCACCACAGCAACATCAGTGTGTAGGTCATTACATGGGTCTTACCCCACCACAGCAACATCAGTGTGTAGGTCATTACATGGGTCTTACCCCATCACAACAACATCAGTGTGTAGGTCATTACATGGGTCTTACCCCACCACAGCAACATCAGTGTGTAGGTCATTACATGGGTCTTACCCCACCACAGCAACATCAGTGTGTAGGTCATTACATGGGTCTTACCCCACCACAACAACATCAGTGTGTAGGTCATTACATGGGTCTTACCCCACCAGAGCAACATCAGTGTGTAGGTCATTACATGGGTCTTACCCCACCACAGCAACATCAGTGTGTAGGTCATTACATGGGTGTCACCCCACCACAACAACATCAGTATGTAGGTCATTACATCGGTCTTACCCCACCACAGCAACATCAGTGTGTAGGTCATTACATGGGTCTTACCCCACCACAGCAACATCAGTGTGTAGGTCATTACATGGGTGTCACCTCGCCACAACAACATCAGTGTGTAGGTCATTACATGGGTCTTACCCCACCACAGCAACATCAGTGTGTAGGTCATTACATGGGTCTTACCTCACCACAACAACATCAGTGTGTAGGTCATTACATGGGTCTTACCCCACCACAACAACATCAGTGTGTAGGTCATTACATGGGTGTCACCTCGCCACAACAACATCAGTGTGTAGGTCATTACATCGGTCTTACCCCACCACAGCAACATCAGTGTGTAGGTCATTACATGGGTCTTACCCCACCACAACAACATCAATGTGTAGGTCATTACATGGGTCTCACCCCACCACAACAACATCAGTGTGTAGGTCATTACAGGGGTCTTACCCCACCACAACAACATCAGTGTGTAGGTCATTACATGGGTCTCACCATATAAGCCAGTACCAAGTGATAATGATGCTGTCCTACTCAGGTCAGATCAAATGGTCAGAGACAGTTACAAGCATCTCACGTGAACACTGCCAAAATAACGGAAATATGTCCTAAGAAACAATAATAATAAAAAGTATTTATAAAATGTTTGAGTGCTGCCACCTGACGGGCAAACGCAACAAAGTGTGCCGTGTTACATTATTATCATGAAACGTTTATGTACGATGTATTTCCGAAATAGTTTAATTATCCCACACAACGATTTAAGTCACTCATTCTACGTTTCAACAACCATCGGTTCTTCTGATAACCAGTTGGTGGCTGAGCCAGTACCCGTTCGTCTTTATTTATAAAATATTCATATGCGCCAATTGATAAGACCCGTGCTTTAACGAAATAACTTAATGCAGAACTGTGCAATACAAACAAGCCGATATGAACGGCAAAGCCCGGATGACGGCTTTTCCGAGAATATCTGATATAACGTAAGCGAACAGGAACATTAACTGCAAACAGGTAATTGTATAAAAAGTAAATGTTCTTATCTCTACACATGAAGTCAAAATTAGCCATTAGTCTAACAACAGCATGCTTGCTTGGCAAAATATATGTCATTATGTTCCAAGATCCAGTCATTATTCTGCCATCTAGGCCGTTGGCGAGGGCGCTCAGACTTCCTAGGACCAGAGGAACGTGGTCTGTCCGCGTGTTGACCGTATGGTCCACAGTCGGTGCAATAGGATGAACTACAATGGCTTCTGTGAGTGGAGGCAAAGACTCCTAGTCAGATGATGAATCAGAACGCTCATCTTGGCCACGGACGGGGTCTTCGGGGGGCTGGGCGAGAAGCGCGGGTGTTACTTGGTAACAATCGGATATTCAAACATAATTAGTCATGCTGCGGAACTGCGACTTCGTAAATTTCCGAAGTTGACACCACCCCTCACCGTTAGGAAATTGGGTGACAATGTACCTACCGCGTGCTCTACACTTGTCCGTGTCACCTTTGAGGTAAACGAGGTCGCCAACGGTGATAATGTTGGCACGCGGTAGGCAGTGCCCGTGCGCTTTTGACTTGGCACTGTGTACATGAGTATCTGCTCTGCTCGAGTTTTGGTTTAGAATCAGCTGCCTATCCGTAATTGATAACTGCTCAGCAATGATTTGGTCTCTCTGTGTCCAGACCCCACTAGCTGTTAAACCATCGAATACCAGAGTTCAAGTTCCCTGTGATAATCGCCGCGAGAATAACCTTTGATATGGGACCACCCTCTGGAGAAAGCTGCAAGAACTCAATACCCAACTCTTTTAAGGCATGTTCGCCCCAGGGTTTTTGTTGATGTTTTCAACTTCTCCAGCTGGATGCCATGTTTTGCTAAGCTGGGTCGTTGACCAGTGCAACAAATCCTGGAACAGGGTCGACGCGTACTGTGATCGAATTGTCGAATAATCGTAGACCAGCACACATGGAGAGACATGCGTTGCGTGTCGCTCACCATCAATAAGTGAAGAAAGTGTGTATGAAGACACAGTCTCGCGAAGAACGATAATATGCTGGCGGTTTGAGTGGGCCAAACAGGAGTGTGCGTGTGAGGGAAGTTCACGAACTCCGCCACACCTCCGATGACCCGAGTCCACTGGAACGAATTGCGGCCCAGTTGGAACTACTCGCGACCACTCAGTCGGAAATCGTGTCTTTGTTGCTAGCACAACAACAGACGGCCGCGGGGGTGGCTGCGAGACGTAGCAGACCGGAACCCCGCAGCAGCGGATCACTTCATTGTGAGTACTGCAGGCGAAGGGGTCACACCCAGAATACACGTTGGAAGCGGGCAAGTGATATACGTCGTACCGATGAACAGTCAGGTGTTCATGCGTACGGGGATCAGTCAGATACCCGTGCAATGCGGGGTGGTCCAGTAGCGCGATCTATATCGGGTCCAAATGTGCCAGTACTAACCCGGGGTCAACAGGGAAACTAATTCACCCCGTTGCCGAGCGTCAGGCAGGCGGGCGTAGTAGCTTTGACTGTGTGTTAGTGGACGCTATAGTGGGTAAGACCCCTATCATTTCATGTGAGATAGCAGGCGAAAAAAACAATATGGTTTTAGATATGGGTTCGGAAGTAACTATTTTACAGGAATGGTGGTTCAACGAATACTTAATGGCTTCTGTCGACTGTTTAGAAGAAGCGTCGTCATGGTTATGGCTGGAAGCAGCCAACTCTCTAGGATTCCCATACATTGGGTACTTTACAGCCGATATAAATGTGTTGGGCACTATCGTTAAGAACAAAGGGATTTTAGTGCAGAAAGATCCACCTGGGCTAAATCACCGCAGGCAAACCTCGGGAATACTGGGTATGAATGTTTTGGGTGCAATCCCAGAAATTAGGGAACTACTTCGCACCATAGAGACCCATGAACGTAAACCAAAACGGGAAATAGAGGGAAGAGTAGTGAAAATTGTAGGGGACACAAGTGTAAATATACCGGCAAGGCTCATTATGTAATGTCGCAGTGTCATGGCCACGTTGCAGCCGTAACGGAATGGTAGAACCATTGGATGAACCCCTAAAGGGAAGTTTACTCCTCCAACAGGACTAGTAGGTTCCATTAATGGTTGTTTTGGGGTGACCATCGTCAACCCAATTCCCAACGAGGTGTGGTTGCGTTCCCGTTCCCCGGTAGGGAGGATTTATACAGTTGATGTAATCGACAGGGATCCAGAGCACACGGTATCTTTCCAGGAATTGGATGACGGGTTGAGAGTAAGCTTGGAATCCAGACAGGTGACAGTTAATACGCGATGGGTAAGCAGCAAACAAAGTCGTGACATACCTGAGTTACCCAGTGATCAGAGTTGGATGCGAGATTTGAGTATTGGTGATATTCCGCCTACTGAAAGATATCGCCTGACTGAATTGTTGCACTCAAATCAGCAGGTATTTGCTCAAAATGAAAGTGATGTTGGGTTAACCCACACTGTCAAACACCGAATATGTACAACAGAAGACAGCCCTGTCAGTGCGGCCTACCGTCGCATCCCACCGCCTCAGTTTGAGGAAGTCAAGGCACACATTAATGATCTAATTCAGCAGGGAATAATCAGACCTAGTCATTCGGAATACGCCAACCCAATAGTTATTTGTAAGAAAAGGAACGGGAATATTAGGATGTGCGTGGACTACCGTAGACTCAACACCAAGACGAAGAAGGATGCATTCCCACTCCCACGAGTGGATGAGATTTTTTATCATCTGGCAGGAGCCAAGTGGAAATAGACGAGTCTGATCAACATAAGACAGCGTTCACGACGCCCGTGGTTTTATATGAGTACACGAAGATGCCTTATGTACTTTGTAATTCACCTGCTACCTTTCAGAGATTAATGCACATCGTATTCAGGGAGGAGATGAATGAAAATGTGCTGATTTTTTTAGATGACATAATCATATACTCTTCCACCACTGAAGAGCACTTTGAACGACTGGCGTTAGTGTTTCAGCGACTAGCATCTCACGGGTTAAAGATCGAACCTACTAAGTGCTATCTATTTCAGAAATCAGTTTCGTACTTAGGACATATAATATCGGATCAAGGGATTTCGGCTGACCCAGAAAAGGTGAAAGCGGTAAGCGAATGGCCAGTACCAGAAAATGCGAGGGAACTGACAATCTTCCTGGGTACAGCGGGATATCACCGACGTTACATTCATAATTTTTGCGCAGCTGGCATCGCCCCTGTATGAATTGGTGAATCAAGATCCCAACAAAGGGAAGAAGAGAAAACCAGGACGGAAGTGGAACTCGGCCACACCAAGACCGTTTGTGTGGAGACCGGAACATCAAGAATCGTTTGATTCAGTAAAACGCGCTCTCACAACCGCACCGGTGTTGGGATTTGCTGACTTCAAAAAGCCGTTCATTCTGGAGACAGATGCCAGCCACCAACGACTTGGCGCATTACTTCTCCAGGAACAAGATGGGAAGACTCGAGTAATAGTATATGCGAGCCGGGGTCTCAGGGGACCTGAGAATAATCGAACGGCATATGAAGTTGGAATTGTTAGTAGTGAAATGGGCGGTTACTGAAAAGTTTCGCGATTACTTGCTGCGAGTTTAGTTTGTGATATACACGAACAATAACCCGTTGTCATACATTCAAACTTCCGCCAAACTAACAGCTGCTGAACATCATTAACAAGCAGAACTAGAAAGATTCAATTTCAGCATTCACTGTCGTTCCGGGCGACTCAATGCTTCTGCGGACGGCCTGAGTCGGAAACTTCAGGCTGAACCTAACGGTTTCTCAGTCATCGGTGAAGACGAGGTAGCTGACATTCTTCAGGTAACGGTATTACCGCCTGATTTACGTCAGAAGTTACTCAAGGGCGCGGCGTGCGTCGTCACAGTCAAGGTAGGCGATACACACGAGGATGTAGAACCAACCGTCCGAATCTGGTACTATATAGATAGGGGACACGAACCCGCACGTAGGGAAAAGCGGAAGGAACCACCAGCAGTAGCGAAACTCCTGCAACAATGGGACCGGCTACATATTTGTGCTGGCAGGTTATGCAGAACAATGATGAACCCAACGGACGGATCTAAGGTAACGCAATTGTTGCTGCAAGTACAATGAAGGACGAAGTCCTACAGGAATTACATGACAAGATGGGACATCAAGGCATAGACAGAGTAGAGAAACTAGTACGTTCGCGGTTTTACTGGCCAAATATTCGTTCGGACATTCAACACTGGATTTCGATATGGGAACGTTGCAATCTTGCAAAAATACAACATCTTAAGGTACGAACACCCATGCGTAGCATTGTGGCCAGGGAACCCTTAGAAGTAATCGCCATCGATTTTACAGTACTCGAGCCTGCCAGTAACGGTATGGAAAATGTTCTGGTTATGACGGACGTATGCAGCAAATTTACTGTAGCAGTGCCGACTAGGAACCAGACAGCGCAAACGGTAGCCAAAGCTGTGGTACAGGAGTGGTTTTTCCGTTATGGAGTTCCGTGTTGGATACACTCGGACCAGGTATGTTGCTTTGACGCCAAGATTGTCACCGAGTTGTACAAGATTTACGCGATCCAGAAATCCCGAACAACCTCGTTCCATCCGATGGGAAACGGACAATGCGAGAGATATAACAGAACAATGCATGCATTGCTTCTCACGTTGACACCCACTCAGAAATCCAAGTTGCCAGAGCATTTGCCAGAATTAACACATGCCTACAATGTAACACCCCATGCCGCGACTGGGTTTAGTCCCTTTTACCTCATGTTTAGTCCGGTTCCGCGTTTACCTGTTGATATTCGACTGCATCGTGACGATATGCTACAATCGCAAGTGGTCCATGGAGACATCAAACAAGACTGAAAAGGGCATACACGAAAGCGACCGAACAACTGAACCTGGATATTGCCAATCGAAAGGCTGTGCACGATAAGCGGGTAAGAGAGGACGTCCTGCGTGTTGGCGAACACGTGCATTTACGCGACCGCGTGAAAGGGCGCAACAAGATAGGGGACGCGTGGGAGCCCAGCGTCTACATCATCAAAGAGAGAAAGGATGACACATATGTCGTTGCGCCAATGACTGGCCATAATAGTCGAGTCATTAACCGCACAGATTTACGAGTGTGTGTCCCGGAGACAGTGAGGCGCGCAGTAGCGGAGCGGGAATCTCGATATCAAACACCAAGGCCTGGACCAAACATATTACATAGTGATGTAGAGTCATCGGACGCCGAATCTGGACGAGTCGAAATCACCATCTCTCGAGAACCGACTATTAACTACTCCGATTCAGATTCGGACCAAGACCAGGTAGTTATCTCGCCTATGCCTTTACGTCGGTCAACGCGACGTAATGCGCGCTACCATAGTAACCCTTTTCGGGATCGTAGATCACTGCTTAATAATTATACATATTTTAGACGCGGACGCCTAGATTTCAAAGTGGGGGAGATGTAACCCTGGTGGATTTAGCTGTTTATATATTTGTTAAGCTAGTCACTAGGGGGCGCTATGCTCAGTGTCGCTCCCAGTTTAACAATCTGAGCGAGTTTTAGAAAGTAGTCTGTGCAGTTCGCCCTGGGCCGGAGAAGACGACACACGTTGTTACATGCAAGCAACCTTCTCCCGGCTCAGTATATGTATACTGACGATTTATCTCTGTCGCTGCGAGCAGAAACTCCATTTGTGATACATTCACCTATTACTATTCTCGGCCATTGTTGCGGTTGCTATATTTCCTCTGGAAGCTTTTACTTCACACATTAAACACTGTCAATACCCAATAGTCGTTCGACGTCGTGGTTACAAGGCCATACAACTAACGGAGTATACACCATTTACTTGAGCCGGACCAAGAAGTTCATACCTACAAGGAACTACAACTATAGAGCTACCCGATGTCAGTGACTTGGCGCCAGCAATGTCGTTCTGCCATCGAAATACTCCGGACCTACATCGTGCAATTATGGAGGTCACTTACAATCACAACTAACTCAGTTGTCGCAGGCTTCAGGACCGGAGAGGTCGGGGGGGGGGGGGGGGGCGGCCCGCGCAATATTTATGTTAAGTATATGCTGTCCCCGTATGTTCGCCGGAAAGCTGAAAAGACAGAGCGGCCGCGAAAACACACAGGGACTAAAAACGTTGCCCTAAGTTACCCTCCCATTCAACAAAAGTGACTTGTTGTTGATATTATGCTTACCTGTGTCATAAGCTGAAAGGTCCTAAAAGAAAGAGTGAGCTGCATCGAAAAACATATACGCCTAGTAGGCGTACCGTTCAATAAAAGCGATTTGCCAACGACATCATGTTATGGAAGTCACATATATGCCATCTAGCCATTGATAAAATGCGATCAACTGCGCATACTTGTTGAGGCACAACTCAGTCGATGTGCTAAATCGGAAGATATGCGCTCGTGAACGTCGCGTGTAAGAACGCAATCTTACCGAGCTGGTCGTGGCTAACAGCAAGCCAGTGATAAAAACAAAATGAACATCGACCAGCAGCAACGCAGTAATTGAGCCAATCATTGTGTCAACAGCTGCAGACATGTAATTTTTCACACTAGTGTTATCTATCTACCCGGTGACTTTATGAAAACTATTACTATACCCTTGGTCAAAAACAAATCTGGTGACAAGAGTGATATTAATAACTACAGACCTATAGCGCTTGTCACAGTTGCTTCTAAGATCTTTGAAATTATATTGCTTGAACTTATGCAATCTTATCTGGATACAACTGACAATCAGTTTGGATTCAAGAAGGGTCATTATGCTGATCATTGTATATATGAGTTAACATATGTTATTCAGTACTATAGAAGCTACAACATTACTGTGTATACAGGTTTTTTAGATGCATCTAAAGCATTTGATAGAATTAATCATTGGACACTCTTTAAGAAATTGCTTAATCGATGTGTTCCTGTCCTACTCATTCGAATATTGTTATACTGATACAGAACCCAAATGTGTTGTAGTAAATGGGGTTCCACGACCTTTGACTTCTTTAATGTATCAAACGATGTTCGACAAGGTGGGATTTTATCTCCCTACTTATTTACGGTATACGTAAACTATAAAGTCGATATGTATGGTTACCAAACCACGTGGCTTTCATCTAAAATGTCCAGATATTTTTATGAACAATAACAAACTTGTATTTGTTGAAAAGACAAAATATTTAGGGGTAGTGTTCTGCAATTACTTAGAGGAAGATGAACATATGTTAAGACACCTGCACAGCTTTTATGCCAGATCTAACAGCATTATCCGAAAATTTCACAACTGTTCCATCGGTGTTAAGCAACATCTGCTCCATGCATATTGTTGTACAATTTATTGTTCCCAACTCTGGGTAAATTTGAACAAGGGCACCTATTTAAAACCGATGGGACAGTGCGAGCAACATGTTTATCGGTAATGCTATTGACACATGTGACGCCCTATTGCACAAGAATGTTAATGTTTTTAGAAACATATTCTTAACATTGACAATGACATGATAAAATGATGAAGGGGTGGCCAGGCGCTGCCATTCCGGTTTTGAAAGTCATCGAAGTGAGTTGATATCTACAAACTTTATTTCATTGCGTTGTACACGTTGCATTGCTTGTTGCTATTTTTTCAATGGCATTTTCTAAAGACTATGCCCGCACTGTTACTGTATGAGTTAATGGTATGATTCATTTCAAATGTACTACATTAATGCCGTTCATACTTGTACTGTGTTTCCGTTACTGTTAATGGTAGATAGCCATAGTAAGGACTAAATACATGGTTGGCGTCCGATTTTCTGTTTTTAGTATTTTCAAATGCAATGGCAAACCAACATCATCGGATTTCTAGTGCTTCTAACCCAACAGGGGTTGTGTTTATAGGGCACAGTTTTGCAAAACGGTTTGAAAGTTATTGCGCGGCGTGTGGAATAAAAAATGGCGGACTTGACCTAGATTCGGTGTCTTTGTCCGTTGTTTGTAAATCCAGCGCACTTCTGTCTTTTGTGTATGATTCGGTGTCTCATATCTCTCGATTAGGCTGCACTAAGGCAATTATTCAAATCGGAGGGAACGATCTGAATAACATTAATTGTCAACCGGAACAGCTAGCTAGGGAGATTTTAAACGTGGCCCGCCAGTTTGTTAACTCCGAGGGCTTCGACAAGGTGGCACTCTGCCAATTATTTCACCGTTTCCCTCCAGCGTGTAGCAGGAAGTCGAGGTACCCGCTCCGCCCGGGTTATAATAAGTTAGTGGACATTGTCAACGCGGAATTGAGACGGTTGGTTGCTTTCTTCCCAAAAATCCATTTCTGGACACACCGTGGTATGTTGCTAGACTACCAGTCCCTTGTCAGCACGGATGGCTGTCACGTGGGGCCGGATGGACAAAGGTTATATTTTCGCGGTGCAGCACTGTTTTTAAGTAAACAATAAACAAGTCTCAACTCTTTATTTATCTCATACTAACCTAAGCAGTAACTGTAGCATATTTCCCTTCCCTGTGGTTATTTGGGTTTAGCATTTCACTTCATATTTGAAGGTATTATTATGTTTAAGCAGTTCAGCGGTATGTTTATCACATATGCTGGTCTAATTTTTACATCTGGATATGGCTATCCAATTCTTATGCAACATTGCATTACATATTGTTATGTTTACATTCAATTTGGTCTTGGTCATGCTATTCACATTTGTATGCTACATTCCAATTTTAAACAGGTTTTAGTTCAGGTGTATCCTGAGTTATAATCCCGAGATTGAGGGCCACTGAGATCGGGTTAAGTATTTATATATATATATATATATGTACCGAGACTGTTGGTTTTTATCTCCATTTGGACATGCTATCCAAATGTATATGCTGCATTGCAATTTTAAGCAGGTCTTTGTTCAGGTGTTCCCTGAGTTATAATCCCGAGATTGAGGGATACTGGGATCGGCTTATATATTTATATGTGTACCGAGATTGTCGGTTTTTATTTCAATTTGGACATGCTATCCAAATGTATATGCTACATTGCAATTTTAAGCAGGTCTTAGTTCAGGTGTATCCTGAGTTATAATAATAATAATAATACAGCATTTTTAAAAGCGCTAATTCCCACTATATGGATCAATGCGCTGTGCATGGTATAAAATACTATTGACATGGTATAAAATATTATTTATTTATAAACACACATGTGTAAACACTGAATAAATATATAAAATTACTGTATAAATAAATAAATAAAATAATTTAGAAAACCTTAAGATCTGGTGAGAATCCTAATGCAAAATTAATGTATATCACAAATAGTCCATCCATAGTGTCCATCACATAATATTCTCTTCATTTACATATATTTGAAGTGACTAGTAAAAAGGTGAGTCTTTAAAGACTTCCTAAAAATTGTTAGCGCCTTGGAATTACGAATGTCTGCGGGCAATGAATTCCAAAGTCGATGCGTTGTTGTTCCAAATGCAGATTCACCAATGCTCTTCTTAGTGATGCATTGGCGCAGTGTTGGCGCATAGTCCTTGCGTAGACCATATCAGGAATTCGTATGTGTAAAAGTTCGACCAAATAAGTCGGCGCCAAACCATTGACGCATCTGTACGCCAACACTAGCACCTTGAAATGTATTCGACTTGCTACCGGCAGCCAGTGTAAGCCCCTTAAGACTGGTGTTATGTGGTCGTGCCTACTGGTGCGCGTAATTAATCTAGCAGCATTGTTCTGTACTCGTTGCAGTCGAAGTATCTGTGATTCCGGAAGGTTAACCAAAAGCGAATTACATTAATCTAGGCGAGAGGTCACAAGTGCGTTTACAGCACTTTTGGTGGCTTCTGTTGTGACGTATTGATGATAGTCTGTATAGATGATAATTACAAGCAGCACACACAGCTGTCACATGATGTGTCGTCGTCAGATGTTGATCCATATAAACTCCCAAATTTCGTACGCAGTCTACTGGTGAAATGATGCCAGCTCCAATGGTCATAGAGCAAACTCCATATAACTTGAGATTATGTTTTCATATAAAAATAATCATCTCAGTTTTGTCATCATTTAACTTTAGCATACGAAGAGTTATCCATTGTCTAACTTCCCTAATACAGTCTGTGAGTTGCCTCACTGTTTCCGCTTGGTCGCCCAGCACAGCCGGATTGTAGGATGCATATAGTTGAATGTCATCCGCATATTTGTGGTAGTGTACTCCATGTCTTCTGAATATGCGCTGCATTGGCGTAGTGTACAGAGTAAACATAACTGGCCCAAGGACCGAGCCCTGTGGTACACCACACTGCAGATGAATATGCTCTGATGTTGTTGGGTCAATCTGGACGCGATATGTGCGGTCTTCCATGTATGTCCAGAACCAAGCTAGTGCCGTTCCACGCACACCGTATTCATCTTGCAGAAGTTTCAACATGTGTGCATGATCGATAGTGTCGAATGCTGCTGATACATTTAGCATGACAAACATCATAGCATGGTTCCTGTCAAGAGCTCCAACAATGTCATGCTTTACTCTCAACAGGGCTGTCTCGGTACTGTGCAGTGTCTTGTATGCAGACTGGTATTCTTCGTGCAGTCCATTCATAGTTAGGTGTTCTGTTAGCCGATGGACTGCAACTTTCTCTAACACTTTGCCGATGAACGCTATGTTGGAGACTGGTCTGTAGTTTTTTTTAGCAGATCTTTATTTATCGTGTCACTTTTCAGCTGTGGTTTCACAACCCCAGTTCTCAGCGTGTTAGGAAATATTCCTTGTTCGAAGCTGTTATTTACTATGGCCACCAAATAGGGAATGTGGATATGCAGTGTTCTCTTCAGGAGTTCAGTTGGGCAGGCATCCAGGCTGCATGTCTTTGAGGGGCACAGTTTGATGATGTTCCTCGTCACTCGTAGGTAGTAGTCGATTTAGTTGGTATGATACTGGTTGGCTGCTAACATCGACGACGTACTCAGAAAATTCGTTATCACTTATCAGCTTTTTCTGGATCTGCACTCTGATTCCTTGTGTTTTTTTCAGCGAAGTAAGTAGCAAAGTCACTGCACAGTTTCTCAGTGCTTGACGATTGTGGTCGACTAGTGCTCCGTGGCTTTAGCAGGGTGTTGACCACACGAAAGCATGTCCGTGGGTCAAGTGATGACAACACTGATTCATAGTGAGCCCGCTTAGCTCGAGTGATCATGGCGTTGACCGCTGTTCGGTGCTGTACATAAATCTGTCGATGGATCTCGAGCTTCGTTTTCCTCCACCTCTTCTCATTTGAACGTCTCAATGCTCAGGCACTGTGTATGTCATCATTATAACAGGGTTCCTTGCGTCGGGACGTTTTCATTCTTGTCGTGACAGGGGCATGCACGTCAACGGTTAATATGACCGCATTCTCGTACTGGTCAACCACGGCACTCACATCCATATTAATATCCACAGAAGCGAGATGTTCCAATAGATCAACCTCAAATCGGTCATGATTTATTCCACGGATATCGCGCAGATGCCTCATAGTACGAGCAGGCACTGGGTTTGCAAAAGACAGAAGAAAAACAACACTTTAATGATCTGATATGCTGCTGGGGTATGCCATTGTAGATGATACGATTGAACTAGGTGAACGTGTTATCACCAAGTCCGGATGTGTGTTGATTCTGTAACATGTTGTTGTAGATTATTTTCAGCTAAAATTTCATTCAATAACTTTACGCCGGGTGCAAAACCCAGTTCACAGTGAAGATTGAAGTCACCGACAATAAGAATGTCTCGCTGTGCCATGGCTATCTCATTCACATGTGTCGCGAACTCATCAAGGAACTGCTGTACATTTGTTGTCGGTGGACGATAAATGACGACAACACGCATAGGTCTCAATGTTTGTGTTGATTTAACGTCCACATGTTCCAAGGTCTCATATCGCTTAGTTATCGTCTTTCGCAATTTATATTCTGACTTGTATAGTATTCCAACGCCGCCTCCGCGCTTAGCTGAACGACATTCTCCTACATAGCTGTAACCTGGTGGAGTTAATTCGTTGACAACAGCAGTTTTATTCGGTTTACACCAGGTTTATGTTAAAAACATAAAATATCCACCATGGTCCAACAAGTGTTCCTTCACCGTCACTGCTTTGTTACATATTGATTGTGCATTTAGTAGTACGCAGGTAACATTATACCTTGTGTCAGTTTGTCGACATATGTCAATCAGGTTTGTTGGATTAATTCTCCCCTTGTGTATGTGTTCAAAGTTCGTTCTTAATCGTCTTCCAGCTGTTATTATGGAAGAAATGGGGCGAAAATGGTTTATTCCAGCAGTAGTTCCCCGGTGCGTTCTGAAAGTTGCACATATATTCAGTGATCGAAGAGTAAGGAGTGTTTTGAGTGGCACCGTTAAGTTCGTCTTCATAATGTTGGCCCCTATGGCCCGTAGTTGACAGCCGGTAAAAGTCAACATGTTTACATAATAGAGTTAGTGATGCAGCAAATTGCAACACACCCAAACGTGGTCACATGCATTGATGAACCCAGTGCGCATTGTCACTGAAGTTCTTAGCAGTGTTGAATAGGTCGATTGGGACGCGCATTGACGACATTCTGGTAGACGCACTTGACGAAAACTGGTTCAGCAGCTTATTCCTAGTAGGCGTGTAGCGACCGATCCGGTTGACCGCACACCAAAACAATGTTCAATCGCCAATAATTAAGAATATGACGAATTTCAAATAAAATTTCATTCACTAGGACGTTCTTCAGTCATTCTCATCCAACGATGTACTAAAATATTTACAAATAAACGTCCACATCTGTGGAAAATCATGCTTAAACGAGACACGAAAGCTCTACCGTGGCAGCACACAGCGTACACCTTACCAATGTTATAACCCCGAGATTGAGGGATACTGGGATCGGCTTACATATTTATATGTGTACCGAGAATGTCGGTTTTTATTTTCAATTTTGACATGCTATCCAAATATATATGCTACATTGCCATTTTAAGCAGGTCTTAGTTCAGGTGTACCCTGAGTTACCGAGAATATCGGTTTTTATTTCCTATTGTCCGACAATTTTCATGCAACATTGCAATTTCAAACAGCTTTTAGGTCAGGTTTATACTGACTATTATTTCTGCTGTTAACTTATTTCCTGTGCCTGCTGGTGTTTTTGGCGATGTTACAGATGGCACCAAAGAAGCGAGTTGCCACACGATCACTGTCGAGGACGCGTGCCAGCAAGAAGCCAGTCGCTGATCGGCCTCCTGTACCTGCAGCTGAGCAAGTGCCCGCCGCTGTTGATGCGACTGCAGACGCCATTGCCGCCGCTGTGTTGAAGCGCCTGGAACAGTCGGGGCGTTTGTTGCCAGCGCCTAATGACCCCATGCAGCCAGCACCGAGTACATCTCTGAGCGCTCTGGACACAACGAGTGACACTGATGGTCCAGACACTATCATCAGTGATTTACTTGGTGGTGAGTTGTCTGCCCCGCCATCAACATAAGATGTTTTTAACAGGCCGCTAGGGGCCAACCTGTCAGACACCCTCAAGAATAGGATTAGGAGGGGGGACTATGTCAATCATCAGCATTTGCTGGCTGATGACGGTGATTTTGATGAGCAGCAGCACCAACGCATGACCTTAGAGGTGAGATCAATTGGTCAGGAGGAGGCCCTTTTTGTAGTCAAGCCCAATAATACAAAAGAAATAACCACAACAGGGCAATGGCTGTCAGCATTCACTATTTATGCCACAGAACATTCGCCACAGCATGCACCAGGTTTATTCAAACACATCGCAGACATTACAGAGATGGCACGCAGGTTTGGGGGTTTGGCATGGAAAAAGTATGACGAAAGTGTCCGCAAGGAAATGAAAGCAAATGGGTTACACTTTGGCCAGGTCCACTGGGATGCACGGTTCCGCTGTCTGGAACAAACTGTTAACAACAAAGCAGTCGGTTATTCCTTTCGTGGGCAAGTCAACCGAAGCAGGGGTGGTTTCGTCCGCAGTCCAGCCATCAGTAACCAGTTGTTCCAAAAAGGCCAGTGCTTCCAGTTCGAGCAGTTTGGCAGCTGCACCAAATCTGCGTGTCACTTCAAACATGCATGCTCAAAATGTTTCGGGAAACATCCCACCAGTCGTTGCGGTTTGCGCCCATCCCACCCACAAAGGGGTTGACGCACAATGGCCGGGTATCTTGTGGGCTACAGCAAACCTGACACTTCTATATTATTAGATGGGTTTTCGCTAGGTTTCTCTTTACATTATGATGGCCCACACTGCATCAGGTTTTCTGGCAATCACCAATCCGCTCTACAGGCGCCATCACTAGTGGATGATAAATTGAGACATGAAATGTACTTGGGTCGTATAACATGGCCATTTCAATAGGTTCCCTTTACAAACTTCCAGGCCTCACTTCTCGGTTTAGTCCCGATGCATGAAATTGGCAAGTTCAGGCTCATCCATGATTTATCATTTCCAAAAGGCGACTCCATAAATTTTTATACATCTAAGGAATACACAACAGTGCAATATGAATCATTGGACAGAGTCATTGATTTGGTCAGGTCATGCGGTCATAACTCCTTAATAGCAAAAGCAGATATACAGGATGCTTTTAGGCTAGTACCTATTAGACCACAAGATTACCCATTACTTGGTTTCACCTGGAATGGTATGTTCTATCATGATAAAGTTATCCCGATGGGTTCTGCAGTCAGTTGTCAGACGTTTGAGCGATTTAGTCGAGCACTGCAGTGGATATTGCAGACACATTTTCGGGTTAGCAAAGTGACTCATTTGTTGGCCGATTTCATCTTTTTTGGTCCTGGTAATGAATCAACTTGTTTAACTTCATTGCTTTCTTTTGAAAAGCTGTTGCAGGACATTGGCATTCCATTAAGCCATGGCAAGAGGTTTCTTCCTTCTACGTGTCAAATTGTGTATGGCAATGAAATTGACACGGCAATGATGCAGCTTCGTCTACCAGAAGATAAACTAACGAAAGCTACATCGTTAGTGAACCGTATCACAAACCGTCGCAAGGTCACTTTGAGAGATTTACTTTCACTTATTGGTCTGCTTAATTTTGCTTGCTTGGTTGTGCCACCTGATAGAGCATTTCTCCGTCGTTTGATTAATTTGACAATTGGTGTTACTAGGCTTAATAATTTTGTGACATTGAATCACGAAGCACGTGCAGATTTAGCTGCCTGGCAGGAATTCCTTGTATCATTTAATGGGAAGAGCATGTTTCTAGAGCAGCAGTTTCTTTCTTCAACCACAATTAAACTATACACAGATGCTTCCAGTGACATAGGTTTCGCAGTTGTGTTTGGGAAAAAATGGGTAGCAGGGAGATGGCATAGGCCCTTCACATCAGCAGATATCACCCTACTCGAGTTGTATCCCTTAGTGTTAGCAGCCGAATTGTTTGGAAACTTGCTGGCTAATCACTGTATCATTTTCATGTCTGATAACTCAGGTGTGGTGGATATTGTCAATTAGTGTACATCTAAGAATCGAGCTATTATGAAGCTGGTGAGAAGATTGGTACTGGCATGTTTGAAATACAATGTTTTATTTCGATGCCGTCATGTTCCTGGTTATGAGAATGTTATAGCAGACCACCTTTCTCGATTGCAGAACGTGGCTCCTTGGCTAGATTGCACACCAGTGGCAATACCAGATGCACTAAAACCAGATGTTCTTCTAGATTAGAGCGTGAACTGGTAAAAGCATCATTAACACGAACAACCCGAGCAGCATATAAGCGCAGTGTCAATATGTTACGTACCTATATATCATCCGTTAGCCCAGGCAAGAGGGTTTTCCCTGTTTCTCAAAATAATCTAGCTGGGTTCATAACTCACAAGTAATCAGGCAATTATGCTTATTCGACCATTTTGTCCACCGTGTCAGCAATATCTTACAGCCATAAGATAACTGGGTTAACAGACCCAGCGGATAATTTTTACATTAAGAAGCTTCTACTGGGTATACAAAAAAGGCAAGTACAATTGATTCAAGACGACCAATTGATTTAAGCATGCTAGGTCAACTTACCAAGGCAACTAAAGCAGTGATTCCTGAAAAAATTCCACAATAGCCGCAATGTTTATACTGGCATTTCCCGTTTTTTTAAGGATAGGGAAAATCTGTGTACGATCTGGAGTGTTATCAGGACATGTGATACAAAGGAGTGACATAGAGGTGGTCCCAGGTCACAAGGGAGGCAGCAACACTTCTTTGAGACTCACGATCAGACATGCTAAGCATCAACAGGTGAATAGGCCTGTTGTTCTTGAGATAATGTCCCAATCAATTAATTGCCCAGTGAAACTCGTATGTAACTATCTGCACATTCGTGGCTCTGCGATGGCCACTCTTTGTTTTCCCTGATAAATCCCCTATGTCAAGATCATATTTTGCCACTCAGCTCTCAGCATGTCTTTCTCATGCAAGCTACAATCCAAATCTTTACAAGTGCCACTTATTCCGCATAGGTGCAGCAACTACAGCTGCTACACAGGGCTTTACAGATGTCCAAATTCAGGCAATGGGCCGATGGAAATCGACTGTTTTTCGTCGTTATATCCGAATCCCAATGATGAAACTTTAATAAACACTGGTTGCGAATAGGGTGCTGCTGGTCACCACATGAATAACATCTACTGTATATGTGTGGTTTATTTCTTGTTTGACACAATATCCTCTTACAGTTATACTTTATTTGCTGTAAATTAGCAGATGTGCCAGACTGACTTGCTCAGCCGGGTCTGAGAATCAAATTGGTGCATCAATAACAAATAGTTCTTATACATTTGTGTGTGCATCAAATTATTTGAAAAGTATTGTGGCTGTACACCAGCTCGACAGTTACTCTGTGTATCACATTGGCTTGCTCAGCCGGGTCTGAGGGTCAAGATGGTGCACCAGTAGCAAATAGGGCTTATACATTTGTATGTTCAGTAAATTTTTAAAAGTATAGTGTGTGCGTGCGTGCGTGCGTGCGTGCGTGCGTGCTTGCGTGTGTGTAGAATAGCACGACAGTTAGTCGGTGTGTCAGATTGGCTTGCTCAGTCGGGTCTAAGAGTCAGTTCAATTTCACCAGCAATTTTTATGTTGTGTAATGCGAATGGGTTGGTAACGTTTCTTACTGTGTGGTCTTGGGTGGGGGTGGCACTTCTCTCTATGGAGTAGTGCCTGTGGCAGGTAGCCCCTCACCTTTGATGTATTATGGTGATTACCAGTTTGATTGGTTGTGTGCATACACTGTTGTTTTATTGGGTACATCAATAACTGGTTATAATCGACTTTGTATGTACAATGATTATGTTTACTGGTGTACTTGTGATAAATACAACCTGGCATTAAAATATGCCCTTTACCAAACTTTACTTATGTATCCGCCTTCCTTATTCCTACATCAAACGAGCTGCGGCCATACTTGAAACTATACCAGCATCTCTCTACGCATCCGACACCACAGGAAACATAAATGTATTCGTAAAATCGTAAATTCAATTCAATATGCGTTCGAAAGTTAGAGCCTTGAAATGTGCACCGACAGTAAACCCTATCGATACGGCGAGAGCTGTGTGCAGCCAACCGCAACATTACTCGCCTGCCACATAAACGTTGGCAATGCGCCAACATTGTGGACAGTCGCTGGGGTCTCCTTGCATTCTATGTAGCCACTTCGAATCCACCAGCTGTCCAGTGCGCGATGTTGTCAATCCAGCCTTTTGTCAGCCGGAATATAGTGCTCACATAAGCAAGCTTTTGTTCAATTTATTGCCTCAATATTTTTTATCTAATTATTTTAAAACTAATAGTTGTAATGTACAAAATAATGTCCCATTCAATAATTGCATATTTTGTTGTATGTATATTGTAATGTTTTGTACCATATGTGCTGAATAAACGCCAATTCAGATCAACAGACTTGAAATGTGCACAGACGGTAAGCCCTATCGATACGACGAGGGCTCATATGCTACCCGTCCATGGAACAAAAGGGGTGAAAACACATTGGATTTTCCAATAGGCCGTTATTATTTGTTTTATGATTTTCTTCAACATTTCACAGCACATTGACGATCCATTAACTTACATGTTGTGTGTAATTCGACAAAATCACGTGCCTTTCAAAAAATTTACCCATAGCAGATACCCTTCAATTTCGGCCCAGCCAGGTAAATGCTTTAGACATGTTGGTACCTTGCCATTGAATAAAAAATAATAATCTGGGTTTTGTATGAATATTTTTATTATGTCCAGGCCCGGCCCGGCCCGACCCGGCCCGGCCCGGCCCGGCCCGCTCACACTAGGCCCGGCCCAAGCCCGATGTGTTAATTTTTTTTCATCCCAGGCCCGGCCCGGGCCCGCAATATGTAGGCCCAGGCCCGGCCCGGCCCGCGAAATTATGTAGAGGCCCGGACCGCGGGACGGGCCGGGCATGGACCCAAAGCACGGCCCGTGCAGGGCACTAATATCTATGTGTACAGGCACGAAATATCGTAAGGCGTTTTTTCTCGGTGCTCAGGCGGGTGAGCATAATTACACATCAGATCCTGTTTAATAATAAATAACGTCATGTCGATGCATGCGGTACACTGGCTCAACGACGTGTTTGCAGCAAAGGTCAGACACACGGCGCCAATATTTGTGTGTCGTCAGCCGTTCGTCAGCACGACTGACTGATTCATAAAGGGTACTTCTCAAAGGGTGTATTTCACGATGTAAAGTAATTTGCAATTGCAATTACTCATGGCATTTAACTGGATAGAGCTAACACAGGAGAGGCCTATTTTCACTTTTTCTCTCTCTAGGTGACTAGATTTTGGCATATACAGCAGGTAGAGGGGACCAACGGCTTTTAGTGTCTCTTCCAAAAAAATGGAGTGAAAGAAAACTTTCCAAACTTCGAAACGGCGGCAGGTGGACTCGAGCCGTCCTTTCTATCGACAGTCCGGTGCTGTAACTGCGAGACCACTGCTTCCCAATAACGAATACTTGAGTGTTACAATTATACTTGAATTTACCCATACCTAACTACTAACCACTGCCAGCTAAAGAAACTCTAAGATATTCGGAGTTGGGTTTTGATATATATTTCAGAGAGCGCTTATCTATATTTTGTTATTAACTTTGGATAAAGGCGGACATATTGTAACCAGCAGTAACTGCGTGATACAACATAACGACACATTTTTAATAAGTCATGCCATGCCGGTAAACAGTCCAATTTGAGTTCTTGGGTGCGCGCTTGCTGACAGAGCAATGAGGTATTTTCGCCGTCACTCACTCGTACAAACACGTCTGTGTGCTCATAAAAAGTGTGTACGTGTCAGGTACTTCGTACAAGATGGCGGATCCAGGTGTATTTACGTAACAGTTTAAATGTTACCGACTGCGACTTACATAAGGAGCTGCTGGATGAGACAGTGGGACCAATACAAGCACAATCTATCAACACACGTCAATTATCGCTCATTACTTTTGTATCCTTCCAGTCTCGAGCAGGTTTACTCCAAACAACATATTATCTGGCTGACACAGTAGGCTTACTGTTAGGTTTCTATTATTATAAAAAAGTATCACGTTAGTGGCGCCATATCAATGTGACCTTGTGTGACGTGATCGCCGTCTCTGGGTCACCTTAAAGTGCATTTCGATTGGCTAATCAATTGTCGCCGCAACCACCCCACTATCCGTTATAAAGTGTCGATACGCGCACTTCAGCTACACCGGCAGCAAAGCCTCCGTCTTCATTGAACGAGCTAAAATCCTTTGAAGCTTCCAGAGCAACCACAGCGTCAACTTACTGACAGTAAGTTACAACTTCTCTAGCGATTTGTAAAAACTTATAATATAGATATATTATATTGCCAGATAACTAACCATCGCATAACCAACGATCGATAATACATGATGTCATGACAAGTTGCCTTTGGTCGCTAGGCGCTCTCGTCTACAGTTGTGTCGCTATCGTTCTATCCATACCATCTGCCGTCGACAGCATAGATATATAGTACTAATAATATTCTTATTACTGTATATTTATGTGTACAGGCACGAACGATCGTAAGGTGGTTTTTCTTGGTGCTCAGGCGGGTGAGCATAATTACACATCAGCTCCTGTTTAAAACAAATCACGTCGTGTCTCATTATGTAACATTGTATGTAATCGAAATATCTCATAGTTTGCCTAGGTATGTATGACAACCAGGTGCGGTAAACGACGTTGTCTGGTTTGTGAAAGTGGAGCTGGCTAAGGCAACTCAGTTCCACATTCGGTGTAACCGTTCCACATCAGTTGCTCATGGCTTACTGTATTCAACGCGCTGGCCCGGGGCGCGCTGGCGCGCTCAATACAGTAGGTGCGCCGGCAGTTGAAGTGATCGATTAGTTTGGAAAATAGATAAACTACCACTATTATATACAATGAAACTTGTTTCCTTATAGATAAATCATGCATAAACATAGAGCGTTGTCGGCGTCAGACATTGCTGTTAAATACTGCGTTGTTCTGTGATCCCGTGATCTAAACTGTAAAAGTGGATAGAGCGTTGTCAGAATCAGACGTTACAAACAAACCGTGCGTTATTTCGTGGTCCCGTTTTCTAACTGTAAATACATTAATAAAATGGGGTGTCTTGACTATCGTTATGTTCGTTGTTAAAAAAGCCGTTAAACAAGTATTCAAATTTCTCAACACAACACATTCAGCGTTATGATAATATGTTAGCTCACTGTATTTTACTGCAACATTATTTTACATGAATTAGTTTCGACACTTATCCAGAATCCCAACGTGTATGTGTCAGTATAAGGACGATACATTTTGGTAAATATTAAGTGCAGTAGGCAACATTGAACAAGCGATGGAACTCACAGACAACCCATATATGGAGGTGCAGGCAAGTATATATGTATATCTGTACGTGTGTGTTTGTGATTAGTGACTACATAATAATATAAATGTTTTATTATTGCAAGGGTGGCCTCATGATAACGACCATGCTTAGTGACGGTCTCCCTGACCACCGTATTCCTATAAGGTTTTGTTTTTGCGCTGTAAGTGAGTAACATTAATTTGTATTCGTCCATATTAATGCACATATTTTGTGTGAAATAAATGCATTTATCTCTACAAATCCTGTAGTTGTTGAGAACTTCCATAACTTGAAACAATCATGAATGACCTGAAAATTGTTATACATTTAGTTATGCAATAAACACGTCTTGGTAGATACATTCTTGTCCATTCCCAGGATGCCCCAAATGTTTGTCACATTTTTGTTAGATTTGTCACGTGTGGTGAGGATGAACACCAGTTATGGTTCACTGTTCGTAAAGCCAGACATCAGTGTGTAGGTCATTACATGGGTCTCACCATATAAGCCAGTACCAAGTGATAATGATGCTGTCCTACTCAGGTCAGATCAAATGGTCAGAGACAGTTACAAGCATCTCACGTGAACACTGCCAAAATAACGGAAATATGTCCTAAGAAACAATAATAATAAGCAAAGACTCCTAGTCAGATGATGAATCAGAACGCTCATCTTGGCCACGGACGGGGTCTTCGGGGGGCTGGGCGAGAAGCGCGGGTGTTACTTGGTAACAATCGGATATTCGAACATCATTAGTCATGCTGGAGAACTGCTACTTCGTAAATTTCCGAAGTTGACACCACACCTCACCGTTAGGAAATTGGGTGACACTGTACCTATCGCGTGCACTACACTTGTCCGTGTCACCTTTGAGGTAAACGAGGTCGCCAACGGTGATAATGTTGACACGCGGTAGGCAGTGCCCGTGCGCTTTTGACTTGGCACTGTGTACATGAGTATCTGCTCTGCTCGAGTTTTGGTTTAGAATCGGCTGCCTATCCGTGATTGATAACTGCTCAGCAATGATTTGGTATCTCTGTGTCCAGACCACACTATCTGTTAAACCATCGAATACCAGAGTTCAAGTTCCCTGTGACAAGCGCCGCGAGAGTAAATTTTGATACGGGACCACCCTCTGGAGAAAGCTGCAATAACTCAATACCCAACTCTTTTAAGGCATGTTCGCCCTAGGGTTTTTGTTGATGTTTTCAACTTGCCCAACCTCCAGCTGGATGCCATGTTTTGCTAAGCTGGGTCGTTGACCAGTGCACCAAATCCTGGAACGCCAACGGGTCGACGCGTACTGTGATCGAATTGTCGAATAATCGTAGACCAGCACACACGGAGAGACATACGTTGCGAAGCTGCTCGTGTCGCTCACCATCAATAAGTGAAGAAAGTGTGTATGAAGACACAGTATCGCGAAGAACGATAATATGCTGGCGATAGCGGCGTACAACATCTGCAGCGAAGGTTGAACCTGCTACAGTAGGAACTTGTGTGTATGATTGTGGGTGCAAGTACGTCGGAATAGATTTAACGGCTTGGCACTGGTGACAAGTATGTGTTGAAGATACGCTTGAGTTGGGTCCTCGACGGGTGGAAAACCTGACGTGTTGTGCGGTTAAGAGACCATCGACGACAGGACGGGGGACAACGATGCGCTCGCGCGATGGTTGGAAAGGTTGACTATCTCATACAACGAAGACGCCATCACTCGCTACGGTGACCGTTTTAGATATCTCTTTACATCGCCCACTTTGATCATCTTCTTGGAAGGGCGTGTCCCTTGAGTCAAGTGAGTTTAAGTGCGCCTGCGGTTGGGTCATTTGAGCTAAGTGGCATGCCAGGCAACACAGTCTGTAAATGGCATTTAGCCAGAACCATCTGTAACATCGCTCATGGAAAAACTCAGCACAACCGAGTCCTACATCTCTTCAATGAACATACAAACCTGACTGCTAGTGTTCTGACACTCACAGTCTGATCGTAAGTTAGCAACACCGTCAATGCGAGTTTTAGAAATTAGTATGGGCAGTTCGCCCTGGGCCGGAGAAGACGACACACGTTGTTACATGCAAGCAACCTTCTCCCGGTTCAGTATATGTATATTGACAATTTATCTCTGTCGCTGGGAGCAGAAACTCCATTTGTGATACATTCACCTATTACTATTCTCGGCCATTGTTGTGGTTGCTATATTTCTTCTGGAAGTTTTTACTTCACATATTAAACACTGTCAATACCCAACAGTCGTCCGATGTGGTTACAAGTGGTGTTAGAAGCGGGATATAATGCACAGCTGAAGACAGACTTATACGATCGGGTGCAGTAGAGAAAGTGTTAGAGAGTTCTCCAGAGCGCTCCTGAAAATTTCTGAAGGATTGACTGATAAGGCTGAAAGTAAGGATAATATGTTGATAGAAGTATTCTGTGAAAACCTGTTAGAACCTCAGATAAAACGGTAAATAAAGAGACTAGTTCGGACTGACCCCAACATTTCGTTTGGCGCATTGCGTTCCGAAGCGATTCAACTAGAGGAGAACGGTTTGATTCGGCCAAACAGGAGTGTGCGTGTGAGGGAAGTTCACAAACTCCGCCACGCCTCCGATGACCCAAGTCCACTGGAACGAATTGCGGCCCAGTTGGAACTACTCGCGACCACTCAGTCGGAAATCGTGTCTTTGTTGCTAGCACAACAACAGACGGCCGCGGGGGTGGCTGCGAGACGTAGCAGACCGGAACCCCGCAGCAGCGGATCACTTCATTGTGAGTACTGCAGGCGAAGGGGTCACACCCAGAATATATGTTGGAAGCGGGCAAGAGATATACGTTGTACCAATGAACAGTCAGGTGTTCATGCGTACGGGGATCAGTCAGATACCCGTGCAATGCGGGGTGGTCCAGTAGAGCGATCTATGTCGGATCCAAATGTGCCAGTACCACCCCGGGGTCAACAGGGAAACTAATTCACCCCGTTGCCGAGCGTCAGGCAGGCGGGTGTAGTAGCATTGACTGTGTGTTAGTGGACGCTATAGTGGGTAAGACCCCTATCATTTCATGTGAGATAGCAGGCGAAAAAAATATGGTTTTAGATATGGGTTCGGAAGTAACTATTTTACAGGAATGGTGGTTCAACGAATACTTAATGGCTTCTGTCGACTGTTTAGAAGATGCGTCGTCATGGTTACGGCTGGAAGCAGCCAACTCTCTAGGAAGATGCCCTATGGACTTCACCTGTAATTCACCTGCTACTTTTCAGAGATTAATGCACATCGTATTCAGGGAGGAGATGAATGAAAATGTGCTCATTTTCTTAGATGACATAATCATATACTCTTCCACCATTGAAGAGCACTTTGAACGACTGGCGTTAGTGTTTCAGCGACTAGCATCTCACGGGTTAAAGATCGAACCTACTAAGTGCTATCTATGTCAGAAACCAGTTTCGTACTTAGGACAGATAATATCGGATCAAGGGATTTCGGCTGACCCAGAAAAGGTGAAAGCGGTAAGCGAATGGCCAGTACCAGAGAATGCGAGGGAACTGACAATCTTCCTGGGTACAGCGCGATATCACTGACGTTACATTCATCATTTTTCGCAGCTGGCATCGCCCCTGTATGAATTGGTGAATCAAGATCCCAACAAAGGGAAGAAGAGAAAACCAGGACGGAAGTTGAACTCGGCCACACCAGGACCGTTTGTGTGGAGACCGGAACATCAAGAATCGTTTGATTCGCTACAACGCGCTCTCACAACCGCACCGGTGTTGGGATTTGCTGACTTTATAAAGCCGTTCATTCTGGAGACAGATGCCAGCCACCAAGTACTTGGCGTATTACTTCTCCAGGAACAAGATGGGAAGACTCGAGTAATATGCGAGCCGGGGTCTCAGGGGACCTGAGAAGAATCGAACGGTATATAGCTCTATGAAGTTGAAATTGTTAGCAGTGAAATGGGCGGTTACTGAAAAGTTTCGCGATTACATGCTGGGAGTTTAGTTTATGATATATACGGACAATAACCCGTTGTCATACATTCAAACTTCCGCCAAACTAACAGCTGCTGAACATCATTGACAAGCAGAACTAGAAAGATTCAATTTCAGCATTAACTATCGTCCCGGGCGACTCAATGCTTCTGCGGACGGCCTGAGTCGGAAACTTCAGGCTGAACCCAACGGTTTCTCAGTCATCGGTGAAGACGAGGTAGCTGACATTATTCAGGTAACGGTATTACCGCCTGATTTACGCCAGAAGTTACTCAAGGGCGCGGCCTGCGTCGTCACAGTCAAGGTAGGCGATACAAACGAGGATGTAGAACCAACCGTCCGAATCTGGTACTATATAGATAGGGGACACGAACCCGCACGTAGGGAAAAGCGGAAGGAACCACCAGCAGTAGCGAAACTCCTGTAACAATGGGACCGGCTACATATTTGTGCTGGCAGGTTATGCAGAACAATGATGGACCCAACGGACGGATCTAAGGTAACGCAATTGTTGTTGCCAAGTACAATGAAGGACGAAGTCCTACAGGAATTACATGACAAGATGGGACATCAAGGCATAGACAGAGTAGAGAAACTAGTACGTTCGCGGTTTTACTGGCCAAATATTCGTTCGGACATTCAACACTGGATTTCGATGTGCGAACGTTGCAGTCTTGCAAAAATACCACATCTTAAGGTACGCACACCCATGCATAGCATTGTGGCCAGTGAACCCTTAGAAGTAATCGCCATCGATTTTACAGTACTCGAGCCTGCCAGTAACGATATGGAAAATGTTCTGGTTATGACGGACGTATACAGCAAATTTACTATAGCAGTGCCGACTAGGAATCGGACGGTAACGGCAAACGGTAGCCAAAACTCTGGTACAGGAGTGGTTCTTCCGTTATGGAGTTCCGTGTTGGATACACTCGGACCAGGGATGTTGTTTTGACGCCAATATTGTCACCGAATTGTACAAGATTTACGCGATCCAGAAATCCCGAACAACCCCGTACCATCCGATGGGAAACGGACAATGCGAGAGATATAACAGAACAATGCATGCATTGCTTCGCACGTTGACACCCACTCAGAAATCCAAGTGGCCAGAGCATTTGCCAGAATTAACACATGCCTACAATGTAACAACCCATGCCACGACTGGGTTTAGTCCCTTTTACCTCATGTTTAGCCGGGTTCCGCGTTTACCTGTTGATATTCGACTGCATCGTGACGATATACTACAATCGCAAGTGGTCCATGGAGACAGTAGTGACTGGGTACACCAACATCAAACAAGTCTGAAAAGGGCATACACGAAAGTGACCAAACAACTGAACCTGGATATTGCCAATCGAAAGGCTGTACACGATAAGCGGGTAAGGGAGGACGTCCTGCGTGTTGGCGAACACGTGCATTTACGCGACCGCGTGAAAGGGCGCAACAAGATAGGGGACGCGTGGGAGCCCAGCGTCTACATTATCATAGAGAGACAGGATGACACATATGTCGTTGCGCCAATGACTGGCCATAATAGTCGAGTCATTAACCGCACATATTTACGAGTGTGTATCCCGGAGACAGTGAGACGCGCATTAGCGGAGCGAGAATCTCGATATCAAACACCAAATCCTGGACCAAACATATTACATAGTGATGTAGAGTCATCGGACGCCGAATCTGGATGAGTCGAAATCACCATCTCTCGAGAACCGACTATTAACTACTCCTATTCAGATTCGGACCAAGACCAGGTAGTTATCTCTCATATGCCTTTACGTCGGTCAACGCGACGTAATGCGGGCTACCATAGTAATCCTTTTCGGGATCGTAGATCACTGCTTAATAATTAGACATATTTTAGATGCGGACGCCTAGATTTCAAAGTGGGGGGGGGAGATGTAACCCTGGTGGATTTAGCTGTTTATATATTTGTTAGGCTAGTCACTAGGGGGCGCTATGCCCAGTGTCGCTCCCAGCTTAACAATCAACCACGCATTAGCTTCTCGTATGCCTGGACACTTGGCCGATTGTCAGTTAGAACCTCTAACTGTAAGGACTGTACGATGAATGGAGCAAAGTGTTTTATCGCAGCACCTATGTGTAACACTGGTGGATTTAGCTGTTTATATATTTGTTAGGCTGGTCATTAAGGGGCGCTATGCCCAGTGTCACTCCCAGTTTAACAACCTGAGCGAGTTTTAGAAAGTAGTTTGTGCAGTTCGCCCTGGGCCGGAGAAGACGACACACGTTGTTACATGCAAGCAGCCTTCTCCCGGCTCAGTATATGTATACTGACGATTTATCTATGTCGCTGTGAGCAGAAACTCCATTTGTGATACATTCACCTATTACTATTCTCGGCCATTGTTGCGGTTGCTATATTTCCTCTGGAAGCTTTTACTTCACACATTAAACACTGTCAATACCCAATAGTCGTTCGACGTCGTGGTTACACAAGGCCATACAACTAACGGAGTATACACCATTTACTTGAGCCGGACCAAGAAGTTCATACCTGTGTTCTATGACATGGAGACGGACGGCGGTGGCTGGCTGGTAGGTAAACGTGTATACTATATAATATCATTGTGCAACTCTTGTACCACAACATTTAATGCACTCTTAGTTTGTTGAAATAGCTTAAAACTCGATGACGCTAGTCTATATTAATACACTAACTTCGGGGGCGATCTGGCTGCATCTCTTCACAGGCGCCGACACCCACGGGCCTCTTTCTACCATTCTTCGCCTCTGCACCATTGGCCTCTGATCTGCCAATTGGCGATGTATTAAAAAACCACAAAGCCAGTTATTTAGACTTATTTACTATAATTTCTTCTTTCTGGCGGAAAAAGAAGGAAACAAAACCACTCGATCCCCAGATGGCGGAATCATCGCTCCACCATCTCTGTCTCTATTATTATTTCTACACTACATTTGGGGGCAGTGTGGCAGCATCTCTTCCCAAGCACACACGCGCCTCTTTCCACGTATCATATGAAAAGCACTACACATTGAGAGTTGACTTCGAAAAAGAGAAAAGATACGCCCTTTACTCACAATTCGAGGTTGTGTCTGAAAGATTCAAATGCAAGTTGACTCTGGGTCTGTACGACGGAACAGCAGGTATATGCAAACATAAATTATTTTCCTTTCAACTCCGTCATTGCATCTGATCATCGTTTTTTGTGTGCATTTCTCTGTCTTATGGTTTTATCATCCATGTCAATATCGATTATGCGAAACTGGTTATTACTTGGTCGAACCCACGACGTTGTTGAGAACATATGAAACTGTTTTTCCCCCAGTCGTAAGGTACAATTAGAGTAACTGACCTAGCGAGTATATAGTATATGTATACTGTATGTATAGAAGTATGCAGGTTGTCTCACTAGTTTATTCTGGACATATCCTGTTGATATGGTGCGCACGATGTGTGCTCAACTAACATTCGTCTGCGCGTCATGCGATGATTTTCGGAATGAATATGCGTGCATTTCGACGCGATGTATCAATCACATTACACTTTGATTTTCTCCGACGAAGATTATAGCATTTTGTTCTTGTAGGAGATGCGCTTAGTAACTGCGCTGGTCAGTCATTCAGCACGACGGACAGTGACAACGACTCGAAGGGCGATGAACATTGCTCCTCGATGTACATGGTCTCTTTTAACTGTAATTTTTTTCAGATGTCATCCCAGAAATCCCTGGCTGATTTTGTAGGCCCTATGCCCGAACCCTCCTGCCCTACCAGAAGCCTCCACGATGGGCCACAATGGCAGCATTCAAGACAATACATAACCCAGTACGTAAGAGGGGGTATGACTGGAAGTGGGAGGTTGGTCTGAAATATAGTGGGACTGACCCCAAGAATAGGTGAGAGGTGTGAAGTGAAATTTGGAGGTGGGAGATATTAACACAAATTATATAAATCACATTACAAATTAAATATATATCATTATCACACAGCCCGTTTTATTATGACGTCAGTGTGTGAACGTTTTGTGGCATTTTACTTGACGACCGTGCGTGGATGTTTGGTGTCGTTTCACTATGACGTCCGTGTATGCATGGAAGTTTCGTGGCATTTTACTATGATGTCCGTGCGCTGAAATTGTGCGGCGTTTTACTATAACTTCAACGCTTGGACGTTTCGTTGTGTTTTACCATGACGTCAGCGCATGCACGTTTTGTGGCGTTTTATTATGACATATGTGCGCGAACTTCATAGTAACATGGAAGGAAACGCAGTATATGTGTTCGGTACGTCCACGTGTTCGTGGAAAAACACCAAGCCAGACCGCGGGAACGAGAACGTGCGGTCACACTAATAATAACTAATTGTGGCAGGAATTGGGAGGTTGGTCGTAAAAATCGGTGGGAGGTAGGAGGTTGGCCCCCGAAACAGGTGGAAGCTGGGAGAATGGGACGCCTGCCACACACCCCTGAGTTATTTAATGTGTCGCACTTCGCGTTAGATGCAGCCATGCAGCTTTCTTACAAAGGAAACACCACGCATATTAATGCAGCTGCTACGGAGGTTGTCGACAAGATAGTATTTTACCATCACACGCATGATCCCACAGTCGAAATGTTGTATCGTCGCCACTTGGAAGAACCTTGTCATCACTTTATCGTGGGAGCAAGCCGACAGACCAAAATAAGATAAATCTCATTTTTTGCCACTTAATAAAGACAGAGGACCGACGCGTGTGTGCAAAACGTATACTACTAGAACATGCACATCAATACACACCCGGCGATCAATGGTAATGACATTTGCGGCACAACTTGTACAATAAAATATCAAAATCGTCAACGTGTTCTGTAGCATCTAGTTCAATTAAAAATCTGCCACCTAAGCGACCTAGAAAGAACTAATTAGTTTGTCAATTGTCACGCTACCACGTAGCAGCACGACAGGTTATCCATGTACATATTTTTTCCCAACGCCTAGGGGTCATGACCCAGAAACATAAAATTATTTTTTTGAGGCCGCTGGGCAACTGTTCAGTCTGACCTGTCCTTAATATGACACTGACCACATCAGGCCACATGTCCGCGTACTTGGCCAACTTTCGTCTTATTCTTTCCAGCATCGAATGACAACTACCAGGAAAAACCAAAGAGGTAGAAGACAAAAGGCTGGATTGACAGCATCGCGCACTTGCAGATGGTGGACTCGAAGTGGCTACAGAGATTGCAAGAAGACGCCAGCAACTTCACTGAGGGTATGGCTACAGATTTGGTGCTCAAAGGAAAAAATGCTGAATTTGACGGTGTTACGTTTAGATTAGAGTCACATACATACAAAGGTAAACATTAATTATACACAACATCCAATCAGATGTGACTAAAATAGTACAGAACAAGGAACTATAACTATAAAGCTACCCGATGTCAATGACTTGGTGCCAGTAATGTCATTCTGCCATCGAAATACTCCGGACGTACCTCATGCAATTATGGAGGTCACTTACAATCACAACTAACTAACGGCTTCAGGACCGTAGAGGTCGGGGGGTGGGCGGCCCCCGCAATATTGTTGGTGGATATATGTTAAGTATATGCTATCCCCGTATGTTCGCCGAAAAGCTGAAAAGACGGAGCGGCCGCGAAAACACACAGGGACTAAAACGTTGCCCTAAGTTACCCTCCCATTCAACAAAAGTGACTTGTTGATATTATGCTTACCTGTGTCATAAGCTGAAAGGACCTAACAGAGAGAGTGAGCAGCATCGAAAAACATGTACATACATCGAAAAACATGTACGCCAGTAGGCGTACCGTTCAATAAAAGCGATATGCCAACGACATCATGTTATGGAAGTCACATATATGCCATCTAGCCAGTGATAAAATGCGATCAACTGCGCATATTTGTTGAAGCACAACTCAGTCGATGTGCTAAATCGGAAGATATGCGCTCGTGAACGTCGCGTGTAAGAACGCAATCTTACCGAGCTGGTCGTGGCTAACAACAAGCCAGTGATAAAAACAAAATGAACATCGACCAGCAGCAACGCAGTAATTTAGCCAATCATTGTGTCAACAGCTGCAGACATGTAATTTTTCACACATCTACCCGATGACTTTATGCAAACTATTATTATACCCTTGGTCATAAACAAATCTGGTGACAAGAGTGTGCCTATCATTGTGTCAACAGCTGCAGACATGTCATTTTTCACACATCTTCCCGATGACTTTATGAAAACTATTATTATACCCTTGGTCATAAACAAATCTGGTGACAAGAGTGTGCCAATCATTGTGTCAACAGCTGCAGACTTGTAATTTTTCATACATCTACCCGATGACTTTATGGAAACTATTATTATACCCAAGGCTTCTAACTTATGAAAAGGTGTGAGGATTCCATATGGGTGAAGAGTACTCGAGTTTTGGCCGGATTAGCATGTTGTAGGCTGTTTATTTAACTTCGGGTTTACATGGGCCAAGAGTTCGTTTAATCATGCCTCAAAATTTCGAAGATTTTGAAGTTATGTCAGTGACGTGATTTGTCCAGGTTAATTTGGAATCCAATTTTACTCCGATATATGAGTGGCTGAATACAGTGGATAATGGCTGGCCAGAAAGCGAGTACTTGTGAGGGCTGGGTTTAGTGTTGTTTGTTATTGGAAGGTGGATACGTTTAGATACATTAAATTCCGTTTGCCATTTGTCTGACCATATTTGGAGTTGGCTTAGGTCAGTTTGGAGATTTTCGTGGTCGGTTTTGGAAGAAATGTTACGATATATAATACTATCATCTGCAAAAAAGGCGTATAGAAGATTTGATGTTCCCATCTATGTCATTTATGTAGAGTAAGAAGAGGACAGGTCCTAGAACTGAACCTTGTGGGACACCAGATGTGACATCTGTGATGTCCGACAGCGCACCGTTAACTGAGACTTTCTGTTTGCGGTTGGATAGAAAAGATTTGATCCAATTTTGAGTGTTTCCAGTGATTCCGTAGGAGGTCAGTTTTGATAGAAGACGTAGATGAGGACCTTTGTCGAAGGCTTTGGCAAAGTCAAGCAGGATTGCGTTAATTTGGTTCTTGTTGTCTATAGCAGTCATCCAGTCGTGGGCTGTCTCAATGAGTTGAGATTCACAAGACAGTCCCGACTGGAATCCGTGTTGGAAGTGGAGAATGATGTTATGTTTGTGCAGGTGTTTCCACATATTGCTTAGGATTATGTTCCATTACTTTACAGAGGATGCAGGTTAGTGATATGGGTCTGTAGTTAGCACGGTCAGATGTGTGGCTTTTTTGTGTATGGGAGTTACTAATGCTTGTAGCCAGTCGTTAGGAAGTTTACCTGTGCTGGATGATTGTTGGAACATTTGGTTGATGATGGGAGCTATCTGCTTTGAAGTTTCTTTAAGGACTCTGGCTGGTAGTTCATCTGGGCCTGTAGCTTTGTTCTGGTTTAGATTTTCAAGCTGCTTTATTACGGCATTTATGCCACTTTCGAGAAGGGGGGTGTTGCGGTAAGTAGAGGGGGCTATTTGGGGGATAGGGTGCTTTTCTTGGGTAAATACAGAGCTAAATTGGTTGTTTATGGCATTTGCTTTATCACGATCATTTATTATTGGCTGGTCGTTTATTCGAAGTGTGGGAATACCAATGTTTTCTCGTTTATTTGCCTTAATAAATGACCAGAATCGTTTTGGATTAGTTTTCAGGCTGTCTCCAATGTGGTTGTTAACATAGTCTTTGTAAGATTGTGCTAATGCTTAAGTAGCTTGCTTTCGGAGTTCCTTAATTCTTTCCCAGTCACTGTTTAGTCCAGTTTGCTTTGCCTTTTTGTGGCTTTTGTTACGTCTTCTCTGCCTTCTAATAAGTTCACGTGTTATCCAGGGGAGGTGGGTTTTAGCGTTTGTGTATCGTCTAGGTATGTTATTGTTGTTAATCAAGGTAGTCAGACGTTCGCGGAAAAAGGTCCAGTTTATGTCTATATCATGTAAGTTGAGGTCCACTTCGAAATACTCACGATTTAGTTTGTCTATATCGTCTTTGAGTTTGTCCCAGTCTGCTGATTTGTAACTATAAACTTTGTGGGGGGTTTCTTGTTGCGAACTGGGTTTAAGTTGACATTGAAGGTCACGGATTCGTGATCGCTCATACCAGGAGTGGTATGGGTGTTGATGATAATGGAGGGATTTGAGGTGAGTATGAGGTCAAGAATGTTACCAGAAGCGATACGTGTGGGGTCGTTTACATGTTTTGCAGCCCAAAGTCGTTAGTTATTTCTAGCAGTTTTTTATGATTGCTAGCAGTGCTGTTATTAGTGGTCTGGTGATTTGTCCAGATGATATAAGGGAAGTTAAAATCTCCAGCTATGACTACATTAGGGGGAGTTTTTTTCTATATGGTTTAGTATTGGAGTCTTGGAGAGCTTCAAGGGATTGGAGGTAGTCATTTAGGGGTCGATAATAAGATGCAAAGTATATGCATTTGTTTCGTGCAAAGTGATTTTTTTCCCAAATTATTTCACAATTTGAGTTTAAGTTTTGGAGGGGTTCAGCTACAATGGTGTCACGGAAGGCTATAAAGACTCCACCGCCATGGACATTCCTGTCCTTTCTGGTGGCCTCATAGTTGGGTGGTAGGAAAGAATATGTAGCATAGTTTGCATCTAATTCAGTTTCAACTAGAAAGGTGATATCTGGGTTATTATATTGAACAGTTGCCTTTAGTTGGGTTGCTTTTTCTATGCTCTTAACGCTGTTGGTGTTTATCAAATTTCCTTTAAGTGTGTTTCCTTTGGTTTTCTTGTGACGTTCGGGGGTTGAGGTGTTTTGGGGGTTTGGGGCGAAAATTAAGCCTGCATGTTGTGATGTGTTGAGTGTTGGGATACTAAGCATAGAGCTGTCAGACCGGGTGTTGGTAGAATTGGATTGTTCATTTCTAGATGGAGAGTAATATATGTAATTCCAAATTTGGTCGCAGAGCCAGAAGGCACTTTGATTAATCAAGGAGTTGTAGGATGATGGGGATATACCAATACAATGTATGTGGTGCCATTAATTACATTCTTCGCAGATGATAGCCTTGTCTCGGTTTCTGACAGGTTTATGACAACTTCCACAAGGACAAATTGGGCGCCCATATGGGCCAGGGTTTGGGTGGATATCGACTGAGAGTGCGATCAGTCTGCTGGTACAGATACAGATGTGTAAGAATAGTCCAGGTACATATGTGTAAGAATTGTACAGGTACATATGTGTAAGAATGGTACAGGTACAGATGTGTAAGAATGGTACAGGTACAGATGTGTAAGAATGTCTGATTTGGATTTGATTTTCGGTGGGAATTTAATTCGGGGTTTCAAAGTTAATATTTTGGTTTAATTTTGAGATTTGATCGAGATACGCGTTGACATGTTCCAATGATCGTTGCTATTAGGAGAATGACGGTGATAATTTGCGTTAGCCCAAGATTCATCCGCGTGGAGTGCGGGACTAGGTGAGGCGAATATTTCCTAAAAAGAGATCTGAATTGGAATACATTTTGTAGCATGGTTTTCTGAAAGTTAGATCCAAATGCAAACATGTGGCGACTTGAAGAAAAGGTAATTTTATTAATGAAATGCTTAGCGATAAAATTAAAGAACTCACCCGGACGGCGCCGGCAGTGGAAGTCCGCCATCTTGGAAATGTTGGTTCATGTGTTGCGGTAAAGGGTGTTGTTTTGATTAATTGCGTTTGTTGTCATTTGGTTTGTCTGGTTCTGCGTGATCAGTGGATTATGTTGAGTTGTTGTACCAGTTGTGGTCATTCGTTGTGTTGGTGAACATGTTGTGTTGGTGAAATGTGTGGAGCGATGTAACGGACTCGTACCACCCCCGCGCATGCGCACAAAGATTATTGTGTATACATGCTTTTTAGATGCATCTAAAGCATTTGATAGAATTAATCATTGGACACTCTTTAAGAAATTGCTTAATCGATGTGTGCCTGTCCTACTCATTCGAATATTGTTATATTGATACAGAACCCAAATTGTTTGTATTAAATGGGGTTCCACGACCTTTCACTTCTTTAATATATCAAACGATGTTCGACAAGGTGGGATTTTATCTCTACTATAAAGTCTATATGTATGGTTACCAAACCACGTGGCTTTCATCTAAAATGTCCAGATATTGTTATGAACAATAACAAACTTGTATTTGTTGAAAAGACAAAATATTTATGGGTTGTGTTCTGCAATGACTTAGAGGAAGATGAACACATGTTAAGACACTTGCTCAGCTTTTATGCCAGGCCTAACAGCATTATCCGAAAATGTCACAACTGTTCCATCGGTGTTAAACTACATCTGTTTTATGCATATTGTTGTACAATTTATTGTTCCCAACTTTGGATACTTTTTAACAAGAGCACCTATTTAAAACTTAAAGTTGCCTACAACAATATGCATAGTGGGAGAGACAAGAGCAAAGAGAGACAAGAGCAAAGGAGTTGGAAATGGGGGAGGCAGGACGGAAGGGGTCAGGACAGAATGTGATGGAAGGGATCGAATGGAAGAGTTATTCTGCAGCAGTGATAGAGGGGGTGAGGAAGAAAGCGAGGGTGTTTGTGGGGGATTCGATAGTTAGGAAGACCGACATATTCTTAAACAAGGGAGATGATGTGGTGGTCTGCTTGCCTGGAGCCAAAATAGAGGCGATAACTGAGAGGGTAAAAAACATAGGTTCGGGTAAGGGTGGATCTGTTTTAGTACACGTAGGGACAAATAACATAGAGAGGGAGGGTACAACTGCCATAATTAGGAAATATAGGCAGTAGGTCAGAACACTAAAATAGACGCGGGTTGAGCAGGTAATACTGTCAGGGATTTTACCTGTAATGGGCAGGAGGGGTCACAAATATCGAAATTGTCGGGGGATGGCAATTAACATGTTAGTCCAGAAGCTATGTAGGGAAGAGGAAGTTGGATTTGTGGATTTATGGGGAAGTTTTGTTGGGAGGGCTGATATGTACATGAAGGATGGGCTTCATCTAAGTGGAAAGGGTGCGGCAGTATTCGCGGACAAACTTTCAGATAGTGACATGGGTACAATGACAACTATTTTTGGAAGTAAACGTTGTTTAAACTAGAAGTACAGGGGGGTTACTTAGAGGTGTCTTAAGCAGAACAAGATGCTACTAGCACAGATAAACCAATATTAAAACATCCGAAAAACATCTCTGAGAAAGGTTATAGATACGTACGTTTAAATGCAAGGAGCATAGTAAATAAGAAAAACGAATTAAATATTATGGTAGAAGATATTGACCCTCACATAATTGGTATAACTGAATCATGGGCCAACATAGATATAACAGATGCTGAATTAGGACTGACAGGATACGTAATGTTTATGAAAGATCGAATAGGAAGAAGGGGCGGGGGAGATATTTTATATGTTAAAGAATCTATTCAGGCTTATGAAATAAAACTAGAAAGGGAAGCAGATTGCGATGAAGCTGTTTGGTGCAAAATTGTTTCAGGAAATTCAAAATTAACTATTCGATTAGTTTACCGAAGTCCAAACATAAACGAAGAGGACAACACAAAAATAAAAACGCTATAAAGGAAGTTAGTAAAGGGGAATGCATCATAATGGGATATTTTAACCATGGACACATACAATGGAATTCTCTAGAGAGCACAGGGATTGAGGACCAACAATTTATATTTTTAATCCAGGATAGCTTTCTTACTCAGCACGTGCTAGAACCAACCAGGGGAGAAAATGTATTAGATATAGCTTTGTCATCACAAAAAGAATTAGTGGACAATTAAACAATATTTGAACCATTGGGTAACAGTGACCATAATCAAATACATTTTGACATCAATGTAAAATCAGAAAGTAAAAATAAGAAAACGTACAAGAGAAACTTCCACAAAGGTAACTACAAAGATATGAGAAAATACTTAGCAAAGCTAGATTGGAATAACATGCTGATGAATAAGACCGCAATTGAATGTTGGAATATTCTAAAATATGAAATTGAGAGTATCATCAATAAATTTGTTCCCTTCCAAAAACAAGGAAAAGGGTGTAGAAAGAAACACTTGTCAAAAGAGGCTATTAGAAAAATAGTGTTAAAACAAACTATGTGGAGGGTTTATAGCAAGAGTTTTTATGCATATGTCAGGAGTAAACAAAACGTACAAGACAAGGTTGGACCTCTAGAAGACAGTGCTGGAAATATAATATCACAGGGGTTTTTAATGGCGGAAGACCTAAATGGTTACTTCAGTTCAGTGTTTACCAAAGAAGATATTAGTTCATTACCAGTTGATGATGCTAAATTTCAGGAGGCTAAATCTGACTATTTAGGTCCGTTAGTTGTAACTCCAGAATTGGTAGCTAAGTAAATAAAGGCAATGAAGGATAACAAATCACCGGGAGTGGATGGTATTCCTCCAAAATTACTAATGGAAACAGTAGAACAAATCAGTACACCACTTGTATGAGTATTCAACTTGTCATTAATAGAGGGAGTTGTTCCGTTTGAATGGAAAGAAGCAAACATCATACCATTATTTAAAAAGGGTTCGAGAAATAAGTCAGAGAATTACAGACCAATGAGTTTAACGTCAGTGATTTGTAAATTAGTAGAAAGGTTAATTAAAGACCATATGGTGGACTTCCTCTTTAAGCATAACTTATTAAATTAATCTCAACATGGATTCCTTAAAGTGAGGTCATGCTTAACAAATATGTTATGTTTTTTGGAAGAAATCACTAAGTGGATAGACGTGGGATCGCCAGTAGATATTATCTACTTAGATTTTCAGAAAGCTTTTGACAAAGTGCCACATCAAAGATTACTACTTAAATTAAAAGCCCATGGTATCATGGATAGCATAACTGACTGGATAGAACAATGGCTGACTGACAGAAGACAACGAGTTGTAGTAGACGGAGTAGTTTCAAATTGGAAATCGGTTTTGAGTGTGGTACCTCAAGGATCAGTGTTAGGACCTATATTATTCTTAATTTATATCAATGACTTGGACGACAGTATTGCAAGTAACGTACTGAAATTTGCGGATGACACACAACTGTTTATAAAGGTTAATACTGATGGTGATAAACAACATTTACAAAACGATCTAGACAGATTAGGGAAATGGTCTGAGAAATGGCAGATGTTGTTCAATTTTGAAAAATGTAAATGCCTACATACAGGACATGGGAACTTGAATGTAAACTATAAAATGGGAGATACTGTTCTGGGTACTACTGTAAAAGAAAAGGACTTAGGAGTTACAATAAGCGCTGATATGAAAGTTTCAGAGCAGTGTGGTATTGCAGCTTCAAAGGGAATTCAAATTCTTGGATTGATTAGAAGAAACATAACATAAAAGGGAAAAAAGTTAGTTATACCTCTTTATAAAGCAATAGTTATACATCATTTAGAATACTGTATACAAGCATGGAGACCATATCATAAGAAGGATATAGATACGCTTGAACGCATACAAAGGAGAGCAACTAAAATGATTCCATAACTGAGAGACCTTAGTTATGAAGAACGCCTGAAAGAATGTGGTTTAACAACTCTAGAGACAAGGAGGTTAAGAGGAGATCAGATTTAAGTTTTTAAGATATTGAATGGGTATGAAAATATTGATAGAAATATGTTTTTCTCACTCAAGAAGGATAGCAGAACTAGAGGACATGAGGTAAAATTAGTAAAGGATCAATGTAGATTGGACATCAGGAAGCACTCGTTCTCACAGAGGACAATAAATTAATGGAACAAATTATCTGCAGATTGTGTAACTGCTAGCAGCGTGAATATGTTTAAAAACAAGGTTGACACATATCTCAGGAGGGCGGGTTATAAGTAAATGAACATTGTTGGACTCTCGATAAGCCAATGGCTTCCTTGTCCACTTGCCATCTGGGCCTTTGGCTTGGATGGCAAATCTTGTTAAATCTATACACGAATGTTAGGATACCACCGATGGGACAGTGCGAGCAACATGCTTGTCAGTAATGTTAGGATACCACCGATGGGACAGTGCGAGCAACATGCTTGTCAGTAATGCTACTGACACATGTGACGCCCTATTGCGCAAGAATGTTTATGGTTTTAGAAAACGTATTCTTAACATTGACAATGACATGATAAAATGCATGTACAATTGTACAAATATTGTTAATGGACCCATGTGGACTAGCTGGGATGAATCACTGTATATTGCAAGATGGTGAATTTATATCCTTGTTTACATATTTATTTATTATTTCTTATACTTTTTATAACATACTTGTTTTAACTTGTAAGCTTATTTTTATATTTCTAACTTATTTATTTTACAATTTCAATTACGGCGCAACGGGGATAAGACGTCGTGATAACGAAGACCTGGAACATGTCGGCTTGGAACATGTCCGCCTGGAACATGTCATCCTGGAACATGTCAGCCTGGAACATGTCTCCATCAAAAAGGCAGCTGTTGATAAAATAGTCGAGATGTTTCAATCGCCGATTTGATTTTGTTGTCGCTATTGCAGGTATTAACTCCCAGCAGTGCTCGTTGCGGTTTTGACAAAGGCGCCAGTTCCTTCGTAACCCCGTTCACTCATGGACCCGCTTCACAGAATCACCGTTAACTTCCAACAATAGAGCTACTGTAGGTATAGAGACAGTTCGGAATTCACGTTGGCGCGTAGTTAAATTATTGCTTCTTTTTTTTCTGAAATAATACAGGCTATATGCGCATGGACCCGCTTCACCGAATTACCGTTAACTTCCACAAATAGAGCTACTGTAGGTATAGAAGCAGTTTGGAATTCACGTTGGCGCGTAGATAAATTATTGCTTGTTTTTTTGTCTGAAATAATACAGGCTATATGCGCGCACAGAGTTAGATGTGTGTGTGTGTGTGTGTGTGTGTGTGTGTGTGTGTGTGTGTGTGTGTGTGTGTGTGTGTGTGTGTGTGTGTGTGTGTGTGTGTGTGTGTGTGAGTGTGTGTGTGTATGGGGGGGGGGGCGGCTAGGAAAATAATTACACTTAAACGACGTCTCTGGAGCGTGGAAAGTGGCGGGGTTGCTTCGTATTATATATGATTATATATGAGTCGACCAGTAGATCATTAAATGGAAATTGAAGGCATATTCCCATAAAACATAATGACTTTGCTGATGATAATTAATAAATAATATCTATCTTTATTCTGCAACAATAATACTGCTGCGATGCGATGCGCGCTCACATGTGGTCCATGATGGACCACCATGACAGCATTCAGGACAAAACAGAACACAGCACGTATGAGGGGTGTGGCAGAAAGTGGGATGTTCGGAGAAAAATGGGAGGTGGGAGATTGGCCCCAAGAATAGGTGAGAGTTGAGGAGTGAGACTTGGAGTTGTTAGGTATGAACACACATTATGTAAATCACATTACACATTAAATGAATAGCATTACCACACAGCTTGAGACAGCAATCATTACCAAACAGCCTGAGACAGCAATCATTACCACACAGCCTGATACAGCAATCATTACCACACAGCCTGATACAGAAATCATTACCACACAGCCTGATACAGCAATCATTACCACAAAGCCTGAGAGAGCAATCATTACCACACAGCCTGATACAGCAATCATTACCACACAGCCTGATACAGAAATCATTACCACACAGCCTGATACAGAAATCATTACCACACAGCCTGATTCAGCAATCATTACCACACAGCCTGATACAGAAATCATTACCACACAGCCTGATACAGAAATCATTACCACACAGCCTGAGACAGCAATCATTACCACAAAACCTGATACAGCAATCATTACCACACAGCTTGATACAGAAATCATTACCACACAGCCTGATACAGCAATCATTACCACACAGCCTGATACAGAAATCATTACCACACAGCCTGATACAGAAATCATTACCACACAGCCTGATTCAGCAATCATTACCACACAGCCTGATACAGAAATCATTACCACACAGCCTGATACAGAAATCATTACCACACAGCCTGAGACAGCAATCATTACCACAAAACCTGATACAGCAATCATTACCACACAGCCTGATACAGAAATCATTACCACACAGCCTGATTCAGCAATCATTACCACACAGCCTGATACAGAAATCATTACCACACAGCCTGATACAGAAATCATTACCACACAGCCTGAGACAGCAATCATTACCACAAAACCTGATACAGCAATCATTACCACACAGCTTGATACAGAAATCATTACCACACAGCCTGATACAGCAATCATTACCACACAGCCTGATACAGAAATCATTACCACACAGCCTGATACAGAAATAATTACCACACAGCCTGATTCAGCAATCATTACCACACAGCCTGATACAGAAATCATTACCACACAGCCTGAGACAGCAATCATTACCACAAAACCTGATACAGCAATCATTACCACACAGCCTGATACAGAAATCATTACCACACAGCCTGATACAGCAATCATTACCACAAAGCCTGAGAGAGCAATCATTACCACACAGCCTGATACAGCAATCATTACCACACAGCCTGATACAGAAATTATTACCACACAGCCTGATACAGAAATCATTACCACACAGCCTGATTCAGCAATCATTACCACACAGCCTGATACAGAAATCATTACCACACAGCCTGAGACAGCAATCATTACCACAAAACCTGATACAGCAATCATTACCACACAGCTTGATACAGAAATCATTACCACACAGCCTGGTAAAGCAATCATTACCACACAGCCTGAGACAGCAATCATTACCACACAGCCTGATGCAACATTAATTTCCACACAGCCTGAGACAGCATTCATTACCACACAAACTGAGACAGCAATCATATACACACAGCCTGAGACAACAATTATTACCACACATTATGAGACAGCAATCATTACCACACAGCCTGAGACAGCAATCATTACCACACAGCCTGATGCAACAATCATTTCCATACAGCCTGAGACAGCAATCATTACCACACAACCTGAGACAGTGTGTGTGTGGGGGGGGGCTAGGAAAGTAATTACACTTAAACGACGTCTCTGGAGCATGGAAAGTGGCGGGGTTGCTTCGTATTATATATTATTATATCTGAGTCGACCAGTAGATCATTAAATGGAAATTGAAGGCATATTCCCATAAAACATAATGACTTTGCTGATGATAATTAATAAATAATATATATCTTTATTCTGCAACAATAATACTGCTGCTCTGCGATGCGCGCTCACATGTGGTCCATGATGGTCCATGACAGCATTCAGGACAAAACAGAACACAGCTCTTATGAGGGGTGTGGCAGAAAGTGGGATTTTCGAAAAAAAGTTGGGAGGTGGGAGATTGGCCCGAATAATAGGTGAGAGTTGAGGAGTGAGATTTGGAGTTGTTAGGTATGAACACACATTATGTAAATCACATTACACATTAAATGAATAGCATTACCACACAGCCTGAGACAGCAATCATTACTACACAGCCTGATACAGCAATCATTACCACACAGCCTGATACAGCAATCATTACCACACAGCCTGAGACAGCAATCATTACCACACAGCCTGATACAGCAATCATTACCACACAGCCTGAGACAGCAATCATTATGACACAGCCTGAGACAGCAATCATTACCACACATTCTGAGACAGCAATCATTACCACAAAGCCTGATACAGCAATCATTACCACACAGCCTGAGACAACAATCATTACCACACAGTATGAGACAGCAATCATTACCACACAGCCTGAGACAGCAATCATTACCACACAGCCTGATGCAACATTAATTTCCACACAGCCTGAGACAGCAATCATTACCACACAAACTGAGACAGCAATCATATACACACAGCCTGAGACAACAATCATCACCACACAGTATGAGACAGCAATCATTACCACACAGCCTGAGACAGCAATCATTACCACACAGCCTGATGCAACAATCATTTCCACAAAGCTTGAGACAGCAATCATTACCACACAGCCTGATACAGCAATTATTACCACACAACCTGAGACAGCAATCATATACAAACAGCCTGATACAGCAATCATTACCACACAGCCTGAGACAGCAATCATTACCACACAGTCTGATACAGCAATCATTACCATATATATATATATATATATATATATATATATATATATATATATATATATATATATATATATATATATATATATATACATATGCATATATACATACACTATATATATATATATATATATATATATATATATATATACATATATACATACACAACCAACACAGCTAGTTACTAAAGCGTGATGTTTCAATGTTTGTGAGAACTGATAAGATATGTCTGGGAAGACATGAGAAGATGGGGGTTCACAAGTCAGATGGCTTCATCAGATAGGCATCAAATGTCTTTGTTAATTTTACTATGGGCAGTGCTAGGTGGTATTATCTCTGACCAGTTTCCCTGAGAGGCTGCTACTACTACTGGACTGACCCTCTACCTACTCAGATACAATCACACCTGCGTATGCATATCCTGTTGTACAATCTAGCTCCTCCCATACCCCAGTGGAACAGGTCGATAAAAAGACAGATTGTGCTTTATCATTAATTAAGTTTTGTATTTAACCTAAATTATTTGATGTTGTAAGCTCTCATTAATGATAAAGTAATTTTTCAAGCATCCAAGTGAGCACCATATTCAAGGGTGGCAGACCGACTGACCAGCTAAGGCTGTCTGGGAACACAATGTTATAGGCAGAGTGGTTGCAAAACAGTGGTCAGATGCAAGTTGTGTAATTTATGTAATATTACACATGATTTTGTTGTTATTTCTAAGTGTTGTACTTTTACTTCTACTTTTACTTCAAGTACTTTGAAAAGTAGTTTTACTTTTTACTCAAGTACTTTTTTACAAAAGTACTTTTACTTTTACTCAAGTAGTTTTTAGGTGAATTACTTTTACTTTTACTCAAGTACAAAATTAAAGTAATTCAGTCAACCCTGTATATATATATATATATATATATATATATATATATATATATATATATATATATATATATATGTATATATATATATATATATACATATATACATACATGCATACATGCATGCATACATGCATACATACATGCATACATACATGCATACAAACATACATACATATATACATACATACATACATATATACATATATATATATATATATATATATATATATATATATATATATATATATATATATATATATATATATATATATATATATATATATATATATATATATATATTGTATTTACTCTATATATGTTATGACATTTGTGTGTACAGTTTTCCCTTTCCTTTGTGATAATTATTTGTAACGGGTCTATATATTATTACTTTCGTCTTTTGTTTGATCTGAACTGATTTTGTGTATATGTACTGAGACATTTTATATTTCTTGCATGTCCTATTCAACATTTCATTGTATATTTTGTTGTATGTATAGTGTAATGTTTTGTACGATATGTTGAATAAAAACAAATCAATTCAATATGTGATCGAAAGTTAGAGCCTTGAAATGTGCACAGACAGTAAGCCCTATCGATACGGCGAGAGTTGTGTGCAGCCAACCGCAACATTACTTGCCTGCCACATAAACGTTGGCAATGCGCCAAAATTGTGGAAAATGGACTGCGAAACTGGCTTTGTTTTGTACTATTTTAGTCACATCTGATTGGATGATGTGTATAATTAATGTTTATCTTAGGATGAATGTGACTCTAATATAAAGACAACACCGTCATAATTCAGCATTTGTCCATTTAGCAACAAGTCGTGTAGCCATATCCTCAATGAAGTCGCTGGCGTCTCATTGCAATCTCTGTCGCCACTTCGAGTCCACCAGCTGTCCAGTGCGCGATGTTGTCAATCCAGCCTTTTGTCCGCCGGAGTATAGTGCTCAGCGTAAGCAAGCTTTTGTTAAATTTATTGCACTCAATATTTTTGATCTAATTATTTTTAATCCAATAGTTGTAAAGTACAAAGAATATAACAGACTATGCCTGTTAATATTATCTCACATTCAAATGGTGCACATAAAGTTGTTACACTTCTTGCATGTCCCATTCAGCATTTGTAGATGTTGTTGTATGTATATTGTAATGGTTTGTACCATGTGCTAAATAAACACCAATTCAATTCAAGAACCTTGAAATGTGCACACACGGTAAGCCCTGTCTATACGGATAGAGCTAATATGTTACCCGTCCATGGGGCAAAAGGGATGAAAACACATTACATTTTCCAATAGGCCGCCATTACAACGTTTCTCAGGATTCCAGCTAAATTTGTTCTATGATTTTCTTCAACATTTCACAGCACATTGACGATCCATTAACGCACATGTTGTGTGTAATTCGACAAAATCACACACATTTAAGAAAAATGCACCCAAAGCAGATACCCCTTAATTTCGGCCCAGTCAGGTAAATGCTTTAGAAATGTTGGTACGTTGCCATCGAATGAAAGATCTAATGAGATTGGTAAAGACAACATTGACTTTATCTACGTACACGATGTTAAAGTAGTCGGACAAAAATCACTCATCAAACATCCACGAAGGTAGTTATTTAAAGTTATTTTCTACCTGTCGAACAAAAACGGACACAATGAGCGATTTGAGTGTTCAACAACTATGTGGCTTTTGTTGGCCACATACCGCATTTCCAAACCGTCCGCCATTACCCAAAGAGTCACCAGGAGAGCAACGAATGCACGTCATAAGTAAATTGATGAGCGAATGTTTATAATCGCCAAATGATAGATCAGATGTCCAAGGAGGCGAAGCAACGTAGAAAGAGGCGAGTGGATGTCAGTGCCTGGGTGGAGGTATTGCCAGATTGCACCCAAAGTTAGCGTATTAATATATATGTATTTTCGTGTGGTGATTAAAGGTATGATGAGCAAGAGACTCACTCACATGCCTACAATAAGGTCTGTGTTGTTTTGCCAAGCACGATGAAAACGCTTCCAACTGTGGCGCTGATGGTTATCGGTGTAATTGTTTGTTTTCCATAAAGCGAACGGCGCAGCGGGGATAAGAAGTCGTGATAAGTGACAGCCAGCCTGGGGTACATTGGCTCAACGTCGTGTTTGCAGCAAAGGCCAGACGCACGGCGCCAATACTTGTGTGTCGTCAGCCGATCGTCAGCACGACTGACTGATTCATAAAGGGTATTTCTCAAAGGGTGTATTTCACTATGTAAAGTAATTTGTAATTGCAATGACTCATGGCATTTAACTGAATAGGGCTAACACAGGAGTGACCTATTTTCAGTCGTGATAAGTGACAGTTTGCAGCAAAGGTCAGACGCACGGCGCCAATACTTTTATTTCACTATGTAAAGTAATTTGTAATTGCAGTGACTCGTGGCATTTAACTGAATAGGGCGGACACAGGAGTGACCTATTTTCACTTTTTTCCCTCTAGGTTACTAGATGTTTTACTTCCCTAGGCATATACAGCAGGCAGAGGGAACCAACGACTTTTAGTGACTCTTCCGAAAAATGGAGTGAAAGAAACCTTTCCAAACTTCGAAACGGCGGCAGGTGGACTCGATCCGTCGTTTATATCGACAGTCCGGTGCTCTAATCGCTAGACCACTGCTTCCCAATAACGTATACTTGAGTGTTACAATTATACTTGAATTTACCCATACCTAACTACATACCATTGCCAGCTAAGGAAATTATAAGATATTCCAAGTTGGGTTTTGATATCTATTTCAGAGAGCGTTTAGCTATATTTTGTTATTTACTTTGAATAAAGGCTGACATATTGTAGCCAGCAGTAAATGTGTGATACAACATAGTGACACATTTTTTATAACATTTGAGTTCTTGGTTGCGCGCTTGCTGACAGAGCAATGAGGTATTTTCGCTGTCACTCACTCGTGCAAACACGTCTGTGTGCTCATAAAAAGTGTGTACGTTTCAGGTACTTCGGACAAGATGGCGTATCCAGGTGTATTTACGTAGCAGTTTCAATGTCACCGACAGCGACTTATATAAGGAGCTGCTGGTTGAAACAGTGGGACCAATACAAGCACAATCTATCAACACACGTCAAGTATCACTCATTACTCTTGTATCCTTCCAGTCTCGATCAGGTTTACTCCAAACAACACATTATCTGGTTGAAAAAGTAGGCTTACTGTTAGGTTTCTATTATCATAACAAAATACCACGTCGGTGACGCCATATCAATGTGACCTTGTGTGACGGGATCGCCGCCTCTGCGTCACCATAAAGTGCATTTCGATTGGCTAATCAATTGTCGCCGCAGCCACCCCACTATCCGTTATAACGTGTCGATACGCGCACTTCAGCTACACCGGCAGCCGAGCTTCCGCCTTCATTGAACGAACTAAAATCCAGAGCATCCAGAGCAACACCAGCGTCAACTTATTGACAGTAAGTTACAACTTCTCTAGCGATTTGTAGAAACTTGTAATATGGATATATTATATTGCCAGATAATTAACCATCGCATAACCAACGATCGATAATACATGATGTCATGACAAGTTGCCTTTGGTCGCTAGGCGCTCTCGTCTTCAGTTGTGTCGCTTTCGTTCTATCCATATAATCTGCCGTCGACAGCACAGATATATAGTACTAATAATACTCTTATTACTGTATATCTGTGTGTACTGGCACGAAAGATCGTAAGGCGGTTTTTCTCGGTGCTCAGGCGGGTGAGCATAATTACACATCAGCTCTTGTTTAAAACAAATCACGTCGTGTCTCATTATGTAACATTGTATGTAATCGAAATATGTCATAATTTGCCTAGGTATGTATGACAACCAGGTGCGGTAAACGACGTTGTCTGGTTATTGAAAGTGGAGCTGACTTAGGCAACTCAGTTCCACATTCAGTGTAACCTTACAACATCAGTTGCTCATGGATTACTGTATTCAACGCGCTGGTCCGCGGCGCGTTGGTGCGTTGGCGCGCTGAATACAGTAGGTGCGCCGGCAGTTGGGGTAGCATGTGTGAAGTGATCGATTAGTTTGGAAAGTAGATAAACTACCACTATTAGATACAATGAAAATTGTTACCTGATAGATAAATCATGCATAAACATGAAAACTGTACCTAAAATTATTGAGGCGTTCACCGTGATTGTTGTGCGTCTAAGAACTTTGTGACGCTCAGATATTCGTACGCCACCAACAAAACCAATCGATCACTTCAGACAAACGGCGTGCCCAGCCCGCCAAAGGGAATATAGGGTAACACAATTTGGACATATTATGTATTTTACCATATCTAAATTAAAGCAGACATTCTAGTTATATGTTACTATGTATACAAATACACAATAATAACACGATAAAAAATACATGTGGTGAAATATCGTCAACATGCTCCCAACGTTATATTATATGGTAAGTTATCTATGATCGGTACAGCGTACACTACACATCGTCCAGCCCTGCGGCCTCCGGGGTGATCTTTGGTCTCGCTTTCCCGACTATCAATTCTTTCCTCAGGCTGTCTATCCTGTCTCAGACACATCGACAAATTGTAGTATGTCGCATCTTCAAACCCTGCGAGTCTAAGCATCGAAAGGGCACGCGGCACGCAGGTACTTAGGTACGTAGAAATATGTTCTTTATTTGACCCTTTCAATTATATAACGGTTAATAGTAAATGCAAAGGCATTCACAACAGTACATGTGCAGTATATGTATACATCGTGGATGTTGCAACACAATGTAAGATATATGCCTCCCTCTTCTTATCTTCTTCGGGGTCGCACGCAGTGGTCCGGGAGGCATTTCTCACAGATGTATATGTGTTTTAAATATCCGTCTTCTTTGCGCTCGCCAGGTCGAGAATAATAACTGAATTTGTAATTACTCGACCAATGAGTACACAGAGTACTATAGAAGTGTAGTCAACGCATTGTTCTACAGGTTCGAAGCGATTTTAATCATGTGCATCAGATGGCAATATAGTCGATCACGTTGACAATGAAAATCAGTGAAGATAAATATCAACGTAAACATAACGAAAATATGTGAATGTAACATCACTTAGACACTATGTCTAGAAGATTAAAAAGAAAACAATTAAATCCGACCGGTAATTGTGAAGCTTAATACTAAAGCAGGTATGTCCCGCCAGAAACACCGTTACTGATTTGGATATCTAAAATGTAGCTAGTGCCAGCCCTATGGAAATACTCCTCTGGGGTACTTATACTCTTAATTTACCCAATTCAGACGCCGTCACTAGAGGCGCTGTGATTGCTTAAATAGCCAATACGCTTTACCATTGGTCAATTTATTAAACCACCCACCGTCTCAAATTTCTTGCCAAGTTTGCACACTAAGATTTTGGAGCTGTGCCAGTCCAGGGTTCCTACGGCTCTTTCAGTTCCCTAATTACGTTGACGTCCGATGTCAGAGCAATTTAGCAATGTCAAGATTAGAGGGCTGTATTTGTTTTCCATTTAGTGAGGATTGAACGGCCTAAACATCACCATACATCTTTGGCACCATATGAATGTTGTCAACATTCACTTGGGTGTTTTAAGTACAAGCATTTCGAAACCTGCGTTTCTGTTGTTAAACTAGTCTTAATATATCGATTAAACACATCCTAATGACTTAATAGCATTAGTTATTAAAAAATAATTAAATCAAACTGGCAGATACTTTATAACAATATGAATATTGTGTAATCACACATAACATATGGGTATATAAATATATACAATAAGGGTCAGGGTGACTCACATTGAGGCTAACAACTAGTCACTTTCACAACACCGACCCTGTGTACAGTTAAATACACATTCTAGAGAGTACAGGTAACAGCATATAAATTAGAACATCGCACACACAATTGGCAATACAAACATGACATCATAATGCATTATCCAAGGAGATACAATGACATAATGATTAATGTTGCTAAGTGTAGTAGTTTATGGTTGCAGAACAGACAAACGATGTATGTGCAAATAATGATTATGTGAACATCAGGAAGCAGACGAATTAAATGCGTAGAACAAATGGGGATTTAACAAGATTTGCTATCCAAGCAAAAAGTCCAGATGACAAGTGGACAAGGAAGCTTCATAACTAAGGTCTCTCAGTTCTGGAATAGTTTTAGTTGCTCTTCTCTATATGCGTTCAAGCGTATTTATATCCTTCTTACGATATTGTCGCTTGTGTACATTATTCTAAATGAGGTCTAACTATTGCTTTATGCAAATGTATAATTAGCTTTTTCCATAATTATTGTTATTCCTAAATCCTTTTCTTTTACAGTAGTACCTACAAAAAGTATCTACCATATTATAGTTTATATACGAGTTTCAGTGTCCTATATGAAGACATTTACATTTCCCCAAATTTAATAACATCTGCCATTTTTCAGATCAATTCACTAATCTGCCTAGATCGTTTTGTAAATGTTGTTTATCACCATCAGTGTTAACCTTTTTAAAAAAATTTGCGTCATCCGCAAATTTCAGTACGTTGCTTGTTACATTGTCGTCCAAGTCATTGATATATATATATATATATATATATATATATATATATATATATATATATATATATATATATATATATATATATATATATATATATATATATATATATATATATATATACCTTTGTTTGGTTCTCTCAGTTCACCTTTGTCTGGTTTTCTCTCTTCACCTTTGTCTAGTTCTCTCACTCCTCCTTTGTTTGGTTCTTTCACTTCACCCTTGTCTAGTTCTCTCACTCCATCTTTGTCTGGTTCTCTCACTCCACCTTTGTCTAGTTCTCTCATTCCATCTTTGTCTAGTTCTCTCACTCCACCTTTGTTTATTTCTCTCATTCCATCTTTTTTCTGGTTCTGTCACTTCACCTTTGTCTAGTTCTCTCACTCCACCTTTGTCTGATTCTCTCACTCCACCTTTGTCTAGTTATCTCACTCCACTTTTGTTTAGTTCTCTCACTCTACCTGTGCCTAGTTTTCTCACTCCACGCTTGTCTTGTTCACCCGCGCCATCCTTACTTTGTCCGCCCAATCCTGCTTCGTGTCTTCCTTCACTCATGTTGTCTTTTCACCACATCATGTTAATTCACTCAAGCCTTGTCTTGCTTGTTTGCAGTAGAACGTCATTGGCCAGACAAGATGCGTGCAAGCTTCCTTCTACTGCTCTGTGTCGCGTTGCTGGCGACGGCGGCTTTCGCCAATGAAGCCGTAAGTACATGTGGCGTTACCCACAAATGATTTTAGGCAAAACTGTTATGTTGTTAAAAGGTGCAACTACCTAGCATTAAAAGTGTCCAAAGCAATACGCTACACAAAATAAGGAAGGCATTGATTTATCGAGAGTTCAACATTTTACATTTATTTGTGGCCCCTGTTTTATAAACATATACATTTTGTTTTCTCATGTCAATATTCCCACTGCTAGCATTGACACTATTAGCATATACTTTGGCCCATTCATTTATCGTCCTCTACAATAATTAATACCAATTTTATATCCAATATAACCCATTTTGTTCTAGTGCTACTTGGTGTCTTCTGGTTGTGATACCTTCTGAAATTTTAAAATAAACTTGTTTCTGCATATACATGAAGTAGCGTGAATGAAACGAAACTTACGAAACTGGTGTATATTATTATTTTATAGAAGAAAAGCGAATATCATGCTGTGTCGGCATGGAAAAAGCGCGTGAAGGTGGCCGGTAAGTTAATTTTGCAATAACACTCTCTTATACATGCTTTGAAAGTAGGGCCTATTCTTAAAGCATTCGATATAGGAGTATTGCCTAATATGTATGAACATTATTTTAAACAAACGCTACTAATAGCGCCACATAATATATATTGTGTAACCTATTGCCGATATAACATGTCAGTTCTAAATATGTAAAGTCGGCTTTAATCATATGTAATGTCCATGATGTGACGTAATATGGTGCATATTATTTTGTTATCTACTGAATATCATCGAAGCGTGTAAATTCAAAGCAATGCTTTGTGTTAATCTAGTCGTATTCTATTTACACTTGCAGTTTGAATTGTGCATATTTCAGTATATATATATATATATATATATATATATATATATATATATATATATATATATATATATATATATATATATATATATATATATATATATATATATATATATATATATATATATATATATATATATATATATATATATATATATATATATATGTATATATATGCATGTATATATATATATATATATAATATATGTGTGTGTGTGTGTGTGTGTGTGCGTGCGTGCGTGCGTGCGTGCGTGCGTGTGTGTGTGTGTGTGACTTTGATAAGATATATATATTCAAAATAGGCCACCGCGTCAAGAAAGGTTGGATACCCCGTTTCAGACGCCGTCTATGGAGCTAAAGGTACGATATGCTGAGCCGTACGACATGCTGAAACTGTTTATCATAATGCAACAGGCTGTAACCCGTTAGCACAATAAACTGATATATGCAAACAAAATATTATAATTAAATAAGGTTTTACGATCATAAACTCTGTGTATGTGCAACCATATTTTCCAGACGGATTGGTAAGGTATGTGCAATTTCAAAATAGGTGCACTTTCTCAAAACATTTGCATTGGCTGTTCGTTTATTAGAAAACGAACCAACGAATACTTCAATGACACCTTGCTCAGTTATATTTATCAATATCCAGGGTATAGAAAATTTTACATAGCAGCTATATCTAACGGAGAGCGAGTCGAACATAACACGTAATATAGATGCAACCGAGTTCAACTAATCATCGCTTATGACCGTTCTAAAGAAACACCTCCGTTATACATAATGTATTAAGCTGGATATCATTCCCCACGGTTGATGCTTTCTTTCCGTGCTTCAGCTGGTCTTCCTGTCGGCAGTGGTGCCGACTGTACAGCAGGTGTCCAGTAACTCCAACAGCTCGGTCAGAAAGTTGCATAGAACGACACGATTCGCTGTAGCCACTGGCAGGGTTGGATCCTTGAGTGCGACAGCATCTGCGTAATTCGAACGTAGCACCCGAACAGTGGCGCACCTCTGTATCAAATGCACTCAATAAAATTGCACCAATAACGTTATTTTTTTTAGGTTATATCTATATTTCCCGTTATTGTAGTGTTTTACCAACTCACTCATTCAACCATTCACTCACTCACTCAGTCACTCACTCACCTACTCGTTCACTCAGTTACGCACTCGTTCAAACATTCACTCTCTCACTCAACCACTCAAAAACTCAACCACTCACTCAACCATTCACTTACTCACTCATTCACCCACTCATGCAACCATTCATTCAATCATGCACTCACGCACTCAACCATTTATTCAGTCCGTCAACCATTTGCACATTTACTCAGTCACTCGTTCGTTCGTTCGCTCACTCACTCACTCACTCACTCACTCACTCACTCACTCACTCACTCACTCACTCATTCACTCACTAACTCACACACACACCCCCACCAACCTATTCAATAATTAACATGCACAAGGGATCAATATTCTAAATCACAAACGTTATTTCATTCATTAAGTGCAAACCCGCTGTTAGAAAAGTTGTTTTGAGTGAAATACTTACGATTATCGAACGACGAAACCACGTTTCAGAAGAAAGGTGGAATTCGCTGCGGCGTGTTTGAAAAGCCTCACTGCGATGTACGTATTAAATTATACGACACATTGATACATTTCCTGTAGTGATTATTATGAACTAATTAGCATATTTATCTTTGCCAGAACCGTTTCATTAGGCATCTCAATAATGCCTTTTTGAGACATAAATTGTAGAGATGAAACCCTGAATAACAAATATACCCTGTACATTTAGTAAAGATTTTTTTTATTTGACAAGTTCTTTATCATTACCCTGATAGTTTCCCAAATATGGTATTAGTGAGGGGTATGGCAGAAAGTGGGAGGTAGGTCCTCAAAATAGATGGGAAGTTGGCCTGAAAATAAGTAGGAGGTTGCTCTGAAAATAGGTGGGAGTTATTTCTAAAAATACATGGGAGTTTGGTCCTAAAAATAGGTGGGAGGTTAGCCTCAAAATAGATGGGAGGTTTGGCCTCAAAAAGAAGGGAGGTTGGCCTCAAAATAGATGGGAGGTTGGCATTAAAACACATGGGAGGTGTTAAAACAAATTATATAAATAACATGACCATACAGCCGGCGGCAGCATTTCCATATCGGGCTCTGGATGTCCACAATTATGGTTCGTCTTATAGATTGGTGCCCAGTTCACCATATGGCACCACTATTTTCGATTAACAAGGCTCCGTGAAGTGGCACCACTATTGTCGATTAACAAGGCTCCATGAGATGGCACCACTATTCTCGATTACCATGGCTCCTTGAGATGGCACTACTACTGTCGATATACAAGGCTCCGTGAGATGGCACCACTATTGTCGATTAACAAGGCTCCGTGAGATGGCACAACTATTATCATTTAACAACGCTCCGTGAGATGGCACTACTATTGTCGATTAACAAGGCTCCGTGAGATGGCACCGCTATTGTCGATTAACAAAGCTCCGTGAGATGGCACCACTTTTGTCGATTAACAAGGCTTCGTGAGATGGCACCACTATTGTCGATTAACAAGGCTCCGTGAGATGGCACAACTATTTTCGATTAACAAGGCTCCGTGAGATGGCACCATTTTTTTCGATTAACAAGGCACCGTGAGATGGCACCATTATTGTTGATTAACAAAGCTTCAGTGCAACAGAACCCGGATGTCAGCCAAAAATCTGGACTATCATAACTCATTGGCTATGAGTAAAATTTGTGAAGCGTCTACAACGCATCATCCGAAACCATTTTAAACTTGATTGTATTGAATATACAATTAAATGAAGCCAGATTAATTTTTAACATTGTGTTCGTTCAGTATAATACCGACGCCGGTTTTCGCGTATCGGCGTTACTGGCGAGTAGTGGAAGCTGGTCTCGGCCTCATCTCGCAAGAACGGGACGCCGTCTATTCACTGTCCGCCAACGGACTGTCCAGCAAACAGCAACAACTGAACAAACGAAACTAAATCAACTGAACTGAAACATAGCTCCAATGTGAATCAAACAGATCAGTGATGCCACCTGAAGGTAATAGTCAAAATACGCGGGCAGACTTTGTGTTGGGAGTTGGTGGGAGGATGGGCCCTAAAACAGGTGGGAGCTGGGAGTTTTGGGGCCACTTGCATAGGAATTTGGAAACAGGTGCATTTATTAACATTTTGTTTTTAAATTGCGAGTGTCACAAGAATATGTAGTTTTTCTGTTAGTGTAAGTAGTCTAACACATTGACGTTTGTTTTTTAATGTTATGCAGCTATTGTAACGATCGAGTGAATCTACTATATTATACAATCAAATAAAATATTTTTTTTCCATTTTCGTACACTTCTCACTATAATTCGTTAATTTTGCGACGCACATCTGTACGAAATTATCAGGTCAATTAAATAAATTAACAATTAATTTTCATTCAATTAACAATTAATTTCAATTAACTTCAATTAAATTACCATGTTGACTGGGAGGTCACATTCTTCATACACACTTGGCTTAGACGAGGTGAACAGAAATACAGGTGGAAATGAACGTCTTGAAAGATTATTACTATCCCATACTCCCCCGGTCCCACTATTCAGCTGCAGAAAACATCATATGATTGTTTTGTCTTACCAGATGATCACTGCACTTGCCACCCATACAAACAGGTCTTTGGGCACCTAGGAAGCCACTACTCCCATGAAGATTACTGCCAACAATTCCCATGCAATAGATTTAACCATATTTGTAGGAAACAGGCCCTAATCTTGCAGAAAAAATACCATGTACAAATGCAAATCATTTTACAAAATTTCTCAAAAACAATAATAAAATGGTTTGAGATGTACAGATATACAAGAGGAATCCGTATCACAAATAATCCACGATCTTCCAAATAAAAATAGTTATGGTTTTGATGGAATATCCAGCAAATTATTTCCTGACAAACTTAAAGTGGCAAAAATAATTCCTATATTTAAGAAAAATGAGCCCACATTATTCACAAATTATAGACCAATATATCTTTTGCCTGTTATTTCAAAAGTCTTGGAAAGAATAATGAATGACCAATTACTCATGTATTTTACTAATACAACACTACTGTCTGATAATCAATGTGGCTTCAGACCCCAACATTCAACTGAATATGCAGCTCTAGAAAGAGTCGATAGGATCACTACACAATTGGATAACAACCAATTACCCATCAGTATATTTATTGATTTATTGAAAGCATTCGATACCCTTGACCACATCATCATCTTAAAAAATTTGAACATTACGAGTTGGAATCCTCAGCATTACAATAACTAAAGAGTTACTTAACAAATCGTGAGCAATTTGTAAAAATGTATGACATAAAATCAAATGTCTTACCTATAAACACAGGGGACCCACATGTCTCAACACTGACACTGTTATTCATTATACATATATTAACGGTTTTCACAAGCCAGTACAGTCTTAAAATTCATTATATATATATATATATATATATATATATATATATATATATATATATATATATATATATATATATATATATATATATATATATATATATATATATATATATATATATGCCGATGATACTGCTCTAGTAAGTACACTCGGGTCCTTTACAATTGGTACAAACAATCCAGATACTGAATATATGATAAATACGGAACTACACAATATAGCAGAGTGGCAAATATTGTATAAATTCTCATTAAATATCAACAAAACTAAATATATGAGTTTTCAAATGCCAAACAAAATGGTAATATTACCAACACTAACGATTGATGGTGTAAACATTGAAAGAGTCCAACATTTCAACTTCCTAGGTCTAATATTAGACACACATTTAAATTGGCATCATGATATAGAAAATAGCAAATAAATGTTCTAGGACAATCGGAATTATAAACAAGTTGAAGCATGTCTTGCAAAAAAGTGTCATAATTATACTATATAATTCATTAATATTACCCCACATAAATAACTGCCTAATGATTTGGGGCTACCAGTGTAATAATTAACACAATTATAGAAGAAAGCAATTAGAACAATATGTTATAATCAAGTACAACTCAAACACGGAACCATTATTTAAAAGCCTCACTCTTTTAAATGTTGAAAACTTACATAAAATACAGATACTACGATTTTATTATAAATTCATGCACAAACATTTACCAACTTATATACAAAACTAGCCGATAAACACGAATACACACATACACAATCATCTCACGCGTAAACAGAACAGAATACACACATTTAGAATACAACACTAATTTGCTAAAATAAATGCCTGATACATAATTTACCACATATCATCAACACTACTCCAGACATTTTAAAAGATAATGTGACCCCACACAGCTTACAGAGATATATACATGATGTTAAAAAATATATTATAAAAAGCTATTTATGCATATGCCCCGGTATTAACTGGTACTTGCACGCATGGAGTGTCCCAAATAAAATTATTAATGTATATGTACTTACATGCCTAATTTACACAAATTAATTTTTTTTTTAATGTATTAAATATTTTACTGTATTACTGTGTACAGATGGACCAAGAAACAATTATGTTTGTCTGTCTTGGTTTTCCGTCAGTGCGGAATGATAAATGCCAACAATATTAAGTGGGGCCTTCCCATGACGGTAATCCCCAAAGGGCGAGAAAAGGATATGTATTTAAAGGAATGGCCCCCAAGGGTAAAAAGCAGTGTCACATCTTCCGTTTGGGTTCTCTGAATACGGAATGACCTATGCCACGAACTACAAGTAGACTTTATCCCCTCCAACAACCTAAACCCCCAGCCCCAATGGTTATTACTTCCATTCTAATCATCGTGTATACATCATTTGACGTATGAATGATGATCTCGTAGAAAAGATTCTTAACAGAAGCACAACGTTGTTTAGTTTTTATAAACATTTAATACTTTTTCAGTCAGTCTGTGGCTGTATCCTTTTAACCAACCGCTGTTTTGTTCTTGTTTCATTGTCTCACTCCACCTTTCTCTAGTTCTCTCACTCCACGCTTGTCTTGTTCACCCGCGCCATCCTTACTTTGTCCGCTCACTGCAATCCTGCTTCGTGTCTTCCTCCACTCCTGTTGTTTTTTCACCACAACCATTCAAAAGTTTTCCTATGTCAAAAAAGTGTGGTTTATTGTGTTAAAATGTGGCTTTTGGACACTTCATTGTGATTGTTAACTTAACTTATGTTTGGTAAATATGTCACTTTCTCCCTTTTGTCTTATCACATCAGTATTAGACTGGGCGCCCAGAGCTTTTATTTATGTAAACGACGCCAAAACGTTTGACCCCGTGGACTGAAGGGACCACCCCCGCCAACATCCCCAAAATTCGGGGATTGCCCCAAAACAACGCAACGCAAAAACCCACGAGTTCGAACAACACAGCTAGGTGAAACGTTTTTGGTACCCCCCACTTGTGTAACGCTTTGTAACTCTGGCATGTACACCCCCATATAATTACGTTTGTTTTAACAATGACCACCCGCAATGATGCTGGTTTGTCGTTGAAATGCTATTAAGTCAAGTGCAAGGCTTAACAATTAGAAATATCTGTTGGATATTGACAGCGAGAATCATTCCATTTGGCACTGTTTTAGCCCCTTCGATGAGTGATTTCGGGGGCAACGCACTTTTACAACTGCAATGTCTGGAGCACACGGTGACTCTATATTTAAATATATCAGTATCGAGCGTGCTATCGATGAGATAGGATATTAAAAAATTTAACTTGAATGCTAAACCTAAAAGCAAATGGCCAAAATATTGTTTGGAGTATTCACGTCATAGTAGAACACAACCGCAAAGCAAGCAAATAAAGACTATAACGTTTATTATTTGTTATATTTCTTCGTACGGAGGGGATTTTATACTGTTTGCCATTTGGACCGGGGCTCTTGATGGGGCGATGTTGTCCGTGCACTACATCTGTCTCCCACCACTATCTATTTCAACTTGTGGCAGCACGCAGTGTACTCATTTGGCAGCCTTGAGTTAACACCGGTGGATCCTGCCATGTATTCCAAGTGTAGTCATATTTAGGTAACACTGCTGCCACACAGTGGCTAGCACAGGCTCTAAAGCCTAACACTCTAGACCGGCCTGGCACGTACCACAAACAGTTTTCCCATAGGCGACCATTATAACGTTCTTATGCCTACATGGAAAATTTATCCTACAATTTTCTTTAAACTTTCACAGCACATGACAAACCCACTAAGACGCATGCTGTATGAAATTCGTGAAAATTATATACCTCCTTTTCGTTCACATTGTCGAGGACATCCATGCTGTACCTGTAAAGTCAATAAAGGTAATGCTTCCCAGACCGCTAGACGAGCAATGTCCTTCCAAGAGAACTACAGGAATTAAGCTGCTTCTTGTAAACCTGGAACACTACCATATCATGTAGGAAGATATGTGACGATAAATTAATACATAGTTTGCAGGTAGCTTCGGGTATTTAAACATAACTTAGACAATTGGTATTATTAATTGCAAACATTTGTTATCCCCCCTCAGAATGAGGAGTTATGGGTGGCAAGCCTGGTGTCGAGATCATCTTTTTTGTGTCAGTATTGGCAATGTAGTGTTTCGAAAACCGGTGGGAATTATAATAATTAAGCGGTTTCATGTAAACCTGAAACGCTACAATAAAAACTAGGAAGATACTTGAAAGTAACTATGTTGTCGGTAGGCTGGTGGTAACTAAACGTATCACTTAGTTTTACAGAATTGGCAACAATTGCAAACATTCGTTGAAACAGATGTTTCCCAAGAAGCGGAGTTAAGCGAAACGTGCATGTGCAGTAAAAGCATGAATGTAATATTTTAATATAAGATCTGTTAAATAACGTGCAGAAGATGTACAACACGTTTATGATAATAACACTGACATGTTCAAGGCATTGTTCTGTTTTAAATGTAAAATTTGTATTCTGACTCAAGGAACCCCACATGGTGGCTCAAGGGACTTCATGAGTGGGGTCCCTTGAGTCACCACACATGCTTCCACTAATTTGTATATACTTTGGATTTGACTAATACCCATTCATATGTGTACGACAGAGCAATTTTCATGTCAAACATACAGGTGTTTTTGTTTTATAGCTAAAACTGTGAAAAGTGGCTCATAGGTCCCAACCTTCCCCTACACATCTTGGACCAGTGAATTGTGCATATCATTTAACAACTTGAGGGCATTATTGTGCAAACTGAATGCGACAATCGAATTAGATCGTGAAAATGAACGCCAACAACAGCACCGCTCTATGTGTAGGGCGTATGGCGGGCACCGTTCTGCCCTACACACAAACCGCCACGTGTTTTTAATATATTCATGATGTCAAATCGCAACCCCGAATAGGGAACGTAAGTCTCGTGACCTAGTTTTAACCCCAAAACAAAATATAATTATATTCTTTACACATGCATCAAAACAGCCGAGGTCGCCAGTGGACCACATAACTAAAATTAAGTCACGATACTTATGTTCCCTATTAGGTCACGATACTTATGTTCCCTATTAGGTCACGATACTTATGGTCACTATCTGCCTGCAAGTTCTGTGAAAACATAATCACAAACGAGAAATGTATTTTGTTTACATCCTAAACCTGAGTGTTTAGACCCAATTTGTAACGTAAGTGGTGGAAAATTATCACACATCTTCTGATTCCTGATACATAGGGATGGTACCAGCAATGTCCAGGAAAAGTCTTCATTTTTAAATATAAAAAAGAGTCACATGTTAAGGCCTGAGTGGTACAATGGCATCGTCTGTGTCCTCCCACATACATGCTCGGGGAAAAAAAAACTTGAGTGGGAGGTGAGTGTGAGGTGTGAAAGATTTGAGAAAGAGTTGAGTGTGAGGTGAGAAAGAGGTGAGTGTGAGGTGTGAAGGATGTGAGTGTGGGGTGAGACGGAAGTGAGTGTGAGGTGAGTGTGAGGTATGAAGTATGTGAGAGTGGGATGAGAAGGAGATGGGCGTGAGGTGAGGAGGTGAGTGTGAAGTTAGAATAGGAACATCAAACAGTAATTGATAACATTAAGGTCAGTGAAGTTCAGTCAGAAGTAGCCACATCAGTTCTTGAGCATGATCATGCCTTCTTACTGGCCAATGTCTCAGAACACACCAAGCTATATATCAGACCTGGATTGTTGGCCAGGACATACATTGGTGGTTCTCATTAGGAGCCATCCTATTGTACGAGTGAGTTATGGCAAAGATTGCCACTTTGTATATTGATGATAATTTTACCCACTACTCCTACAACTATTGGTCTAGCACATATGTCCATTGAGTAGACATGGATTCGCTCTCCACGCCTTGCTTTGGCAATTATTTAGCCACCATTGTCAAGCAATAGTTTGGCATGGCAAACCATTTGATATATTGTAAAATTTATAATTAAAAACGTTTACTTTGCAATAAATTTGTCTTAAAGATGAATGTGGGATATTTGTATCACATACATAAAATCAAGCATATTACATAAGATTGGAAGTTTATCACATCCACGAATTACTTTTGTGCTGTTTTTCTTGAAGCTTGACCTCCAGGACTTGCATAGCTTACAGAGAATCTAGAGGAAATTCAACGTTTTCTAGCTTGGAAGTAACGTCTGCAATGTGTGCAGCATCATATGATGGTGATTGGGGCTGTCTCAACACCAACGTAAGAATCTCTTGTAGGTGTTGTTCTTGGCGTCGCTGAGTTAGCTTGATCTCCGGAAGCGTCGTCATCATCATCATATCTCTTTCTGAAAACACAAGCATGTCATCAACAGTAAGGGGTGCTTTAAATCTTCTTTTTCTGAGTTGGGTGCATCTTTCTATATTAGGGAACATTGCTTTTCGTACTGAAACATATCTGATAAACCCAGCTGAGGTATATAACTGAGGTATATAACTTATCATTCACAAGCTGCTATATAAACAAATGCTTTTTGTTTCTGGAGTTGAAAATAACGTGCATTCATATCATCCTTTATTCATGCAAGCCAACCGTTATGGTACAGCAGGGTGTCTAGATACACTACACAAATGTTTAGTCTTCAGACATGACAATGAACATTTGCAAGCAAATTATTAAATCTCACAAAATTGTGCATTGAATAGCTGATAATCTTGAGCAACATTACTGCATAGAAAAACATACATATTGTAATAATTGTTTAGTACACTTTTCATAAGATAGGGAAGTTGTTTAACATTTTTACCCAAACAAATTAATTTCATAATGCAAGGGTCATGAAGAGTAAATTAGTTTTCAACCTAAAATAGACAGTAACTTAAAACTACTTGACATATTGTGATTATTTTGTCAGAACTTTGAATTGTGCCAGAATGTAGAACATATAGTATTTGGTAAAACAGACATTGCTCCAGCCATCACTAAAAATAATTTTGAAGCACACTGGATTGGGTTAAAGACGAACTGCTCTCAACACGTGCTCCTGAAGGCAGGAGTTGTTGAGAAATCTGAAAACAAGACAAAATCCTTTATGGTACTCTCTTTGCAAGTTCTACACAAAATGCTTCAAGACATCGAGGCACTGTAACTATGAATCATGAGGAAAGACAACTGATGTTTTCCCTATTTTTTTATGGATTTGTATAATTACCACTGCTTTCATTACGTTGTCCTAAATCAATGTGAAGCAGATATACGAGCTGCCATTGAAACCTATACTATTTAGCAGACGAGAAATCGCACAGTTTACTTTGGCATAACATAGGAGCATTGAACTATTTAAAAATAAATCAAACATGTACACTTGTAAAGGCAGACTTGGGTTGCATTGCTAATCCCAGTCTCTGGAACGGATGTCTTCAGAAACCACAATTATACTTGTCATGCCATTATTTGTTGGCACCTACGTTGTTCGCCTATATAACGCTATACTGTATTTTAAATGATTTAAAATGACTTAGCAAGATTGTCATCCAAGATAAAACATCCAGATGGCAAGTGGCCAAGGAAGCCATTGGTTTAATGCGAGTCCAACAAGTTTTCATCTATGCTAATCCCCCTTCTGATATATTTGTCAATTTTGTTTTTAAGCATATTCCGCTGTTAAGATCTGTAGATAATTTGTTACATTCAATTGTTATCATCAGTGATAATGAGTACTTTAAAATATCAATTCTACACAGTTGCTTTACTAATATTACTTCGTGTCCTCTACTTCTATGCTTTCTATAACTTAATATTTTGTCAGCTACGTTGTTCGTCTATCTAATGCAGTAATGTAATTTAGTTGTTATGTGCGTAACACTATGACTTTAACATGCTTAATAGCAGGTGATTCATATCCGGTGCACTTAAAATGATTGTTGCATAATTCAATAATAGGGTCTTCGTCTCGTAGGCATACAATGAACTTATTACATGGTGGCGAGTCAGATCAAGATCTAAAATCCATACGCAGTAACCTCGCTACAAACGTACTCCGTGACATACCATCTGCATAGTGTCGGGTACGCTAATTTATGGGTTACCTGGATTGTTTCTGCAAGTAAGAATTCTGGAGAAACAAATTTAATATGGACTTTGACATCACCTACCTACTACATGCCACGTTTGTAACAAAATCACCCACATGCATTTATGAACCACCAACACATGTTAACAAATGTATGCCAATGCATTTGAATGCAGATGTTTCAATTTACTCAAATGTAAATGCACAAGGCATTCTTCTGCATCAATTGTTTTAGGTTCACATTCAAATGCAAATGTTAACATACTTAGTTAATTAATTAATTAAATTTAATTAAAAATGCTTTATTTCTATATTACATGTTTAAAATATTGTTTTTCTATATTATTATGTTTTTTTTGTTTTTTTTTAAATAAAGAAACTCATTATTCATTATTAGATAACCCTGTTCTGATGTTTGTGCATTTCAATGCATTCGACACTTCAAAGTCGGACTACGATTCTTTGCTGATTCCCGCTGAAGAGTTTCTTGACTTCTGCACGCATTGTGGGAATGTATTCTGTAAGCAATTCGATGATGACAACACGACGAGATACAAAATTGGCCACCTTATGAATGAAGCGATACGTAATCTGGATGCTTAAAAGGAGCTTCATGTATGCAGCGAGCGATTGAATTCACATATTGCAGCTATCCTTGTTTATGTTTGAATACATTATGCTCTGACGTTCAAGAACACACAACTAATGGATTTAACCCAGAAGAGGAAGTGAAGGAAAGTGAAAAGCAAAGTTTGAAAATGTTGACACTGAATGGTGCACTTTATGTGGTGTCATGAAATGTTGAGACTGAATGGTGCACCTTATGTGGTGTCATGACATGTTGACACTGAATGGTGCACTTTATGTGGTGTCATGACATGTTGAGACTGAAAGGTGCACCTTATGTGGTGTCATGACATGTTGACATTGAATGGTGCACCTTATGTGGTGTCACGCTGGCAACTTTTTCAAATAGAGGAAAGCAGAGTGCAAATATCCTATTACAAAACTCTTGTGATATAAAGACAATTTACTTTATATGGTGTTAGGCTTACTTGCAATTATTATCATTAATATTTTTTAACAAATGTTGGCATTCTTTGTGTTTTAATATGCATGATTTTTATATGTACAAGTACATCATTGATATTTTTACGATAATGATTTTAACAAATCATTTGAGTTATGATGGTGTACACGTATAATAAACCTTTCAACTGATGCAAGAAAATGTATATAATTGGCATTAAAGTGATAATTTTGTTTTCATTTGTTTAATAACTTTAACAAATAACAAAATAAATACACAACCTTTAATTGATAATTGCTCACTGGAGTTGCCACGGAATTATGCTATGCACGAGTATATAAACATATTTTTATGAGGTGTTAGATACGAATATAATAACGTAAGTCGTTTATGAAAGCGTTGCGTTAAAGGGAATTCCATATTATGAAAGTCGGCAGCTCGTTTGCTGAATAGCTGCCCTAGCGTCTGATGTTGAGTATTCAACGCTTGACCGCTCCCACACTGCACGGATGCGAACATGGACGTGATCGTGTCGTAATAAAGACATGTTATGGAGTTTATTCTTTTTAACATAAGGCTTTATTGGTTCCACCGACGGCTTCAGTCTCATTCTACTTGTGTCCCTAATCGCTTTAGTCACCGTCGGTCTCCGTAAAACTGTAAATTAACAAATACAATGTGCAATAATACGATCGTAAAGTAAATAATACTATAAACACATATAGTTGCATTAGCTTAACAACACATTACAACGTAACGTGACGTGTCAAAGAGATATAACTTACAAAATGGAAATATAAACAAACATCTGGCTTTTCATACGCAATGCTTAAACACGACAACGCGTGTGTCTTTAACTGGCTGTCAGTCCTGCGCAGGGTCTCCCGCGCAGGTTGAAGAACATAAATAAACAAATAAATCACTATATTGCAGTATTGGTGATATAATTATCAGGTACATGACTCCAGAAAATGGCATTGACATGTTATGGGTCTATAAGTTACGAAAGGATAACTGAGTGTCAAGGAACGTAAACAGTGATTGTTCATATTCACTCGTTTTCCAGCGACATAACCAACTTGTGAATAGGACGTTCAAGGAACGAAATGGGTCCGTTTCGCTTTCCTTTACTGTCCAACGAATGATCAGCTATGGCTAGCCGAGCTGATCGGATTTTATTGTCCTTGCTCCTCAGCGTTTCCTTAACTTTTTCCTCAACTCAACTCTTGCAAGCTTCCAATGGTTGCGAGGTATGTTGATGACATTGATGATGACAATGTCTCCGATTTGTGCATCACGTTTGGGTTGTAGGGAAAACCGGGGCTAATTGTTAAAATGTTCAGTTAAAGTCACTTTTAGTATTCGCATTAATAAAATGGACCTTACCAATGACAGTCCATAGCATGTTTAGGTAGATGTGTGAAGTTTCCCAGGCGCGGTCGACTGATATTTGTTTGTGGTCGTAGTACTCGGATTACGAACCGCAATGCCTCTATTAAAATTATTGTCTATCGGATACATATGGCATCTTTGATCTATCTTGCGTTTCTGCTACGCCCTCTCTGAATCACTTTTGTCCCCTCCCTGTCTATGATGCAATTCTTCCTGTCTGCATGGTCTGTTATTGCAGATTTATTCTCTATCACTGTTGACTCTCTCTCTCTCTCTCTCTCTCTCTCTTCTCTTCCCTGGTAATTTCATCCTCCTTCTTTGTTCTTCGAGTTTTGTTCCAAAAATTGTCCCTGTTTTGCTGACATATGTTTGATTACAGCTCTTACAAGGGATTTGATATAAACAGTTTGTCGTTTTACTATCTGCCACTTTGTCCTTTGGATGCACTAGTATTCTCCTGTTGTTTTGATAAGGTCAAACCGATGTAGCGATCTCCTGGTGTAGCGTACTTTGCCACGACTGCAGCACAACCACAAAATAAATGTACAATATACAAACTGTCACAACAACTGTCATGAAATAAATCTATAATATACACATTTTCACAATATATATATATATATATATATATATATATATATATACGTATATATACACATATATATATACATATATATATATACATATATATATATATATATATATATATATATATATATATATATATATATATATGTATATATATATATATATATATATATATACATATATATATATATATATATATATATATATATATATATATATATATATATATATATATATATATATATATATATATATATATATATATATATATATATATATATATATATATATATATATATATATATATATATATATATATATATATAAGTTTTCGATTACTTTTGAAATAACCAGTAAATTATGTATTTTCACATTTTTATAGATTGGGACTACTTTGGCAATTTTAAGGTTGTCTGGAAAGGCCAGTTGCGAAGCAAGTGATGGTCAATGTGAAGAACCTTCAGACATTCGATCGGAGGGTCCACCCTACCTGGACATAGCTGTGGAAACTTGAACTGGCTGATGGCACAACTGGTGAAGCATTGACCACATACTTTATCGTTGCCCAGGACGAATATACGATGGTGCTGCTAGCATGACTGGCATCCATCGTGGAGTCCATGGTCGAATCGGACGGCTGATACCCTGCGCCATCTACTCTCACTTCAAAGGACACAATATTAATTTATATATTGTGCGTGTCAGTAAAGAACCACTAGTGATAGGTATGATGGAAACAGTCCAGCAGATCGTCTTCTTTGTTTTCTACTCGGCCAATAGGTTGCGTGACTTACAGGCCGAGCTTGAGTTGGACGAAGATGAACAAGCTGGCATGAACAACATGTATGAACAATATAATTTTTCGGCGATCTCCATCCATTTGTTTATCTCTGCCATACAGTTCCCTGTTTCATTTCTAAATAACGCAAGACCAAGAGAGAATGAGGATGACAACACAGGTGAATATTACCGCGTACTTTATTGCTACTAAACATTCATGGGTATAACAAAGAAGAACCAATTTAGCGTTTACCATGGTACTCACAATCACAGTACAATTTGTGAAAAATAAAATGTTAGATGTTAGCAAGCAATTATTAAATACATGTTCACTATCGCTATTCCTACAACGTCCGAGGGTTTGACTCCATGAGTATATAACACCCACTACTAGCAGCGGTTAGCTCTTGATTATACACAATGTGGCAATTTGACATATACAATACTACATATGTCACTCAACTTAGGCAACCCGAAATGCATTTTGTTTATGCTAACTGCGATGGTTTAGAAGTTGATGCAATAGGATTTATTTTCTGGTAGCCTCTATTAGAACGGCACCACTAAGTTATGCCGTGTTGTGGGTTATAAATATCTACCTGGAGAACAATTTTCGCAAAGGGCATTGATATTTGCTCCTGGTTCTAAATAATATCATCATTAACGACGTGACGCTCTACAATATTCACTCCGTTTGATGCTGGTGATTGCATATGACCACAACGGGAACACCGCGCATCTGCCAACTGGCAGTCGAACCTCATAGTTGATAATCACAGATGAAGCACGCTTCTGTATCAGGACGGTCATCCCAGGTCTTCCAGCCAGGAACTTGGTTCCAAATAAAGCAAAAGTTTCCGGTGTCATTCGGTTCTCTTGGTGCCCAACCTGTGTAATTAAATGGCTGGCCTGTTGCAGTCCATTGCCACACGCCAGACTTTTTCTCGCCGGACGTGTGGTATAGAGCACACGTCGCTGGTAACCCTGTAACCAAAACCGTGCTTGTACTATGTGTTCGCATGCGGTCATCGGCGCATATTTTGCAGAATGTGGATAATAGTTTGCGACGTTGAAATATTGGGAACACAGTGGTTAGGCAGACAGCAATTAACACAATTATCTACCAACAATACAGTAAAGTACTCTGCCTGTGTGTGGTCAGAAACACTAGCGATAAGCCTCATATTCCTGTCTGTTTATCTTGTGTTGGACATAAATTATGTAGGCGGTTTTTTATAAGTTTGATCGCTAAAAGCAATAACCGCTATTGTTGGTAAGATATATGTCTAGGATCTGGCAAGCGATGTCGCATATGTAGTACGTTCTGTATTAAGATGGTGTTTGCTTCAGTCAAATTGGGCAAACGTGAATATTCGTGCAACTCTATTACATACACAATCAAGTAATGTACTCAATACCACAGAGCAGTTCGTTTTGTTAAACGTAATCAAAATAATGTTAGAAAAGAAAGTATGGCTACATGTTTACTTGGAAATAGAAATAGGGATTTCTTGAAAGAAGTTGGTACAGTTACAAAGAATAATACTACGTTACCCAACAAGGTTGATGAAGTAACAGGTGGCGATAACATTTCTAAACTCTTTGCTACTAAATATAATGAATTATATAATTAAGGAGCGTACAATGAAGAGGATATGGCGTCATTGTTACAAAAAAATACATAGCAAAATAGATGCACAATGTAATGACTGTGAAAATATTGGTACTATTGATGATGTTTTGAATGGTTAAACGAAATCGACGAATGAATCCCCTTAAAATCAGATGTTTACTTTATATGTACACTAACAACAGCATTTAAATGTATAATGAAACAATTCCATGTTATTGTATTTCTCCACAACCAATGCAGTGAAGCAGGGTGGGGTGCTGTCCCCATTGTATTATCTATCTATATTCAAGAACAAAATGTGTGATATATGTCCAGAATTTGCATATGAATATGATTTACAATTTAACCCGTCAAAATGTCAACTTATTAAATATGGAAGTGGTACCGACTGCCATTTTTACTTCGATGGCATACAAGTGAAACAGAATAAAAAAGGGTTTCACGTAGGCCACGTTATTGGTCCTGGCACTCACCAGGCTATGTTGAAAGATATGTGTCATGATTTTATATACCGTGTTAATGCATTATCTGCTAATGTTGGGTTTTGTAATAAATGCACAAAACGTCAATTATTTATGTCGTACTGTATATTTCTATTGTGTATGTATGTGGAACCTACAAGACAAAATGTGTTGAGAAGTTTTATACTGTGTGGCGCAATGGTGTCAGAAAACTGTTCAATCTACCAGTTTGCACTCACTGTAATATGGTTTCACTTTTAGCAGATTGTTTACCAATTCAAATTCAGATTATGAAGCGAATGGTGCGATTTATGCAGAGTTGTTTAAAATGCAATAAAACCAGTTTGAAAATGCTCTCTCACCTAGCCATTCAAGGTAGTGGCTCATATATGTCTAAAAGCTGCAACTACATCTTGTCCAAACTCAAACTTGATGCCATAACTTTATGTAGTATGAAATGAAACAACTTTTATGAAATGGTTAAAGACCACTACCAAGAGGGGATAGACGAGCAACTAATACTCAAGGTGTCATTTACAAAATATATATTGGATAGTATAGGTAATGCGTGCAACACTTATTTATTTTATTCATAGGCGAGTTGCGCTCACTGCTTGCTGTTTTATGTACGCAGTAGCTTATATACACTGTTTTAATCGAATTGTACAATTTTGAGTACGAATAAATATATTCTTATAAAAATGTAAATTAGTGTAGTCTCATTGTTGTGCTCTTGAACCTCTTAAGCTGAATAACAGGTTTTAATTAAATACGTGCAGGTTAACGTGCTGGGTAGATCAACGGGTAAATGGGTAAAAATAACAACGTTGTTGCTTTTTTTAATTAATTGTTTTAGTCTACACATTGCATTTGGCTTGTGTTGTATCAATATAGTGTTTTTGGTTCAGGTGAAGAAGAAAATGATTTTATTTAGCAAACTGGCTATACAGACATTCTGGATGATATCTGATTACTGTGTTACTAACCTTTTATGACAGATGAGAGAAAGTTGGTATGTTGTTGCGACTCTATGGAGACAAGATCGACTCCATCACCAATGTTCCGGCAGTGGGTTCTTGCCCCGTCCCGTGTCATTTTAACTTAGACAAACTTGTAGCACGATCGTTTGCCATCGTTTCCTCGGAAGCACTTAAGCCCTGAAACACCGCATAATAACGGTCAATGATATACCTGAATCGAACTCGTATAATCACTGCACTGCTACAACTGACTTTGTTATAAAAATAGAACCTCAAGTGTTGTGCTGTTATCGACAAAGTGCATTCATAACTCAACACTTATTTTGTTTTAAGTATATGAATGCAAACAATATTTAATGCATTAACAAAAAGAAACACCCGATCAAACGCCAAAGGATATATCTTCGTACAAAAAGCACGGACCAAAATCTGCAAGAACTCTACAGCAGTTACTGCTGAAGAAAAGTGGAGCATTCTCAGCCCAGCGCTACAAAATTGTAACTCCATATATGCTTTTAGAACACGTCATCAGAACAATACGTTTGATTAATTCAGTACATATTTATTCCAAATTGAATTTCCACCATAACTCTTCGGTGGTCATAGTGTTCTGATAACGGCTTTTGTGCGTCCCTGTTCATAGTTATGCTGAATGTTCCTGGTTTGTTGCGCCTATGAGCTCAGGTTCCTGTGGATTTTGGCGCTATGGAAGTTCGTTATTATTATTATTATATTATTATTATTATTATTATTATTGAACAATAGAGACGCGCGAGACCATCAACATTTTAACTGCTTAACTTGTATTTTACACATATAATTTTTTAAAACGCTAAACTAATCAATTTACTTAATTTATTTCGCTACTTTTTAATCTATCTTTGCCGTATTTTAAATTATATTCCAATATGTAATTATTTAATCTTAAACGGTACTGTACTAAAGCGCATATTAATGTTTTAAACTGACAAACCTTAGGAATATCAAAATGTATATTTTATGAGGTTTGTTATGTTGTGGATACAAATATTATTATTATTGACACAACACCCTGAATCATAATAATGGGTAACTTGTACCAAGTCTTTGATGAGAACATACTGTATTATTAAAGTCATCTAAGGTCAAAGCGCGTTACAACGATACACATAAAAGTGTTGACTATGATTTCAAACAGCACAGTAATATATATATATATATATATATATATATATATATATATATATATATATACATATATATATATATATAAATATATATATATATATATATATAAATATATATATATATGTATATATATATATATATATATATATATATATATATATATATATATATATATATATATATATATATATATATATATATATATATATATATATATATATATATATGCTGAATACATTTGTCAGTGTCATCACCTTCGTTCCTTTCCTCCATCCGTCTGTCAATCGACCGCAGCAGTGCCACCTGACGCCCATCCAAATACTTAGTTTCCTCCATCAGTCTCTCAACAGAGCGCAGTGTGGAATGCATCTGCTCCATGAGAGCCATCTGGCGGTCATTCGTTGACTCCATCATTAAAATCATCTGTTCCATGAGCCTGCCAATAGCTGACTGAGCGGTCAAGGGACGTAGCCAGACGCACATGGCCAGGCAGGACCAGATCAGAGTTGTAGGTGTACGTAGCGACATTTCCTCAGAAAAATGTGTCAGTCACTGCAGATATAAAAAGGCATACTAAAAGTACACTAAAAGTGTCGTATGATATGTGTTTTTGGGCACATTACATTTCCAAATAATAAGATTGCTTGTTTAAATGTTGTATTGATAAAATATAATTTGTGAACACAGTAGTACGAATAAAACATTCACCAGTTATGTAAGTCAAAATCAGTATTTACGAACTACATTAAAAACACGGGAACAGTGGCACCAATATGATAATAAATTGTGATCTGTCTCATAATAGGAACATATTTCATTAACACATGTAGTGATTTTAGATGTTATGGCAAATTTCTACACAGAAAAAAAAATGGCTGAGAAACGTAAAATAAGACATTTTAAAAAGTGGGCAACTTGTGATTCACATGAATATGTACGGGTCTTTAGTTCAAGTGTCGTTTTGAGCCAATCGTGCTGCGGGAGATTATTGATAGAGCCGACGAGACGTGTCACGATAAATTTGGTACAAAACAAAAGTCGGCCCGTGTGACGCAGTGGACTAACCATGGCTGCCAAAGCTGAATTCCCTCGACCGATGTCACGATACATTTGGTCCAAAACAAAGGTCGGCCCATGTGACGCGGGGGACTAACCATGGCTGTTAAAGCTGAAATCCCACGACCGATTGTTGTTTCGAACTAAATTTAATGTGACAGACAGAGACGAGTCATGCGGTACAACAACACACGAAGCATCGTAAAAGTCGTGATATCAAGCAGCTGCAACGGCTGATTAAAGTAACGTGACACCCTAATTTGTGACGAAAAACATATAGGAACGTCGAGACGTGCAATCTAATGACAGGATATAGTTGGACCGGCTGCTTAGAGAGCAACCTTTGGACTCCGACAGTGCCCCATGACAAAAACATTAGCTACTAATTAATCGGTGTTGTTACTAATAGGAAAAATGATCTGCGCCAGAACCCTGAGACAACATCTTGTTTGTTTCTTCAGCTCCGCCATGGAACACCATATGAAACAATGCTGCAAAGACCCCCACATAATGGAGCTGCCGTCTGTGAAATGACATTGAAAAAATATCCGCGCTACACTTCATTTAAATGTTGCTAATATAAAATTATGCGTAATTATTAAATATCAAAAACATTATCTATCGCTTGCATTGTTAACATTAATTCCCTGATTTACACACGAATTTCACACGGAAGTCGGAAGCGTAATTTTTTAGTTTTAAAGGAGATGCGGCGCATGCGCGAGAGGCTCACTGCGAGACACTGCTACACTGACAGTAATATATCAATAAGCTAACATTAGATTTATTACCAGTATACATCGCACACACAATTTTGCATAAAGCTGTGTTGTATTTCAGTCACTTAATAACGAAAAATCAAAGCATGTGAATAATATTTTTTTTATTGTCGTATGAGTCTTTTTGAATAATAATATAATGATGATTTTATGTGTGTGAAATTATAGATTCAATTCTTGAATTTATGGAAATAAATATAACTGATAGAAATATCATAGGAAGCTGCATTTCAAATTTCAATCGCAACTGGGAGTCAATTTTAATGCTGACATGTACAAACAGTCAACGGTGACACATTATGTTGAATACAGTCACAATGCTAAATCAATATAATATAATACTTTACAGGAGCGATAGCTTCACACAATAAGTGTACCACATTGTCAGTCAATTGCAGAAATATAACAAAGACATCACTGAACCCACCTACACCGAAAACAGTGTTGACCCCACCTATGCCCAATACATTGTTGACCCCACCTATGCCCAATACATTGTTGACCCCACCTATGCTCAATACATCGTTGAACCCACCTATGTCCAATACAAAAATATTACACATAATCTAAATATTATATACTCTTCTCATATATCAATGCGATTTGATGGAGCCCATTCGCGTACTTAGTCATGGGGCATTGGGCCATGGCTCCCCTTTTTGCATGTTAACTGTTGCGCCACTACACGGTTGCACGGTAAACTAGTGGGTAACTAAGCTTGCCCTACTTTGGTCTCCCCCATTGCGAGATCCTAGACACGCCTCTGATGGAGTCCAAGTTAGAGTGTGATCTATTTATCTGTATTGGTAATACGGGTAGAATAAACGTGTCTATGCGTGCATGTATATATATATATATATATATATATATATATATATATATATATATATATATATATATATATATATATATATATATGTCGGCGTTGAAATCCGCCACTGTTTACAGACGGGTAATCCGACTACTCCAGCTCGCCTCCATAAGGTCCACAGGTCATAGCCATCTTCCAAACATTCAGCAAAATGTTATTCTATTTACGGAATCTAACGCTGACTTATTAAGGAATGTAGCAAGTTTATCTCAAATACTGCATACACATCGAGTTAACAACATGTCGTGTGCATCAGCTTCTACTATTATTTTATACGTCTCGAACTTTGACACTTACCGAAGCAACTGTTACGTGTGTATCCACTGAATCCTCCACGACAACAAGGACGGTATTCGTCATCCTCGGCACACGTGACCCTGTCTTTCTACTACAATTGGCCGCCTGGCACGTGAGTATAAATAAACTATGAGGGGACTATACGCAAATTCAGTTGAACTCTCTCGATGTAACCGTATATATACCAACCGACGAGGAACAAACATTTGATTATTCCGACTCCGCGAGGTGACACTATCGTACGATGCCTTCCCTACGGACAATACAACGCACATTGTTAGACTAATTACAATTAACTGTGTACAAAAGATGTGCTATATATAAAATATTTATTACAATTTGAATCAACGATGAAAAGCCAAAAAAAAAAAACACGCGTTCGGGTTTCTTAACAAAGCTGTTTCTTTTACTGTGTTTCTTGCTAATAATTGTGCGTCTGCAGTGCGTGGATAGAGCGACTGTGTTTGATCAATGTCTTAGTTTAAAGACAAGTTTAACAATGGGAAAACATAATTGAAACAGTTATAAACACCTAATGCATCGACACTTGCTCCTGCCTACCTAAGACCGTTATCTTTACTGATGTCGGTGATTGTCCAAGACCTCACCAGAAACATCGCTTTACTACCCACTGGGATCCTAACCCCGTAGAGGGTATTCACATATGAAGTAGTCTGAGTCAGGTCCGTCATCACACCACTTCCAGCCATACAGTTTCCAAATAAAGCAACAACTTCCATGGCCGTAGGGTTATCCCTTTTTCCAGAATGTGTAATTAAAATACTCGTAAACGTATCACATCATGATTTTTTTGTTTGGGGGTGGGCTGTAGCTCCGTGGTTAGAGGTCCAGATTTTCAATCGGAGGTTCGATTCCACTTGCTGCCGTTTCCAAAATTGGGCAATTTCGTTTAGTGCATGTTGCTACAGTTCATTCAGCTGTCTATAATATAAAGTAGTTTGAGACTCGTCTGTAAGTTCCCTCATATCTCCGTAAGTTTTGCGTGTATGAGGCTGACATTTTGTACGTGTGCCCGGGGGAGGGTCATATACATGGTCACTCTGTGAAACAGTATTAAAAATACCCCAGGGTGGTTGGGATATTACACACGAACCTACGTTGGCTGTTGACGTAGATTATGTTACTCAGAACAATAGCAGTTTGTAGTTACGTACACTTGTTGTCAACGCTATCCGTGTTTTCTACGATCTACATTTCTACCAGTTAAGTGATCAACGTCAAACTTCATCAGAAGTTCCTTCGTACAATACGAACGCTTCGTGAAACCGACAAACGGATCTTGCAGTGGCAGCCTTTTCTTCCGTGAATTGACGGGCAACTAGGCTCGTATTTATATATCTTAGTTACTGAATATAAAGAGAGGTGCACCGGTGGATACATATGGAAGAATGGTATAGTCTCCGCGCAGTAACTGCAGCGTGGCTGAAATCGAGTTGGTGATTGAATGAACAGGTCTGCCAGTATCTTGAATGTAGAGGGCTATGAGCGGTTTCATGGATCGGATACTGCCCAGTAAAAGTTATTTTTAATTTTACTTTTTAAAATAATTTTCGCTTTTGTGAATAATGATGATCAATGAACAATATTTTATTAAATAGTTTATGTCTAGTTTCGGGCAAGGGATGTCGTATATGTAGTACGTTCTGCATTTAGGTGGTTTTTGTTTCAGTCAAATTGGACAAACTTGAACATTCTCTGTATATACATAATAATAATAATAATAATGTTAATAATGTGTTGTATCATCACTACTGTCATCAAAACTATATGGGTAAATGTCGTCACCTTCGTTGGATTGTTCCATCTGTCTGTCAATCGACCGTAGCGTGGAATGCATATGTTCCATCAGTGCCATCTGGCGGTCATTCATTGACTCCATCACTGAAATCATCCGTTCCATGAGCACCACCTGGCGGACATTGCCTTCGTCACATTGGCACTGGTCAGTAGTAGACTGAGCGGTCAAATGACTTAGCCAGACGCACAGCGTCATACATACCAGGAACACTGGGCTCGATGTACTTCTCGACATTTCCTCAGACAAATGTGTCAGATACTGCAAACATGTGTGTGTTTGTGTATATATATACATATATATATATATATATATATATATATATATATATATATATATATATATATATATATATATATATATATATATATATATGTATATATATATATATGTATATATATGTATATATATATATATATATATATATATATATATATATATATATATATATATATATATATATATATATATATATATATATACACACACACACACATTACAATTACAAGATGTGTGCTGCATAATTTGTATGTTTTGTGCATTATACATTTGTCTAAAACTGCATTCCGTTGGCACTGGAATGATTCGTTCACTAATAAATAATTTGCGTAAAACAACATTACCTTATTTCACACACAGTATATGCAATAGTCGTGCAATGGGTGAAACAGATGTAAGAGTCAACTGGTTTTGCCATCGTAAGCGCAATCGAGCACGAACACATGAATATATACATACACTCCGAAATATGATATCACTTATGTTGATTTGAATTATCACACTTTCTGTATTGATTTACAATTTTGCCTGTGTGTTTTATGGACACGTAAATTGTAATCAAAACCCATACCCTCTACCCTGTCACTGTTCTCATAATGTGATAAATCCGTAAGCATGATAACTGCACGCCTTAACCATGATATTTGGTCGTCATTTTATGTTGCTTGTGTTCGTTAAATCCTACAATCTCGTTTACGAGAATAATATCACGAAGATGCTCCCTGTATCAAATAATTGTCGCACAAGCAAGCCAGGTTCTACAGTTGTACACATGGAATCATTCACGCTACTGGTTGAAACTGTTGGTGATGTTCTAATTAAACAAAGTCCTGACCCACCGTGTGGAGCCATTTTTTAAGAATGTCAGAATTGCACGAAGCATACATGTATAGACAACAAGCGGAACAGTTGGTAAAATAACCGAATGGGGGACTGCTTTTGGTGTTGAAATGTCATTACGGTTACCTGATTTTACTCTAAACGCCAGCTGAAGACATTAATTACTAGTCAATATTGAATTTCCTTGGCCAATAACGGCGCCACATTTTTGTTACGTCAAATCCTACGCGCATACTGATTGGAAACGCTCGGAATGCTCCAATTTTAATGAATTCGATCATAAAACCGAGATTATTTGTGATAATTATGGAGCTATTTTTCTGTGTTTGGGTGTCTTAGGCATAATTCCATATACACACATCGCAGCGTCATTTTTAATCGAAGTAGTAGCCGAGTAGCTTCATTGAGGGGGTGGGCAGAAAGTGAGAGGTGGGAGGTTGATCATAGAGATGGCAGGAGGTTGATCTCAAAATTAGGTGGGAGGTTGGCCCCAAACATAGGTTGGATTGTGAAGTGAGAGGTGGGAGGTTTTCGCACAAATTACATTAATAACATTACAATTTATTTAAACAGCATTACCACGCAGACGGCGCCTGCAGTTGCATCGGGCCACAGATGTCTAAAATTATTATTAGCGAAATTAACATTTAACACTGCGTTGGTTCAGTAAAATATTGCAACCGGCTATCTTGTGTCGGCGCCATTGTCGAGGAGTGGCAGCTCGTCTCGGCCTCGTCTCGCAGGAATGGGCCTGCGACCGACGGCGTCTACTGACTGTCCGTCAACAGAAGGTCCGTTCATGAATTAGGTACACAATTGGTTGGGAAACACCGCGTCGCAAGACAAAGTGCAGCTACATTATGTGGGCGTTCACACGAACAACGTGTCTAGGAGTCAGACCACAGTTGAAAATTGCATTGGTGGCCATGTTAACGTTTTGTTAGATTATAAGAAAAGGTGACCACTAAAAATTCTGAAACTTTTTCACAGCATCTGCCATCATCTCATTGACATGCTGACCAAGTTTTATCGTAATCACATACCTCCAGCTCTTTTAAAACGCCCCGACGTGCGATGCCCATCAATTTTGACAAAAATAGCCTTGTATTCATGCGCCCACGTGGCCCATAGCAGAAAAATTCCCATAAATCCCTCCGCCTTTTAAACTCTCAAAAAAATGCACCATTTCACAGCCAATAGCTTCTACAAACAAACCTGTGAATATGCCTGCTCAATTGCACTTATGTCACATCATATGAATTCTTTAAATTCACATATCGCAATTTAATACGCCCTACATTCGTGTGAAACAATAAACAGGAAGGTCAACTGTGGTCTTACCCCAAATAGGGAATTTGTTTGTTTCAGAAAGTGTCAAATTTTATATCAAGTTGCGGCACAGTGTATATGTAGACACATTATGGAACACTCCTACTTGTCAAGTCATTATTATTTGTTTGACAGCCAAGTCTAAACAATGCTTTGTCCGTATTATTAGCTGAAATCCAGTCACATAATTTAATTATAGGTCGATTTTGACACTTGATAAATCATAGATCATGTACACTAGATTTACATAGCACTGCGAACCAATGAAGCCTGCTTACTGTCCCTTTGAATATACTAATGAGTTTATTTTTAAATTATTATTCATATAATTGCTTGATTTTAAACCAAACGTGGCATAACTTTGTAAGAAAATTGGACATTTTTCACATTTAACAGGATTTAGGGTAAATTCCAATGATTCAGGTTTGTCCAATTTTATTGTTTATGTGACTGCTTTCATACTTCTAGTAGATAAGATACAAGGCGAACGGCTTGATTTCAATACGCCACCATAAAAGGGTATCACATGACCAGATGCCAGTCGCAGCCAGATTTGAAAATGCTGATCTACGCAGTGCTTCCAGTGGGTGTGACACAACCAAAATACAACTATTCTGTCCAAATTTGTTACACAATGTTGCTAACGCACTGGGCCACAAGAAAAATATCACCAATGATCGCTCTAGTCCAAAATGGTTACCTGTTCCGTCACATACTTATGTCATACCCCCTAATTTTCGCAAACTTTCCATTTTGGCATCCGATCTGTATCATGATGTTCGTGATTGCTACTGCTGTCTGCCTTTTCCAAGCAAACTGTTCACTTTTCCTATCAACCTGTGTCTATGGGAATGATTATATCTTATGTTAACCACTTCAGAGTTATGGTTAGCTAGGGATGGGGTTAGCTAGAGATGGGGTTAGCCAGGCATGTGGTTAGCTAAAGATGGGGTTAGCTACGGTTAGGGTTGCAAAGTACTGCACACAACATGAAATTGGTATTGATATGTGGTGAGCAGACATTTTGGAAAGGCAACAGTTATTGTTGATATTAAAAATTGCTTATTGTACACTTTTAGCTTACCACAAGTTCTATAATGCTATTTTAGCATATGAAAAATAAAAAAATTGTATTTATTAGCAATGAAATATCATATTACACATCAACTTGCGCAATATATCAGCTCGTGCACATCAAACGTTATAGTACAAAACTAAAATGTACATTTATTTGACATGTTTTATATTTAGTAGATCGGTTATAAGACACCTCCTAAGGGAGACTGTTAAACAGTTTAAATAGTAGCGGCGTTTAACCAGTAATGATCTTGTTCACTAGATGGAATCTATAACATACATATAATAATATAATATTATCCAGTCTGACACCGACAATTGTCTAAGTCAAACACACACAACATGGGACAGGTTAGCAACCGTTTTTATTTATTTATTTATTTTCCAAAATATGAGCCCTAATTATATTATCATAATTACAAATTATAAAAATTATAAGAAATTTGTTATAACAAACTAATAATTTCATCCAAATTACGAGTAATATCCACAATTAAGCTAATAACAACGACCAAAACATAAGCATATCAACATTTTATAACCGTGTTTGTGACCCCGACTTCCGTCTATTTGGAGTCAGACCACAGTTGAAAATTGCATTGGTGGCCATGTTAACGTTTTGTTAGATTATAAGAAAACTTGACCACTAAAAATTCTGAAACTTTTTCACAGCATCTGCCATCATCTCATTGACATGCTGACCAAGTTTTATCATAATCACATACCTCCAGCTCTTTTAAAACGCCCCGACGTGCGATGCCCATCAATTTTGACAAAAATAGCCTTGTATTCATGCGCCCACGTGGCCCATAGCAGAAAAATTCCCATAAATCCCTCAGTCTTTTAAACTCTCAAAAAAATGCACCATTTCACAGCCAATAGCTTCTTCAAACAAACCTGTGAATATGCCTGCTCAATTGCACTTATGTCACATCATATGAATTCTTTAAATTCACATATCGCAATTTAATACGCCCTACATTCGTGTGAAACAATAAACAGGAAGGTCAACTGTGGTCTTACCCCTCTAGACTTTGTAGGTGCGACGCATTGATAGGTGCCTGTGCACGTGCACTCAGTGCACGTGCACTCAGTCGCGGCGAGGTGACCCACATACTTGCGTTGATATCGGATAAGGGCGGATTATATATGACACAATTAATACAACAAATTATCTACAGGTATGTTTAAAACAACGTTGACAAATATCTCATGAGTAAACACAGATGAAAAATGTTGGACTCTCGATAAGACAATGGCTTACCGCTTTGGATGGCAATTTTGTTCAGTATCGATATGGTGCAGCCAATGCAGGATGTAGGTCAATAGTCATGCTTGAATTATTCCACACTCCTGGGTAAACATAGTCAGTTAGTGCGTAGTGTACCTTAAGTTATAACTACGGGATGCGGTCTTTCTTTCCTGCTTTACTCGGCGACGTTCTCGCTCTGCCTTATGCTAACTTCTAAACTTCCGCTACGGGCCGCTAATTTTTGCTAAGTTCACACCAGTCACACTGAAACATTCGCTAGGTGGCGCAGCTAAATTCACGACTGACGCCAACAATTCGCAAGTGTCACCTTCCACCACATAAATGTGCATCGCCTAAACCGTCGTAGCTACGTTTAGGTCTAACGAACCCATCACCCGCGTCAAATGTTGTATGGCATGATATGTATGTCAAATACGCATGTTTGTGTGGATGTCGTTATACAACTGCTCCGACACAAATACAATTAGGGAATAATACACTGTTTGTTGATGTCAAAAGAGACGTGAAAAAAGAGTGTCAGCCAGATAGCATCACGAATGCCACGGGCACGCGTTCTGAGAATCCTATGTTAAACATACGTTTGTGAACGTCGAGTGGATATCAACACTGCTAGCCGTTGTATAAAGACATAAGTTTAATTGTATGTATGGCAACGAAACAGTTATCAGCCAAATTAGCAGAAGTACATACATTAATCAATTAAGTGTAATCTACTGAAACGTCTGAAGAAGCACAAATGGCGTAGTTTGGTTGAGAATACAGCAGCAGGAAGACAAAAGGTTAATATTGTCTGACTAGAGGGTTGATTAGATTGTATAATATACTATATATCGTATGTAGTACCGTATCAATGATTGCATGTGACAGTCAGTCAGACCGCGCGATGAGAAAAGTCGCCGCAGTCATCTATTTGTTCAAATCTGCGGCCGACGGTTGGATCTGTATGAATAAAATCTGAGTAGAACTCGGCCCACTTGCACCTGAATTCTATGTCAGTTCCACATGGGAATTTGTTTCATGCCTATTCTCGATAATTCACTTGTTGCTTCTTATATGTTATAATTTTACAATTTATAATTTTATTTGTTGCAGTTAATACTACTGTTTGTGTTGTTGACCGTGAAGCTCTAGTGTTTTGTAATCAGGAATTCCGATAGTGTATCAGACAGCGAGATCGACATCAACTGCCATTTTGAAACCGGTCAACGTTGCGGTTTCAAAGGTAAATTATTCGGTGTTGTTTGTCGAGTTGGCGCCTGAGCAGATGTTTGTGGCTATTGCGCAATAATGTACACTACGATGGCGAAAGGTGGGGATACGAAATCCTTACATTGGAGGATCTCAATAGAGGCCATATGTTTGCGTACACCAATAGTACAATGTGATTATTTTTCACAAACTTCCGTAATATTGATGAAGTAATGACGTTTTTTCAAGACAATATACATCTACGCCTCCCGCTATTAATGTTAACCAGAAACTTTCACATTATAAAACATATTCAGCTATATCACTGAACCAGGTCAATTATTTGTATGTCATATGGACCTCTTCTTAGATGTGTGTTTACACATATATTTATCATATGGACCTCTTCTTAGATGTGTGCTTACACATATATTTATAATATGCTACAACCCTGCTGACCCAGGTCATTTGTATGCCATGTTGACTCAATGGAATTATATATCCCACCATTTGAACGATTCTCCTAAAATAGTTCTTATGTGCACTACCAACGGCCAAATCTTAACCAGGGGCAATAACCTATCCCACTGATTCAGATAATGTGTATATCATGCCGTTAATGTATGTTCCCTTAATGTAGCTGCATCTGGGTTTCTTTGCTATACAGTTCCCTGTTTCGATTGTATATACGGCAAGACCAACAGGGAATTAGGGTATAAGGAAGAACAGGTGGAATGACTGAAACAGAACAATAATAGCAAAGCAACTTATATATTTACCGCGTACTTTATTACTATTTAACATACATGTGCATAACCACGAAGAACCACATTAGCAGTTATTCAAAATCAGTACAATTTGTGAAGAAAAAAAGTAGCAACCTATTATTAAATACAATATTAGGTCCATCAACCTTAATCCTACCACGTGTGACACTATGAATATATAAAACCAACCACCAGTATCGATTAGCTCGTTATTATACACAAAGTGGCAATTTGCCGTCACATGACCGCATGTGTCATTCAACGGCAACCCGAAATTGCGTATTTTAATCGCCAATTAGCGAACAAATCTTAACAGAAGACATTCCGGGAAGATTGTCGACAAGATGTGTCGTGAAGTGCATATTGTTTATGCTAACTGTGATGGTTTAGAAGCTACTGCAATAGGATTTATTTCGGGTAGCCTATATTAGAACGAGAACACTAAGTTATGCCATATCGTGGGTTGCAAAGGTCCACTTGGAGAGAAATATTCGCAAAGCGCATTGATATTTGCTATAGGCTTGTCTTGAATTGAGTAGGTTCAGTAGAAGTTTTAAAAAATAAATTTACCATTTCTTCACATATTGTAGTTGAAATACTATATAATATTCCATAATAGTAACATTTAGAGTTGTTTTATTTATTTGGTTAGTTTACATGATTTTTAGAACATTTTTGTAAATGTGATACAATATTCACAAAATGCAAAATTATATTGTTTAGAGAAAATCTCCAAAGAAACAAAGACATACATATAAGTATGAAAGTGTCACTGTCAAATATTCAGAAAAACGTTAACATAAACGAATTACGTGTGTACACCACCATGAAAAAGTTCGCAAAAAGTGGCAGTGTATTTTTCACTAATCGTAATTCAAATTCGTGTAATTTTGCTACGTTTAAGACGAGTTCATACGCCAAACTGCATCTCAGTAACCATTGTAGTTTATCTACAAAAATTAATTAAGCATCATTTCCTGGTTGTTAATGATAACAGAAATGTCAATAGATTCGCGTATCATGCTTGAAATTGTTGTTTTTCACTCATGTTTTACTTATTTTTGACAAAACGTAACATGCATTTCAAAAAAATTATATGTCCCCTTAATTTGCCGCCATAATGGCCCTTGAAGCTGTATATTTGTAATGTGTGGTCGTCTACGATATAATGTTACGCCAGCCATCTAACAAACACGTGGCCCGTTATGATTGGCCCGTTATGTGCGGGGTCATCAGGTCACATCTACTTGGCCGTTTCCGTTATAGTTTCAAATGCACAATAAATTACGTTAGCGTTGACATTTGCTGGCTTAAGGGCATGGCTTAGTTAGAGAGAGAGAGAGAGAGAGAGAGATATATATATATATATATATATATATATATATATATATATATATATATATTATTGATGTCTACTGGAATCACAGTTACCAGGCGATATGTTCCGCGTTCACGGCGAAAAAATAAACCTGGTTCGAAGATCGACGCACACGCAGTCGTTACTATGGAGCCATCGTCAGCGTTTCTAAGAAATTAGGGGGATTTCCACAAAAGTACTGTTTTTTTAAAGGATGAATTGGCGAAATACGACGATAATGCCTGGTGATTATGTGTGGTGTTGACGTTCAGTTCAGCATTTCATAGCATATTATGAGGAAAAAATTAAAACATCAACTGACACGTTACCCAACCCAGCTACCTTAAAGTAATGCTCTACAATATGCATACTGGTTCTGACACTGGTGATTGCATAAGAAAACGACAGGAACACCGCGGAACTGCCCACTGGCATTGGAACCTCATAGATGATATTCACAGATGAAGCAAGTTCTGTATGAGGACGGTCATCCCAGGTCTTCCAGCCAGGAACATGGTTCCAAATAAAGCAAAAGTTTCCGGTGTCATTTGGTTCATTTGGTGCCCAACCTGTGTAATTAAACGGATGGTCTGTTGCAGTCCATTGCCACGCGGTAGACTTTTTCTCGCCAGACGTGTGGTATAGATCACTTTTCGCTGGTAACCCTAAAACCAATAGCATGATGGTATTGTACTATGTGTCATCAGCGCATATTTTGCAGAAAGTGGATAAGAGATTGCGACGGTGAAATGTAGGGAACCCAGTGGCTAGGTATGAGGCTGCAACGAACATAATTATCTACCAACAATACAGTAGTATACTCTGCGTGTTTGGTCAGAAACACCAACGTAAGTGTATACAGTCGAAACAAGTAATATGTCGATTTAATTTGGCAGATATGTAACAGTGACGATAAGAGTTCGTCCGTGCCTGCCTGTCTGTATGTATGTTTGTATGTCTGTCTGTATGTCTGTTCCCTCATATCCCTGTTAGTTTCGCATGTGTGGTGCTGAAATTATGTAGGCGTGCCCTGGATCCTAAGGGAAGGTTCGTATATTAAACATTTCGTTGCTTAGACAAATAGCTAGCCAAGACTTAAATTCACAACATGCAACTTAGAAAAGGTCACGTTTCCTAGTTTAATTGCTCTTGCGCAATTCATAACTCCATGCAAACAGAAGAAACAGTTTTGGCCGGTTCCTCTACATCAAGTTATCGCAGAAAACAAGATTTTAAAGCAATTAATGCAAATGCTGTATTTATTTAGCACAAATATACCATGTGTTGAGTGTACTCGTGATCTGAGCCGAGAACATTATGTGTGTGCGTGGTTTTTGAAAAACTGTTATCGAAAACAGCAACAAGCGTTCTTGTTGGTCAAATATGTATACTTTGCTTACATGCTTATTTATTAAACAGTGTGTGTCTTGGATTTGGTATGGAATGTCGCATATGTAGTACGTTCTGTAAAGATAGCTTTGTTTTAGACAATGTGTACATAATACAACTCTCTGTATATGCATAATAACAATGTGAATTAGTGTAGTCGTATTGCTGAGCCCTGGGATCACTTGAATTAAATATCAGGTTTAATAAGTACGTGCAGGAGGACTTGCTGGTTTGCTGGATAACAGTTAAGTATTAAATATCAACGTTATTATTTCTTGTTTTTATTGTAATGACTGATGTACTGAACACATTCAACACATTGCATTTGCAATTGTGCTGTATTAATATAGTATTTTCTAGGTGAAGAACACGATTTTGTGGCATGCATGACACACTGGCTATACAGATATTATGGATGCTCAGTGATTACTGCATTGCTAACCTTTAATGAGAGAAGAGAGAAAGTTTTTCTCTTGTTGCGACTCTATGGAGACAAAGTCAACTCCCTCTCCAAGGTTGCGGCAGGTTCTTGAGTCGTCCCATGCCATTTTAACTTGGACAAACTTGTAGCACGGTCGTTTACCATCGTCGTTTTCTTTCAAACATTTAAGTCCTAAAACACCGCACAACAACAGTCAGTATACATTTGCATTCAACTTTTATAATAATTACTACAACCATCTTTGTTTCAAATATATAACATCACGTGTTGTGCTGTTGCCGATAAGGTGCACTCATAGCTGAACATTTTCTTGCTTAAATATACGACTGAAAGCCTTGCTTAAGTATATAAATGTAAGTAATATTTGATGCATTAACCAAAAGAAACACCTAAAAGAAATTGTAACTCCTTACATCCTTTTAAAAACACGTTATCTGAACAATATCTTTAATTAACTGAGAACATATTTATTCCAAATTGCATTTCCAACATAAATCTTTGGTGAACTTTTTTTCTGATAATGACTTGCGCGTTCCATTTCATGATTATGCTTAATGATGCTTTGTAACCAAAGAAAAGAAAAAAATAATTACATTGAATACCACAGTTTTGTGTGTGTTTTCTTCCGAATATATATATATATATATATATATATATATATATATATATATATATATATATATATATATATATATATATATATATATATATATATATATATATTAATATATATTATATATATACATATTATATATATATATATATATATATATACATATGTGTGTGTGTGTGTGTTCAGAGAAAAACATAATAACCGGTGGTACTCAATGTGATTAATATATTTTTTCTTGGATTACAAGATAGATGCATGGTATGTTTCTTATAAAAACATGCTTTTACAAATCCGTAATTTGTTTTTCTAATAATGTTCGTGAATTAATTAATATTTAATAATAATTTAATAATTTTCGTTAATTAGTGAATATATACACACACACACACACACACACACACACACACACACACACACACACACACACACACACACACACACACACACACACACACACACACACACACACACACACACACACACACACACACACACACACACACACACACACACACACACACACACACACACACACACACACACACACACTAGTGCACTTTACATCCGAAGACGAGGCTGCGTGTTGGATCAACTCATTTTTACTCAACACCTGTATTTGAATAGCGCCAAACATTTCATTTAAAGTCAACATGTGAAGTATTTATCTTTTATGTGTTGTCAAGCTATTATTATATTTGAAATTCGAGATTTTCTATACAGCCATATTCAGCATGTTGCTTCAGCACTGCTCTCACCATAACTATATCTGAAAGTGTCGTTACCTTCGTTGGATTCCTCCATCTGTCAAATGATTGCAGCAGTGCCACTTGGCGGTCATCCACATATTTAGTTTCCTCCATCCTTCCTTCAACTGATTGCATAGTGGAATACATCTGCACCATGGATACCACCTGGCGGTCACCTACATGCTTTATTTCCTCCATCCTTCTGTAAACTGAAGTCAGAATGGAAAGCATCTGTCCCATGAGTGTCATTTGGCGATCAACGACAAAGTTGGACTCCTCCATCCTTCTGTCAACTGAGCGCACAGTGGAATGCATCTGTTCCATCAGAGCGATCTGGTGGTTATTCTTTGACTCTATCATTAAAATAACCTGCTCCATGAGCACCACCTGGCGATCACTGCTTTCAGAGCACTGTTCAATAGTCGGTTGAGCGGTCAAGGGACTTTGCCAGACGCACAAGGCCAGACAGACACACATCACATGTGTATATGTACTTGTTGACATTTCCTCACAAATGTGTCAGCCACTGCAGATATAAATAGGCACATATTAAAATACATCATGGGTGTCGTTAATGTGTTTTTTTGCGCAGTATACAACGTTTCAAAACAACAATATTGCTTGTGTACATTAATGTTTTATTTATAATAAATATTTGGTGAACATAGTTGTACGTGCAAGACATTCAGCAGTTATTTAAGTCAAAATCAATATTTCCGAACAGCATTAAAGACACGGATACATTTCCACCAATGGTAACATAAATTGTGATCCATCTCATAATATAAAAGGCGGGCCAGTCACTGGCACATGTTGTGTATTTAAACTGACTGGTATATTTAGACCGGCTGCTTGGTCAGCAAACTTTGGACTCCGACAGTGTTCCTGGACAAAATATTACCTGCTAGTGTGTGTTATTACTAGTAGGGCAGATGATCTGCGCCAGAACCCAGAGCCAACAATACATGCATGCTTCTTGAGCTCAAATGCCTGAAAGATCCTATATCATGGAGCCGCCGTCTGCGAAATAACATTGAAAACAAATACGCGCTCCTTTTTTCTTAAATGCTACTACTCAAATAAATGTATGTGTAATGACTTAACATCGCAAAATATATCAATCGCTTCGATTGTTAAAGTTAATTCGCTGATTTACACTCGAATTTCCCAAGCAAACCATAAACATTCCAAATGGAACACGAAGGCATATGCTATACACATCCGTCTGATTACATACTATAACCTATTCACTCAGTCAGCCACACAGGGGAAAAGCTTATTCTACTCTCACTCGACTTCGTAAATTCGCTGAGAAGAAAGTCTGGCCGCAGCGACGTTGTTGCCACTCACCACTCCGTTTTGTGTAGGCTTTCCCGTGAAACTCTAGCAGCCAATCAGCATCATTGTCGTCATTCTACGCAACTTTTTTGCAACTGATTTAACGATTCTGTCTAACAGTTTTATCAATATAATGTTAAAAAGGTCAAAGTTAATTCGAATTGCATCGTATAAACTAAGTCAAGTTCACTCTTATTTTATAAATTAACCAAATTCCCGTATGCCATCGTAATTAGCTAATTATGTGTGTACCCATAATCAGGGTGCATACATAATTTCCGTCACACAAAGAAAAGTACACTTTGCATTCAGGCGAATATGTTTGCTGGCGCCACAGCATGGAGTCCGGGTAATCCAGGCTAGATAGAAAGTAATCGACGCCATTCATTTCTATCTTCAACAATTCGTCTGATTGGATGTTTTTTATTGCAGGAACGCTCGCAAATGAATTTGTAATCAGCGAATGCCAAACGCTGACAGCCGAGTTCGTTGTCCGCTAAGACGCAACATTGGATTTATTGAAATTTCAATTTTCCTTGTTGATATCCCGAAAATAAAATTTTCTTTTCATATATCAATGCGATTTGATGGAGCCCAGTGGCGTATGTAGGCGTGGGGCATTGGGCCATGGCTTCCCTCTTGTGTAATTTTTTTTGGGTGACTAAGTTTGCCCCAATTTGGCCTCCCCTTGCGAGATCCTAGACACGCCACTGACGGAGCCCAAGGTAGAATTCGATCTATTTATCTGCATTGATAATACTGGTACAATAAACGTGTCTATAAACGTGCGTGTGTACTATACATAGTTAGTAACCTTGTTATGACACTCATTTTATGTCGTCGTTCAAAACCTGTTTAGTTCCGCCACTGTTTACAGACCGTCCATAGGCCACAGTCATCTTCCAAACATTCAGGAAAACATTATTCTAACTAACGAATCAAACACTGACTTATTCAGGAAATATAACACGTTCATATCAAATACTGCGTAAAACTCGAGTTAACAACAAGTCGTGTGCATCAGCTGCAAATATTACTTTATACGTTATGAACATTGTCACTTACCAAAACAACTGTTACGTGTGAATCCACGGAATCCTCCACGACAACAAGGACGGTAATCGTCATCCTCGGCACACGTGACCCTGTCTTTCTAGTACAACTGGCCGCCTGGCACGTGATTATAAATAAACTACGAGGGGACAACACAAATTCAGTTGAGCTATCTCGACGTAACCGTATATATACCAACCGACCAGGAACAAACATTTGATTATTCAGACTCAGTGAGGTGGCACTATCGTACGATTAAATCTAATATCGGTGTAGCCAAATAATGCGTCATAAATAGTATCGGCTACTGTCGCCAAGTGATGATTAAATATAGAAACCGACCTCATTTTTGTACGAGTCCGCGAGGTGGCGCTATCGTACGATACATACAATAAAACGTACATTGTTAGACAAACTGCAGGTAACGTTCTACAAAAGATTTGTCAGCATGTTGTTTTAGTACTTGTTATTTCCTCCACTTGTCTTCCTATTTTTCTTTTCTTGACATTTTTTAACAAAGTTGTTTCTTTTACTGTATTTCTTACTAATAATTGTGTGTCTGAAATACATGGATAGAGTGATTATGATTGGTCAGTGTCTAAGTTTAAAGACAAGTTTAAAAATGGGTAAGCTGAACTGAAACGCATATAGTATAATGGTATAGTCTTCGCGCAGTAATTGCTGTGTGGCTGAAGTCAAGTTGGTGATTGAATGAACCGGTCTGCCTTATGAGAGTACTTCAAAATGGATGTACAACATTTGGTCACACGCGTGATTTACGTGAAACGTACGCATTTTTGTACGGTGCAAACACTTCATGAAACCGGCAGTTGTACATGATTTGGGGGCAAGAAGTTCTCAATGCCAAAACTTGACTGGGCACTAGCAGGAACACGATATATAAATGACCAGGCGCATAGATAGCCGTATGCACGTACTCAAGGGCTTCCACATCAGTGAACCGTTACCAGCTGCCGAGTAAGTGGGTGAAGTGATGGTCAATGTGAAGAACCTTCTGACATGCGAACGGAGTGTCCGCCCTACCTAGACCTAGCTGTGGAAACGGGAACTGGCTGATGGCACAACTGGTGAAGCATTGTCGACATACTTTATAGTTACCCAGGAAGAATATGGGAATGTGGTCGCAGAGATGCGCAGGCAGGGATACGATAGTGCTGCCGGCATGACTGACATCCATCGTGGAGTCCATGGTCGAATCAGACAGTTCGTACACGGCATCATCTACTCTCACTTCAAAGGACACAGTGTTAATTGATATATTGTGCGTGCCAGCAAAGAACCACTAGTGATAAGTATGATGGACACAGTCCAGCATATAGTCTTCTTCGTTTTCTGCTCGACCAACAGGTTGCTTGCCTTACAGGCAGAGCTTGAGGTCGACGAAGATGCACAAGCTGGCAAGAATAACAGGTATGAACTACATATTTTTTCTATAATCTGTATACGGCTATCTCTGTCATATATTTCCCAGTTGGCTGTTTCATTTCTAAATACGACAAGACCAAGAGGAAATGAGAATGACGAAAAGGACAGGTGAATATGACTTCAAACAGCACTATAATATCAAGTCAACTTATACATTAGCCGCGTACTTTATTGTTACTAAACATTCCTGGGTATAACTAGGAAGAACCACTTTAGCGGTTACCAGGGTACTCAAAATCACAGCACAATTTGTGAAATATAAAATGTTAGATGTTAGCAAGCAATTATTAAATACATGTTTATTATCGCTATTCTTACAACATCCGAGGGTTTGACTCCATGAGTGTATAACACCCACAACCAGTAGCGGTTAGATCTTGATTATAAACATGGCGGCAATTTACCGTCACATGACCATATCCACTCAACGGAGGCAACTCGAAATTCGTTTTGTTTATGCTAACTTTGATGGTTTAGAAGTTGCTGCAATAGGATTTATTTTGGGTAGTCTCTATTAGAATGAGAAAACTAAGTGATGCCATGTTGTGGGTTGCAAACATCTACATACAGAGAAATGTTCGTAAAGGGCATTGATAATTGCTCCTGATAGTAACGTATATTATCATATACGACGTGATGCTCTACAATATTTATTCCGATTGGTGCTGGTGGTTGTTTAGTACCACAACGGGAACACCGCGCAACTGCCAACTGGCACTGGAACCTCATATATAATATTCACGATGAAGCAAACTTTTGTATCAGGACGGTCAACCCAGGTCTTCCAGCCCGGATGGAAGTTCCAAATAAAGGAAAATTTCCATTGTCGTTCGGTTCTCTTGGTCCCCAACCTGTGTTATTAAATGGCTAGCCTGTTGCAGTCCATTACCACACGCCAGACTTTTTCTCGCCGGACCTGTGGTATAGAACATATTTCGCTGGTAACCTTGTAACCAAAAACATATTCGTATTGTGTTATGTGTTCGTATGCTGTCACCAGCGCATATTTTGCAGAATGTGGATAACAGTTTGCGACGGTGAAATGTTGGGAACACAGTGGTTAGGCAGACAGCAATTAACACAATTATCTACCAACAATACAGTAAAGTACTTTGCCTGTGTGTGGTCAGAAACACCAGCGACAAGCCTCATATTCCTGTCTGTTTCGGGTGTGTAGGACAGAAATTATGTAGGTGTTTTTTTATATAAATTTGATTGATAAAGTAATAGCCGTTATTGTTGGTAAAATATCTATTCTTTGCTGACACAATAATTTATTAAATAGTTTCTGTCTAGGATCGGGCAAGCGATGTCGCATTTGTAGTGCATTCTGTATTAAGATGGTTTTTGTTTCAGTCAAATTGGGCAAACGTGAACATTCATGCAAGTATACACATCATAAAAATGTAAATTAGGGTAGTCATATTGTTGTGCTCTGGAGCCTCTTAAACTAAATCACAGATTTTAAATAAATACTTGCAGTTTAACTTGTTGGTAGATGAATGGTTAAATGGTAAATGACTTATAACAACTCCTACAGGATATTGAACAGACTGCTTATGAGATGTAGCGCTAACCACATGTTCGCTACGGCTAATGTCAACTCATGTAAATGTGTCATCAGAAAGGCTATACATAGCTTAATAACTATGACTGACAAGTCACTGAATTCCATTATACAGAACATTGCAAATAACGACACGTACGGTACTTTAAAAACAAGTGCGGCATCAATGGGTCTTAATGTTGCATAATTTTTAAATATACTGTTTTAATCTATGTAATTATTAATTTCTATGGACATACTGATAGATTGGCTGAAATAAAAAATTATATATATATATATATTTATATATGTACGTGTTCTGAGGTTACAAAGTTGTAAATAAATACAGAAAGTGTAATTCTTAAAATTATTGATATGAACTTTTTGCATGTATATATATATATATATATATATATATATATATATATATATATATATATATATATATATATATATATACATATATATGTATATATATATGTATATGTATAAATATGTATATGTATTTATATATATATATATATATATATATATATATATATATATATATATATATATATATATATATATATATATATATATATATATATATATATATATATATATATATATATGCATGCAGAAAGATCATATCACTGATTAAAATAATTACACTTGCTGTATTTATTTACAACTTTGCCTTTGTGACCTCAGAACACGTATATTTTGATCGCAAAACACATACCCAGTCATTGTTCTCACAATGTGATAAATCCGTAAGCAGAATAATGCCTTCGTCGTTTTATGTTTAGCGGTATCGTCGTTTTAAGCTTTTGACAAAGTGCCACATCAAAGATTACTACTTAAATTAAAAGCCTATGGTATCGGGATAGCATAACTGACTGGATAGAACAATGGCTGACTGACAGAAGACAACGAGTTGTAGTAGATGGAGAAGTTTCAAATTGGAAATCGGTTTTGAGTGGGGTACCTCAAGGATCAGTATTAGGACCTATATTATTCTTAATTTATATCAATGACTTGGACGACAGTATAACAAGTAACGTACTGAAATTTGCGGATGACACAAAACTGTTTAGAAAGGTTAATACTGATGGTGATAAACAACATTTACAAAACGATCTAGACAGATTAGTGAAATGGTCTGAGAAATGGCAGATGTTGTTCAATTTTGGGAAATGTAAATCCCTACATACAGGACATAGGAACTTGAATGTAAACTATAAAATGGGAGATACTGTTCTGGGTACTACTGTAAAAGAAAAGGACTTAGGAGTTACAATAAGCGCTGATATGAAAGTTTCGGAGCAGTGTGGTATTGCAGCTTCAAAGGGTAATCAAATTCTTGGATTGATTAGAAGAAACATAACATACAAGGGAAAAAAGTTAATTATACCTCTTTATAAAGCAATAGTTATACCTCATTTAGAATACTGTATACAAGCATGGAGACCATATCGTAAGAAGGATATAGATACGCTTGAACGCATACAAAGGAGAGCAACTAAAATGATTCCAGAACTGAGAGACCTTAGTTATGAAGAACGCCTGAAAGAATGTGGTTTAACAACTCTAGAGACAAGGAGGTTAAGAGGAGATCAGATTGAAGTTTTTAAGATATTGAATGGGTATGAAAATATTGATAGAAATATGTTTTTCTCACTCAAGAAGGATAGCAGAACTAGAGGACATGAGGTAAAATTAGTAAAGGATCAATGTAGATTGGACATCAGGAAGCACTCGTTCTCACAGAGGACAATAAATGAATGGAACAAATTATCTACAGATTGTGTAACTGCTAGCAGCGTGAATATGTTTAAAAACAAGGTTGACACATATCTCAGGAGGGCGGGCTATAAGTAGATGAACATTGTTGGACTCTCGATAAGCCAATGGCTTCCTTGTCCACTTGCCATCTGGGCCTTTGGCTTGGATGGCAAATCTTGTTAAATCTTGTTAAATCTTCAAATCCTACCATCTCGTTTACGAGAATAATATTAAAAAAATACTTCCTATGTAGGATAGTTGTCTCCCAAAAAAGCCTTGTTCTACAGTCGTACATAGGGGGATCATTCACGCTACTGGTTGCCATTGTTGGTTATGTTCAAATTTGACAGTGTCCAGACCCACACGATACATACAAAACTAGAGGAACAGTTGGTAAAACAAACTGATGAGGGACTGGTTGTGATGCAGAAATAGCATTATGGTTACCTGATTTTACTCCATCTATTGGCACACCAAACTAAAATATTAATTACTATTCAATATAGGACTATTGACTGACTGACTGACTGATTGGCTGACTGAATGATTGACTGACGGAAGACAGCGTGTTGTAGGTGGGGAGGTTCCAAATTGGAAATCAGTTTTTAGTGGGATACCACAACGATAAGTAAAAGGACCTTTATTATTCTTAATATGAACCAACGACATGGACTATAATATAGCATGCAACGTACTGACATTTATGGATGACAAAGCCAATCTTCAAAATCTTCATATATAGATGTTAGCAAGACAAACACCAAAACATTAACATGTCTGGCACATTATCTTGCCCACAATACTTTCCATTCGGAGTGCCCCAAGGATCCGTCCTTGGCACTGTACTTTTCAGCTTATATACTACGTCGCTCAGCCAAGTCATTACTAATCTCAGTCATCACCTGTATGCTGATCACGCACAAGTTTACATCACTTTCACATTCAAATGCGCAAGAATCTGTTTCGACGTTTAATGAATGCCTTACTGATATCTTGTTTTGGATAGAATCAAGTAAGCTAAAGCTTAATCCAGATAAAACAGACGTTATTATTATTTGCAGTAAACAACAACGAAATAGGGTCATCAACCATTTTTCAACTAAACTTTTGGCAGTGATACATTCCCACCAGATACTTTTTTGTAGTATAGGTGATGTCTTTGATAGGGACTTCAACTTTTGCCAGCATAATTCACAAGTATGTAAATCATGTTTCTATCATAGACTATTACTGTCGAATTCGGCGTCACATGTCTATATCTACTGCTAAAACAATGTGTGCTCTTCCTCCTTGTTCCCTGCTGTACAAGGGTGAGAGTCGGGTAAAATATTGTCGCGAAACTCTTTCTGTTCTTTGTTTCTATAATTTTCTATCGGCCGCTCCCTCTCTCCATCTTTCATCCTCCCCAGATCTTCTCATGTCCCTACTCACGCAGTCCTCCCATCTCAGCTGTGGCCTTCCCCTTTTCCTGCGTCCTTGATGTTTTTCCACCTCTGTGCTCTTTGCGAGTTTGCTTGCATCCATTCTTATCAAGTGGCCTGCCCATCTCATCCTGCTTCTCACCAATCTTCCTGTTAGGCTGCATTGCATACCAACCTCTTTCCTTAGGTCTTTCATCCTTCTTCTGTCCACCCTCTTTGTTCTTGTTATTCGCCGAACCCAGTTATTCTCACACACTTGCAGCTTCTGCTGTTGTTGTTCTGTCAACGCCACTGTCTCCAGATCATACAGGCTTGCTGGTGTAATGCATGTCCTCGGGACTCTTTCCCTTTCAGCTTTTTTGAAATTTTTCTGTCCAACATGACTCCCTCTACCTTTCTCCAAGCATTCGCTCCTGCTTGTGTCCGACTTCGCACTTCTGCCGCTGAATGCCCATCCTCCGTAACCATTCCTCCAAGGTACACAAAGCCATCCACTTGCTTGATCTCCTTACCATCCAACCTGATGTTCAACTCCTCTCTCTTGTGTCCAACCCACATCACTTCTGTCTTCTCTATGCTCATTCTCAGTTCGTACTTCTTGAACACCCCATTCCATTCTTCCAACACTTCCTGTAGGTCTTGTTTGCTCTCTGCTATTATGGCCAGATCATCTGCGTACATCATCTTCCTGAGAATGTCCTTCGTGCTGATCTTCCTGCTGATTATTTCCATTACCATGATAAACAGTAAAGGGCTAAGGTCACTTCCTTGCCTCAAACCGATGTTAACTGGAAACTCTTCTGACAACCCAGATCCAACCACAACTCTTTCTTTTGTTCTCTCATACATTGCTTCCACCATCCTGGCTTCTGCTTCTGGCACTCCCATCCATCTCACTGTTGCCAGCACCATCTCTCTAGGGACTGTGTCATAGGCCTTCTCCATGTCCACAAATCCCACTGCCATTCTCCCTTGCATCTCCAACCTCTTCTCTATCATTTGTCTTAAAGCAAACATCCCATCAATCGTCCCGCTGCCCTTTCTGAATCCTTGTTGTTCTTCCTCCTGTTCTTTTTCTACTTCCTTTCGGATCCTAACATCCAGGAACCTCTCTAGCAGCTTCATGATGTGACTTAGAAGTGTGATTCCTCTGTATTTCCCTGGGTCTTGCACATCTCCCTTCTTCTTCCATATTGGGACAATTAGCCAATTGTCCGCCATTCCTGTGGTACTCTACCTTGCCTCATACATGTATTCAGCAGCCTCTTTGTCCAGCTGATTCCACTCTTCCCCTCTGCCATTACCATTTCCACAAGCATCTCATCGATACCAGGTGCTCTTCCTTGCTTCATCCCTTTCATCCCGGTTTGCATCTCTATATCCGTAATATTAGTTAACTCCACTTTCCCCTCTACATATGATGGTAATTCAAGGTCGTTTTTATTTCTTTCCTGGTTCAGTAGCTCCTTGAAGTAGCTTTCCCAGACCTTCAGCACTGCCTCTTGTTCTGTCACTAACTTCCCAATATAACGATATAAATGGAATTAATTAGTTACCTCCTTGAATATTGTTATTCACTACAAAATGACATTGCTAAAAGAGACTTGGCTAAACTCCAGCGAGTATAAAATTGTCTGGCACGTGTGGTTCTCAGGGCGCCTCGGTGTTTACCACCACTACCACTACTTAGACAACATAATGGCTTCCTGTTTCTTCTCGAATTAATTTTAAGCTGTCCACTTTTACATATCGTGCTCTATCTACACAACAACCACCCTACTTTGCTAGTCTCCTGCAGCTTTCATATATCCCTAGGCAGATCAGCTCATCAATTTCACAACTTAGTATGCTTAAAACAAAATTTAACTTGGGCAAACGTACTTTCTCTGTCGCTGCTTCTAGGGTCTGGACTGACCTCCCCATCACTTTAAAAACATATGAAACTATAGCAACTTTCCGAAAAACAATTCAATACATATTTATTCCAAATTGCATTTCTACCATAAATCTTCGGTTGTCCCTCATTCTGGTAATGACTTTTGCGCGTCCTTGTACACGATTGTGCTTAATGATTATGTTTTATTGCGCCTCTTAGCTCAGGTTCCTGAGGATATAGGCGCCATAGAATTTAATTAGTATTATTAATACTCCATGAATATATAATACCCACCACCAGTAGGGGTCATATCTTGATCATACACAAGGCGGCAATCCGAAGTGGTGGATTTTATTCGCCAATTGGCGAACAAGTCTTAACATGTGTCAACAAGATGGTTGTGAAATGCATTTTGTTTATGCGGTGATGGCTTAGAACGTTTTGCAATATGATTCATTTGGGGTAGCGTCAATTAGAACGACAACACTAAATTATGCCTCATCGTGGGTTGCAAAGGTCTACCTGGTGGGAAATGTTCGCAAAGCGCATTAATAAAAATAATAATAAATAATAAAGACGTGATGCTCTACACAATTTATTCCGCTTGAAGCTTGTAATTGCTTAATACCACAACGGGAACACCGCGCAAATGCCCATTGGAACCTCATCGTCTATATTCACAGATGAAGCAACCTTCTGTATCAGGACGGTCATCCCAGTTCTTCCAGCCCGGAGGGATATTCCAAATAAAGCAAAAGTTTCGGTTGCCGTTCGGTTCCGGTGGTGCCCAGCTTGTGTAATTAAATGGCTGGCCTGTTGCAGTCCATTGCCATTCGCCAGACGTTTTCTTGCCGGACGTGTGGTATAAACCACATTTAGCTGGTAACCCTGTAACCAAAAGCGTGTTGGTATTATGCTATGTGTTCGCGCAGTCATCAATGCATATTTTGCAGAATGTGGATAAGATATTGCGGCGGGGAAATGTTGGGAACACAGTGGTTAGGCAGTCAACAATGAAATCAATTGTATACCAACAATACAGTAGGCTACTCTGTTTGTGTGTGGTCAGAAACATCTGCGATAAACATATTCAATAAGGGAATACAGTCACAACAAGTAATATGTCGATTTCGAGGGGCAGATGTGCAACAGTGACGACAGGCGCTCATCCGTGCGTGTCTGTGTGTCTGTTCCCTCATATCCATGTCAGTTTCGCATGTGTGGGGCTGAAATTTTCTGGGCGTGCCCGGGATGCTAAGGGAAGGTTCGCACATTAACATTCCGTTGCAGAGACAAAAAGCAAGCCATGACTTCTGTTCACAACAGGCAACTACAAAATGTCACGTTTTCGACTTTAATGGCTCTTGCACAACTCGCAAATACACACAATAAGGAGACACTGATTATGTTCTTTAACATCAATTGATCACAGAAAAATTAAATTTTAAAACAATTAAAGCAATTTTTTTATTTATTGTACAATATGCCATGTGTTTTGTGTACCTGTGATCTGAACCGTGAACATTATGTGTGTGCGCGGTTTTTAAAACTTAGATAAATAAAAGCAATGGGCGTTGTTGGTATTGTTGGTAAAATATATAATTTTTGCCCGATAATTTATTAAATAGTTTCTGTCTAGGATCGACAAGGAATGTCGTATATGTATACGTTCTGTATTAAGATGTGTTTTAAGTCAAATTGGGCAACTCTCTGTATATGCATAATAATAATGTAAATTAGTGTTGCCATATTGTTGTGCTCTGGAACCATTTCAATTAAATCACAGGTTTTAAATAAATGCGTGCAAGATAACTTGCTGGGCTGATCAATGGGTAAATGGTAAATGTCAACGTTGTTGTTTCTTGTTTTGAATGTAATGATTAATGCAGTTAACGCATTGCATTTGCAATTATTGTGTGTTTTTTTTCAGGTGAAGAAGAAGACGATTTTGCATGACAAACTGGCAATGGATTTATTATGGATGGTAAGTTATTATTGTATTACTAACCTGTTATGACATAAGCGAGAAAGTTTATCTCGTGTTGCGACTCTATGGAGACAAGGTCGGCTCCCTCGCCAACGTTCCGACAATAGGTTGTTGCCTTGTCCCGTGTCATTTCAACTTGGACAAACTTGTAGCACGATCGTTTGCCATCGTTTCCTCGGAAGCACTTCAGTCCTGAAACACCGCAGAATATCAGTCAAAGAAATCACTATTTCAATTTGTATACAACTTGTCACTGCAACAGGAGGCTTATCACCAGGAAAAGCAAAGGATTAGAGAACTGGTCACCTGAAACGACAAAGAGCACAACGATATTTGCTGACCGTGAGTCGCATTTCTGCGAATTGCTATTATATGAACTATTTTACTGGTGAGGTAAATATTAGAGTGTATATAGACTGATGACATAAACAAGTTATGTAATGGTGTCCAAGTGTTGTGTGTGAGCCCACATTATAAGTTTATTGTTAGGCGTGGGGCACGATCATGTTATGTAATAATTGTACCCATGATGTTTTAGCTTTTGGCGTGGTACATTTTAGTAAAAGGAGTATCAACGTAATGGGACCGTCCATAGAGGTTATTAATTTTGATTGGCTGACGCCGACCTTGTAATCTGGTGGGAAAGTTAGCAAGCGATGGGTTTAAGATGCGAAGTATAGGATATTCGTGAGAGCCAGAACACACAAATACGGCATTAGGTTCCAACGCCAGGTATGGAGAGGGCGCGATTTATCGCGACGTCGAAGAACCCTCTACAACTTTGCTCACATTGACAACAGCGAGCGAAAACCCAGACAACACAATGCCAACCAAGTAATTACTGTGCATTGTTTGACTGTATGCGTTGACCGTCTGCCTCGGCTGCCTCTCGTTTTCTGCTGCCTACTGATTGCTTGCGACTGTTCAGCTATCTCTCCGTTTACGACAACAGTGCGTCCGCATGAGCCATCTTTACAACACGTTCGTCGTTTCCACGTTATGTTGACGACCGAATTACAGAGTGTTCAGCCGACTATTCTGCTGCATTCCCCGCGGTCCCGCGACGCCAGTGCGCCCGCATGAGCCGTCGTCACGACACGTTAGCCGTCGTCACGACATTTTGACGGCAGGCGTACGTTGCGTCAAGCCTACCGTTCAGCTGTCTTCCCTTTGTGCGACACCAGAGCGTCCGCGTCAGCCGTCGTCATGAAACGTCGCCGTCTCCACGATTATTTGACATCCGGCCTATTTATCGTCCAGCCGACAACAAGCTCGACAGCGCTGCAATCGAACGAGACACATATCGCCTGCGTATTCAGTTGGTGGTGAGATCAGGCGACCGACGGCCACATCAATTATCGGCCTATTCAATCGAGCAGATTGACGCTGAGGGTATTGTTGACTTTGAGCCACTTTTCGAGGACGTACACCGAAATACCGTGGACCATCAACATTTGTATGCGTGAGCTGCTGAAGAGACTGTCAATCGAGTACTGGCCTCACCTTCCACAGCAGACGCTGTTCAACTCATTGGTGACCCTCAACCAGGCGTAGTCCATCATCTCCCGAGACGGACGGATGTCTACTACTACTTATCAATGATACAACCAACTTTGTTTTAAATATATAAGTTTTGTGCTGTTGCCGACAGGGTAGGCGTTCACGTGAACAACGTGTTGCCGTCAAAGTAGGCGTTCACACGATCAACGTGTTGCCGACAAAGTAGGCGGACACACGAACAACGTGTTGCCGTCAAAGTAGGCGTTCACACGATCAACGTGTTGCCGACAAAGTAGGCGGACACACGAACAACGTGTTGCCGACAAAGTGCATTCATAACTAAACACTTATTTTGCATAAGTATAGAAATGCAAACACTATTTGATGCATTAACAACAAGGAACACCAGATCGAACGCCAACGGAGATCTCTACGTACAAAAAGTACGTACACAAATCTTCAAGAACTCTCTAGCAGTTACTGGATTTACGATCTGGAGCACTCTCAGCCCAGCACTACGAAATTGTAGCTCCATCAATGCTTTTAGAACACTTTATCTGAACAATATATTTGACTAACTCAGCATATATATATATTCTAAATTGCATATCCACCATACATCATCGGTGGTCCCTTGTCCTCATAATGACTTTTGCGCGTTACTATTCGTGATTCTGTTTAGTGACCCAGCTTTTTGCGCCTACGAGCTCAGCTTCCTGGGGATATAGACGCAATAGAAGTTAAATATTAAACTCATAGCAGTTTTAACTGGACTATTTTAGTTAACTTATTGATATAATGTATTTTACACATATAATTTCTTAAATCACTCGACTAATTATCTTATTTAACTTATTTCAATACTTTGTTTTATCTACTTTTGCTGTGTTTTAAAATACACTCTCATTTGTAATGATATAATCTCTTAATTTTATTAAACGTAATAAAAATAATGTTACAAAAGAAAGTATGGCTAAGCTTTACTTGGAAACAAAAATAGGGATTTCGTGAACGAAGTTTATACAGTTACAAAGACCAATGCTATGCTACCCAACATGGTTAATGAAGTAACAGGTGGCGATACTATTTCTAAACTCTTTGCTACTAAATATGATGACTTATATAATTCAGTTGCGTATAATGAAGAGAATATGGCGTCGTTGTTAAAAAAACATACGTAGTAAAGTAGATGCACAATATAATGACTGTGAAAATATTGGTACCATTGATGATGTTCTGAATGGCTAAAAGTAACATATCTGATGGATACGGGTTGGTATATGCTGATCACAAACTACATGTTTTTTTACCTTTGCTATTAACATCAATGGTGTATCACGGGTATACCACGGATGGTTTTAATATAGCCACAATTCAACGTCTGGTAAAAAAAACAAGAGGAAATCAGCAAATGACTCTGACAACTATCGAGCCATTGCTCTTAGTAGCCCCCGTCAAACAATATTTGATTAGGTTATAATGACAAAAAGTGCTGATGCTTTTAAAACAAGTGATTTACAGTTTGAGTTTAAAAGTCATAGCTCTACAGCTAAATGTACATTTGCATTAATGGAGACTGTGAACTATTTCTAGCAGAACAAATCTTATGTTTATGTGTTATTACTATATGCTAATAAAGTATTTGATAAATAAAGTATGTTAAAAAAAATTATTTTACTGATGGGTCGAGGAATGAATCCCCTTATTATCAGATGTTTACTTTATATGTACACTAATAAACATTTAAATGTATTATGAAACAATTCCATATCATTGTATTTATTCATTACCGATGGAGTGTAGCAGGGTGTCGTCCCCATTTTATTATCTATCTATATTGATCAACAAAATGTGTGATACATGTCTAGAATGTGCACATGAATATGATTTACAATTTAACCCGTTAAAATGTCAACTTACTAAATATGGAAGTGGTACCGACTGCCAATTTCACTTCGATGGCATACAAGTGAAAAAGAATAAAAAGGTTGCATGTAGGCCACATTATTGGTCCTGGCACTCGCCAGGCTATGGTTAAAGATATGTGTCATGATTTTATATGGCGTGTTAATGCATTATCTGCTGATTTTGGGTTTTGTAAACAACAAACGTCAATTATTGATGTCGTTCTGTATATCTTTCTAAGGCGTATGTCTGCGGAACTTACAATATAAAATGTGTTGAGGAATTTTATACTATGTGGGGCAAAGGTATCAGAAAACTGTCCAATCTACCAGTTTGCACTCAATGTAATATGGTGCCAATTTGAGCAGATTGTTTACCAATTCAAATTCAGATTATGAATCGAATGGTGCGATTTATGGAGAGTTGTTTAAAATGCAATAACACCAGTTTAAAAATGCTCTCTCACCTAGCCCTTCAAGGTAGTGGCTCATATATGTCTAAACGCTTCAACTACATCTTGTCCAAACTCAAACTTGATGCAATGACTTTCTCTAGTATGAAATTAAACAACTTTTATGAAATGGTTCAAGACCACTACGAAGAGGGGATAGACGAGCAACTAATACGCAAGGTGCCATTTACAAAATATATGTTGTAGAGTATAGATAATGCGTGCAGCACTTATTTATTTTATTCATAGACGAGTTGCGCTCACTGTTTGCTGTTTTATATACGCAGTAGCTTATATACATTGTTTTAATCGAATTGTAAAAATTTTAGTACGAAAAAATATATTATTAAAAATGTAAATTAGTGTAGTCTTATTGTTGGGCTCTGAAAACTCTTAATCTAAATCTCAGGTTTTAAATAAATACGTGCATGTTAACTTGCTGGTCAACTGGTAAATAGATAAAAATAACAACGTTATTGCTTTTTTTATTAATTGCTGTAGTCTACACATTGCATTTGAGGTTGTGTTGTATCAATATAGTGTTTTCAGGTGAAGAAGATGATGATTTTTGCATAGCAAACTGGCTGGAAGATATTCCGGATGCTAATTGATTATTGTGTTGCTAACCTCTTATGACAGATGCGAGAAAGTTGGTCTCTTGTTGCGATTCTATGGAGACAAGTTCGACTCCATCACCGATGTCCCGGCAGAAGGTTCTTGCCCCATCCCGTGTCATTTTAACTTGAACAAACTTGTTGCAGGCTCGTTTGCCATCGTTTCCTCGGAAGCACTTCAGTCCTGAAACACCGCATAATAACAATCAATTATATACCTGAATTAAACTCGTATAATCACTGCACTGCTACAAACAACTTTGTTATAAAAATATAACCTCCTGCGTTGTGCTGTTGTCGACAAAGTGCATTCATGACTCAACGCTTATTTTGCTTAAGTATATGAATGCAAACAATAATTGATGCATTAACAAAAAGAAACTCCCGATCAAACACCAAAGGATATCTCTTCTTACAAAAAGCACGGACCAAAATCTGCAAGAACTCTACAGCACTTACTACTGAAGAGACGTGGAGCATTTTCAGCCCAGCGCTACAAAATTTAACTCCATATATGTTTTTAGAATACGTCATCAGAACAATATGTTTGATTAAGTCAGTACATATTTATTTCAATTTGCATTTCACCATAAATCTTCCTTGGTCCCTTGTTCTGATAACTTGTGTGCGTCCTTGTTCATGATTATGCTTAATGATCCTGGTTTGTTGCGCCTTTGAGCTCAGGTTTCTGTGGATATTGGCGCTGTAGCAGTTCGTTATTAGTATATTAACATTATTGTTATTGGACAATAGTAACGCGCGAGACCACGAACATTTTAACTGCTTAACTTATTGATATTATGCATTTGATACATATAGTTTTTTAAACCGCTAAACTAATCAATTTACTTAATTTATTTCAATCCTTTTTTAATCTATCATTGCCGCATACTTTCGTGTATATTAATGTTTTAAACTGACAAACTTTAGGAATATCAAAATGTATATTTTATTATGTATATTGTGTTGTGAATATTATTATTATTAATTGGCTTTCCTTGAATACATATGACACGACAACAACCTGAATCAATATTATGTGTAACACACACCAGATCAATGTGCTTAGTGGTGTGATTGGCTATCACTTCTGCGATGACGCAATATATATATATATATATATATATATATATATATATATATATATATATATATATATATATATATATATATATATATATATATATATACATAGGTACCAAGTCTGATGGGAACACACTATATTATTAAAGTCATCTAAGGTGAACGCGCGTTACAATGTGGCACATAAGAGTTGACTATGATTTCAAACAGCAAAGTAATATATATATATATATATATATATATATATATATATACGTATATATATATACGTATATATATATATATATATATATATATATATATATATATATATATATATATATATATGCCTTTAGCCTCCACTGTTTTCAAATTCATTTCCGGGCGTTCTTGCAATAAACAATCATCCATTAAGACGAGTTGCTGAAGATATAAATAGATGGTGTCGATTACTCTCTCCACTGAGTGACTGACGGCACCGGGAGTGGATAGATGGTAGTGTGTAAGTATATATATATATATATATATATATATATATATATATATATATATATATATATATATATATATATATATATATGCTGAATACATTGGTCAGTGTCATCACCTTCGTTCCTTTCCTCTATCCGTCTGTCATTGACCGCAGCAGTGCCACCTGGAGGTTATCCACAGACTTGGTTTCCTCCATTCTTCTCTGAACTGATCGCAGCGTGGAATGCATCTGCTCCATGAGAGCCATCTGGCGGTCATTCATTGACTCCATAATTAAAATCATCTGTTCCATGAGCACCACCTTGCTGTCACTTAGTTCAGAGCTCTGGTCCGTTGACTGAGCGTAGCCAGACGTACAGAGCCAAGCAGGACCAGATCAGAGTTGTAGATGTACCTCTCGACATTTATTGAGACAAATGTGTCAGTTACTACAACTATAGAAAGGCCTACTAAAAGTACATTCTGGGTGCCGTATAATGTGTGTTTTTGGGCAGAGTGCACTTCCAAATAATAAGATTGCTTGTTTAACTTGTTTTATTATAACATATCATTTGTGAACACAGTAGTACGTACAAAACATTCAGAAGTTATGTAAGTCAAAATAAATATTTGCGAACTACATTGAACACACGGGAACAGTGGCACCAATGTGAAAATAAATTATGATCCGTCTCATAATTGGAAAAAAATCATTAACATATTTAAATGTTACGGCAAACTTCTACTCAGAAAAAAAAAAATGGCTGATAAACGTAAAATAAGAAAAAATTAAAAAAAGTGGACAACTGGTGATTCACATGAATATATACGGGTCTTCAGTTCAAGTGTCGTTTTGAGTAATCAGCCAATCATGCTGCGGGAGATTATTGATAGAGCCGGCGAGACGTGTCACGATACATATGTATGAAGCGCCATCCATGTCAGTGAAGCGCGCATGTGATTGGTCAATCACCGCTCCGCGTCGCGCTGTTCAAGTCAGTGAAGCGCGCATGGGATTAGTCAATGGTCGCGACGCGCTTCCCTCACGGTCCCGATAAAGCTGTCCTGCGTTGCAGTGACGTCAGTGAACTTACAAATCAATTGCATCCAAGGCCACGCGATGGCGCCACCATTAAATTATGTTCGGGACTGCAGCTTACCTGGCTAAGCGCGAATACATTATACTATATATAGCAATAACTGGTAAATAATCGCAATAGTATTGCAATAGTAATACAACTATCGTAATACTAAAACTAGCCACTGTAGTCACCCCTACGTTTCCCGAGTTGTGGCCATGAGGGGGGGTCACTCTATACATCGCCAGCTAGTACGTGCATCATATGACATATCCTCCCGACAAAATCCACGTTTTATTTTCTGTATCCAACGCACGTTAACGCATGCAAGTTGCAATGCTATTAAGCTTACTACTTTCATATTTCGTACTTTAAATGAAATAAATGTAGTAATAAAAAATATGTTATGCGTATATTAGAATGTTAATTAAAGTGAATAATTCACCGACATATTATGAAAATGAATTAATCTACAGCACATATCGTGAAACATTGTATAGTTTATACGCAAAAAACTGCGTATTTTCTTTTGCTCCTCTAACTTGAAAAGATAATATAATTTTGCGTAACTTGTGGAATGTGACTCCTGTCCAAGGAAAAGTGTGTGTATTTCAACCCGATCAACGTGAAAACGGTATGTTTTTACTGAAAGTGTAAAACGTATTCAGGGACTCAGTTCGGTCAGTTCTCAAGGATGGTATACTGGCAATGCATTGAGTGGCCTCAGTGGGGTAGTGCAACTAATGATGGATTATAGTTAACCTGCGGGTCACTAGCGCGGATTAAGGAATCGTATTACTCGCATGCCGATCAGAACATCAAAAGAACCGCGAAAATGTCGAATATTCGAGAGCGACTAAATAGCATTTTGACCCAAGTTAACACCACCTTTCGAGAAATTGAACAAAACGACCAACAGCAGCAAGACGCCCACACGGATGGTTCTGATTTGATTTCCCAGTAAGTATTGTCTTGTAATAAAAACAAATCTAATCGTAGCCAAGCGGGCAGGCTTCTAATAAACTCCCGCGTGCACACGCAAGCTACAGGCTTCACGAGGTGTGACAGAGGTCTGAAACTCCCATCTCCTATCTGTTTTGGTGGCTAACTTGCCTTTAATTCTTTAGGAAAGGAAACAACGTCCCACTTACTACCGCACCTCGACCATTTACTCAGATGTATTTGTGTTTAGCACTACATGTGTTGGCATTAAAACAAATAGTTATATTTCCCAATTACAATTTCCACTTCTTAGTAATGTATATTTAACTGACAACAGTTAAAAATATGCATATATATATATGTATATATATATATATATATATATATATATATATATATATATATATATATATATATATATATATATATATATATATATATATATATATATATATATATATATATATATATATATATATATATATAAATATATATATATATATATATATATATATATATATATATATATTCAGTATATTAATGACAATAATCACTGTCAGAAATTCATTTTAATACAAAACTGCTTTCACAGGTTACAACATTTCTCACAGAGAAGATTTGACATAACACACAACAACAGGCGAAATATTACACTTCATATTTCATTGGTGCCGAGGCCATCTCATCATCTTAGCAGAAGTGATATGAATTTATTCCGAGGTAAGACAGAAGCAGTAACTTTTAGCTGCAATAATTAATCGTTAACAGTCATGTGAATTACCTGTTTGGACTCTGGCTGAAGCTACCTTAGAATTTGTATTCAATGTAACTAAGGTTAACATAACACTATATGTAACTCCAGTGGATTTGCATATATACTGGCATCTAAGAATAAAGCATTCAATGGAATCATTCACATTACCTTAATAATTATAATAAATGTTTCATTAACCAAGGTGCGTGCAGTTTTGGGCACACCAGATGTAAGACCTTTTGAATACTAACTACTTAAAAATAATATTTTGACGAGTATCCTCATGTACCAATGCATTTTTGCAGGAAGCAACCGTTTTTTCAAACAAAAAAGGTTGAGCATTCCTCCAGATATGCCATACATGGAGGTAAAGGACCGGGTGACAGACCTTTTCCCTTGCCTCCGGAGTACAGTTTTCGCATTTGCAAAGCTGGCACCCAATGGGCTATTTGCCACGATGAGCCCTGAACCTCGTACAGCACGGCACATCAACAACTGGATATTCCCAGCAGCCGCATCAACTCCAGCAAGAGGTCAACGTTCAAAAATTTGGATCATTCCACAGGTGATCGAGCCAGTCACAACAGAAACACAACATTTAGACAAGTACAATATCATGTTAAAAAAACATCAAACTCCATAAAACAACACATTTACCGAAGCTACTTTTTCTCCAGGTCACATTCACAGTGCAAGACATATAATGTTAAACAATGACATACATATAATGCAGTAATAATATGTGGGGCCAAACCAACTTGAGCTATTGGCTTCAAGGGCTTACATTCTTTCCTCATATATTTAGAGCTAACATACAGTTGAGCATAACAGCTTCCCTGCCAGTACATCACATTTTAATTACTTACATCAACAGCATATAAGCATACAAGCATTGACACAACGAATAGCCTTCTTACGTTCTAAGTTACAGCTAATATAAATAATGTAATATTTAAAACCTTAAATGAAAATGTTGTAAAATGCCATATATATATACATATATATATATATATATATATATGAATATATATATATATATATATATATATATATATATATATATATATATATATATATATATATATATATATATATATATGGCATTTTACAACATTATATGTTATATAATTGGGACCACTTGTGTTCTGCAGACTGAACTTGCTTCTGCTCCAATGAGTCATGTAACAGCTGCAGCAACTGCCATGCCAGCCACTGTCAACGCAGCAACCGCCGTGCCAGCCACTGTCAACGCAGCAACCGCCATGCCAGCCACTGTCAATGCAGCAACCGCCATGCCAGCCACTGTCAATGCAGCAACCGCCATGCCAGCCACTGTCAACGCAGCAACCGCCATGCCAGCCACTGTCAACGCAGCAACCGCCATGCCAGCCACTGTCAACGAAACAACCGCCATGCCAGCCACTGTCAATGCAGCAACTGCCATGCCAGCCACTGTCAACGCAGCAACCGCCATGCCAGCCAATGTCAACGCAGCAACCGCCATGCCAGCCACTGTCAACGAAACAACCGCCATGCCAGCCACTGTCAATGCAGCAACCGCCATGCCAGCCACTGTCAACGCAGCAACCGCCATGCCAGCCACTGTCAACGCAGCAACCGCCATGCCAGCCACTGTCAACGCAGCAACCACCATGCCAGCCACGGTCAACGCAGCAACCGCCATGCCAGCCACTGTCAACGCAGCAACTGCCATGCCGGCCACTGTCAACGCAGAGGACTGTAGGCAATGGGGTCAGCCGATTTTGGAATAAGAACACTGGGAAGTATTTCGAGAAATAGCGAAAATAAAAAAGTCCCATCTAAGGATGGTGTCTGACATGACGAAGGGTTCTTTTATAAAGCGCACATATAACATCGGTTTGAGGCAAGGAAGTGCCCTTAGCCCTTTACTGTTTATCATGGTGATGGAAATAATCAGCAGGAAGATCAGCACGAAGGATATTCTCAGGAAGATGATATATGCAGACGATCTGGCCATAATAGCAGAAAGCAAACAAGACCTACAGGAAGTGTTGGTGGAATGGAAGGGGGTGTTCGAAAAGCACGGACTGAGAATGTGCCTAGAGAAGACAGAAGTGATGTGGGTTGGACACCAGAGAGAGGAGTTGAACATCAGGTTGGATGGTAAGGAGATCAAGCAAGTGGATGGCTTAATTGTGTACCTTGGAGGAATGGTTACGGAGGATGGACATTCAGCGGCAGAAGTACGACGTCGGACACAAGCGGGAGCGAATGCTTGGAGAAAGGTAGAGGGACTCATGTTGGACAGAAAAAATTCAAAAAGTTGAAATTGAAAGTCCTGAGAACGTGTGTTGCACCAGTATGCCTGTATGGTCTGGGGACAGTGGCGTTGACAGAACAACAACAACAGAAGCTGCAAGAGTGTGAGAATAACTGGGTTCGTTGAATAACAAGAACAAAGAGGGTGGACAGAAGAAGGATGAGCGACCTGAGGAAAGAGGTTGGGATGCAAAAAATATGCAGCCTAACAGGAAGATTGGTGAGAAGCAGGATGAGATGGGCTGGCCACTTGGTAAGAATGGATGCAGGCAAACTAGCAAAGAGAGCAGGGGTAGAAAAATATCAAGGACGCAGGAAAAGGGGAAGGCCACAGGTGAGATGGGAGGACTGCGTGAGGAGGGACATGAAAAGATCGGGAGAAGATGAAAGATGTAGAGATGGGGCGGCCGGTAGAAAACTACGGAAAGAAAGAACAGAAAGAGTGGCTCGACAATACTTTACCTGACTCTCACCCCTGTATAGCAGGGAACAAGGAGGAAGAGCACATAAGAAGTATAATTTTAACAGTTTTCTTTACCGAAAAATTCCACACGAACGTGCCGGGACACTAATTTGTCCTGCTATCGTCGAATGATCCACAGCCGATAAGATTCGATTATATTACTCGAGCGCAAAAAAACTATTTCACCCACAATGTCTTCAGACCGATATAATAAAAACATATTTCCAGTATTTTGACAGGTATATAGATTGGGTCGGACGGCAAATATTTATGTTTCTCCTTATGCTTGGATTTATACAGGGTCGCAAATAAATGATGTATTTTCCTTGCCTTGTCATGAAAACTTCTAGGGTCGGCTACATTTAATACGTCAAAAAGAAAGACTAGAAGAAAGAAAAGAAGATGACTGGCCACAATCAGGAGGGAGCCAGGACTTGCCGTAACCTGTGCAAGTACAAACATGTTCGCAAATATTTAATAACAGTATTCATGCGTATAAACATAATTACAACATATAATAGGCTCAACCATGTTGACTATTTCACGTGAATACTGACTGTTTGACCTTAATATTCCGTCACTGTATAGCCAATTGTCTTTAATGCACTGGTCCCTGCGGAATAATCCAACACCCTGTCCCAGTCGCCACATAGGGTTATTAATGATTATACCACTTTAAGGAGAGTGGGAAATAGCTGATTCTGGCTTGTTTAAAATGTAACCTAATATCTCTACTACTCTACATAGACACATGATTGATGATTTTCCTGTAGACTTAAGCGGTAAGCCAGCTGGGTGTGGGGCAGCAAATAATCGACCACTGGCCGCCATCGTGTATGGCAGAGACAGTTACATCCACTAGCATGGCATACACTACAGTTACATCCACTAGCATGGCATACACTACAGTTACATCCACTAGCATGGCATACACTGCGTCTTACAGAGACAGTTACATCCACTAGCATGACATACACTACAGTTACATCCACTAGCATGGCATACACTGCGTCTTACAGAGACAGTTACATCCACTAGCATGACATACACTACAGTTACATCCACTAGCATGACATACACTGCGTCTTACAGAGACAGTTACATCCACTAGAATGACATACACTGCGTCTTACACAGACAGTTACACACACTAGCATGGCATACACTGCGTCTTACAGAGACAGTTACATCCAATAGCATGGCATACACTACAGTTACATCCACTAGCATGACATACACTGCGTCTTTCAGAGACAGCTACATCCACTAGCATGACATACACTACAGTTACATCCACTAGCATGACATACACTGCGTCTTTCAGAGACAGTTACATCCACTAGCATGACATACACTACAGTTACATCCACTAGCATGGCATACACTACAGTTACATCCACTAGCATGACATACACTACAGTTACATCCACTAGCATGACATACACTGCGTCTTTCAGAGACAGTTACGTCCACTAGCATGACATACACTGCGTCTTACAGAGACAGTTACATCCACTAGCATGACATACACTACAGTTACATCCACTAGCATGACATACACTGCGTCTTACAGAGACAGTTACATCCACTAGCATGGCATACACTACAGTTACATCCACTAGCATGACATACACTGCGTCTTACAGAGACAGTTAAATCCTCTAGCATGGCATACACTGCGTCTTTCAGAGACAGTTACATCCACTACCATGGCATACACTGCGTCTTACAGAGACAGTTACATCCACTAGCATGGCATACACTACAGTTACATCCACTAGCATGACATACACTGCGTCTTACAGAGACAGTTACATCCACTAGCATGGCATACACTGCGTCTTACAGAGACAGTTACATCCACTAGCATGGCATACACTACAGTTACATTCACTACCATGGCATACACTGCGTCTTACAGAGACAGTTACATCCACTAGCATGACATACACTGCGTCTTACAGAGACAGTTACATCCACTAGCATGACATACACTACAGTTACATCCACTAGCATGGCATACACTACAGTTACATCCACTAGCATGACATACACTGCGTCTTACAGAGATAATTACATCCACTAGCATGACATACACTACATTTACATCCACTAGCATGGCATACACTACAGTTACATCCACTAGCATGGCATACACTGCGTCTTACAGAGACAGTTACATCCACTAGCATGACATACACTACAGTTACATCCACTAGCATGGCATACACTACAGTTGCATCCACTAGGATGGCATACACTACAGTTACATCCACTAGCATGGCATACACTACATTTACATCCACTAGCATGGCATACACTGCGTATTACAGAGACAGTTACATCCACTAGCATGACATACACTACAGTTACATCCACTAGCATGACATACACTGCGTCTTACAGAGACAGTTACATCCACTAGCATGACATACACTAAGTCTTACAGAGACAGTTACACACACTAGCATGGCATACACTGCGTCTTACAGAGACAGTTACATCCACTAGCATGACATACACTACAGTTACATCCACTAGCATGGCATACACTGCGTCTTTCAGAGAGAGTTACATCCACTAGCATGACATACACTACAGTTACATCCACTAGCATGACATACACTGCGTCTTTCAGAGACAGTTACATCCACTAGCATGACATACACTGCGTCTTACAGAGACAGTTACATCCACTAGCATGGCATACGCTACAGTTACATCCACTAGCAAGACATACACTACAGCTACATCCACTAGCATGACATACACTGCGTCTTTCAGAGACAGTTACATTCACTAGAATGGCATACACTGCATCTTTCAGAGACAGTTGCATCCACTAGCATGACATACACTACAGTTACATCCACTAGCATGACATACACTGCGTCTTTCAGAGACAGTTACGTCCACTAGCATGGCATACACTGCGTCTTTCAGAGACAGTTACATCCACTAACATGACATACACTACAGTTACATCCACTAGCATGACATACACTGCGTCTTTCAGAGACAGTTACATCCACTAGCATGGCATACACTGCGTCTTTCAGAGACAGTTACATCCACTAGCATGACATACACTACAGTTACATCCACTAGCATGACATACACTGCGTCTTTCAGAGACAGTTACGTCCACTAGCATGACATACACTGCGTCTTACAGAGACAGTTACATCCACTAGCATGACATACACTACAGTTACATCCACTAGCATGACATACACTGCGTCTTACAGAGACAGTTACATCCACTAGCATGGCATACACTACAGTTACATCCACTAGCATGACATACACTGCGTCTTACAGAGACAGTTAAATCCTCTAGCATGGCATACACTGCGTCTTTCAGAGACAGTTACATCCACTACCATGGCATACACTGCGTCTTACAGAGACAGTTACATCCACTAGCATGGCATACACTACAGTTACATCCACTAGCATGACATACACTGCGTCTTACAGAGACAGTTACATCCACTAGCATGGCATACACTGCGTCTTACAGAGACAGTTACATCCACTAGCATGGCATACACTACAGTTACATTCACTACCATGGCATACACTGCGTCTTACAGAGACAGTTACATCCACTAGCATGACATACACTGCGTCTTACAGAGACAGTTACATCCACTAGCATGACATACACTACAGTTACATCCACTAGCATGGCATACACTACAGTTACATCCACTAGCATGACATACACTGCGTCTTACAGAGACAATTACATCCACTAGCATGACATACACTACATTTACATCCACTAGCATGGCATACACTACAGTTACATCCACTAGCATGGCATACACTGCGTCTTACAGAGACAGTTACATCCACTAGCATGACATACACTACAGTTACATCCACTAGCATGGCATACACTACAGTTGCATCCACTAGGATGGCATACACTACAGTTACATCCACTAGCATGGCATACACTACATTTACATCCACTAGCATGGCATACACTGCGTATTACAGAGACAGTTACATCCACTAGCATGACATACACTACAGTTACATCCACTAGCATGACATACACTGCGTCTTACAGAGACAGTTACATCCACTAGCATGACATACACTAAGTCTTACAGAGACAGTTACACACACTAGCATGGCATACACTGCGTCTTACAGAGACAGTTACATCCACTAGCATGACATACACTACAGTTACATCCACTAGCATGGCATACACTGCGTCTTTCAGAGACAGTTACATCCACTAGCATGACATACACTACAGTTACATCCACTAGCATGACATACACTGCGTCTTTCAGAGACAGTTACATCCACTAGCATGACATACACTGCGTCTTACAGAGACAGTTACATCCACTAGCATGGCATACGCTACAGTTACATCCACTAGCAAGACATACACTACAGCTACATCCACTAGCATGACATACACTGCGTCTTTCAGAGACAGTTACATTCACTAGAATGGCATACACTGCATCTTTCAGAGACAGTTGCATCCACTAGCATGACATACACTACAGTTACATCCACTAGCATGACATACACTGCGTCTTTCAGAGACAGTTACGTCCACTAGCATGGCATACACTGCGTCTTTCAGAGACAGTTACATCCACTAACATGACATACACTACAGTTACATCCACTAGCATGACATACACTGCGTCTTTCAGAGACAGTTACATCCACTAGCATGGCATACACTGCGTCTTTCAGAGACAGTTACATCCACTAGCATGACATACACTGCGTCTTACAGAGACAGGTACATCCACTAGCATGACATACACTACAATTACATCCACTAGCATGGCATACACTGCGTCTTTCAGAGACAGTTACATCCACTAGCATGACATACACTACAATTACATCCACTAGCATGGCATACACTGCGTCTTTCAGAGACAGTTACATCCACTAGCATGACATACACTACAGTTACATCCACTAGCATGACATACACTGCGTCTTTCAGAGACAGTTACATCCACTAGCATGACATACACTGCGTCTTACAGAGACAGTTACATCCACTAGCATGGCATACGCTACAGTTACATCCACTAGCAAGACATACACTACAGCTACATCCACTAGCATGACATACACTGCGTCTTTCAGAGACAGTTACATCCACTAGAATGGCATACACTGCGTCTTTCAGAGACAGTTGCATCCACTAGCATGACATACACTACAGTTACATCCACTAGCATGACATACACTGCGTCTTTCAGAGACAGTTACGTCCACTAGCATGGCATACACTGCGTCTTTCAGAGACAGTTACATCCACTAGCATGACATACACTACAGTTACATCCACTAGCATGACATACACTGCGTCTTTCAGAGACAGTTACATCCACTAGCATGGCATACACTGCGTCTTTCAGAGACAGTTACATCCACTAGCATGACATACACTGCGTCTTACAGAGACAGGTACATCCACTAGCATGACATACACTACAATTACATCCACTAGCATGGCATACACTGCGTCTTTCAGAGACAGTTACATCCACTAGCATGGCATACACTACAGTTACATCCACTAGCATGGCATACACTGCGTCTTTCAGAGACAGTTACATCCACTAGCATGGCATACACTGCGTCTTACAGAGACAGTTACATCCACTAGCATGGCATACACTACAGTTACATCCACTAGCATGACATACACTGCGTCTTACAGAGACAGTTACATCCACTAGCATGGCATACACTACAGTTACATCCACTAGCTTGGCATACACTGCGTCTTACAGAGACAGTTACATCCACTAGCATGGCATACACTACAGTTACATCCTCTAGCATGACATACACTGCGTCTTACAAAGACAGTTACATCCACTAGCATGGCATACACTGCGTCTTACAGAGACAGTTACATCCACTAGCATGGCATACACTACATTTTCATCCACTAGCATGGCATACACTGCGTCTTACAGAGACAGTTACATCCACTAGCATGGCATACACTACAGTTACATCCACTAGCATGCAATACACTGCGTCTTACAGAGACAGTTACATCCACTAGCATGGCATACACTACAGTTACATCCACTAGCATGACATACACTGCGTCTTACAGAGACAGTTACATCCACTAGCATGGCATACACTGCGTCTTACAGAGACAGTTACATCCACTAGCATGGCATACACTACATTTACATCCTCTAGCATGGCATACACTGCGTCTTACAGAGACAGTTACATCCACTAGCATGACATACACTGCGTCTTACAGAGACAGTTACATCCACTAGCATGACATACACTACAGTTACATCCACTAGCATGACATGCACTGCGTCTTACAGAGACAGTTACATCCACTAGCATGACATACACTACAGTTACATCCACTAGCATGGCATACACTACATTTACATCCCCTAGCATGACATACACTGCGTCTTACAGAGACAGTTACATCCACTAGCATGACATACACTACAGTTACATCCACTAGCATGGCATACACTACAGATACATCCACTAGCATGACATACACTGCGTCTTACAGAGACAGTTACATCCACTAGCATGACATACACTATAGTTACATCCATTAGCATGGCATACACTACAGTTACATCCACTAGGATGGCATACACTACAGTTACATCCACTAGCATGACATACACTGCGTCTTTCAGAGACAGTTGCATCCACTAGCATGACATACACTACAGTTACATCCACTAGCATGACTTACACTGCGTCTTTCAGAGACAGTTACATCCACTAGCATGGCATACACTGCGTCTTTCAGAGACAGTTACACCAACTAGCATGACATACACTGCGTCTTACAGAGACAGTTACATCCACTAACATGACATACACTATAGTTACATCCACTAGCATGGCATACACTGCGTCTTTCAGAGACAGTTACATCCACTAGCATGGCATACACTACAGTTACATCCACTAGCATGGCATACACTGCGTCTTTCAGAGACAGTTACATCCACTAGCATGGCATACAATGCGTCTTACAGAGACAGTTACATCCACTAGCATGGCAAACACTACAGTTACATCCACTAGCATGACATACACTGCGTCTTACAGAGACAGTTACATCCACTAGCATGGCATACACTGCGTCTTACAAAGACAGTTACATCCACTAGCATGGCATACACTACAGTTACATCCACTAGCATGGCATACACTGCGTCTTACAGAGACAGTTACATCCACTAGCATGACATACACGCGTCTTACAGAGACAGTTAAATCCACTAGCATGACATACACTACAGTTACATCCACTAGCATAGCATACACTACAGTTACATCCACTAGCATGACATATACTGCGTCTTACAGAGACAGTTACATCAACTAGCATGACATACACTACAGTTACATCCACTAGCATGGCATACACTATAGTTACATCCACTATCATGACATACACTGCGTCTTACAGAGACAGTTACATCCACTAGCATGATATACACTACAGTTACATCCACTAGCATGGCATACACTACAGTTACATCCACTAGGATGGCATACACTACAGTTACATCCACTAGCATGACATACACTGCGTCTTACAGAGATAGTTACATCCACTAGCATGACATACACTACAGTTACATCCACTAGCATGGCATATACTACAGTTACATCCACTAGGATGGCATACACTACAGTTACACCCACTAGCATGACATACACTGCGTCTTACAGAGTCAGTTACATCCACTTGCATGACATACACTGCGTCTTACAGAGACAGTTACATCCACTAGCATGGCATACACTACAGTTACATTCACTAGCATGGAATACACTACAGTTACATCCACTAGCATGACATACACTGCGTCTTACAGAGACAGTTACATCCACTAGCATGGCATACACTGCGCCTTACAGAGACAGTTACACCCATTAGCATGACATACACTGCGTCTTACAGAGACAGTTACACCCACTAGCATGACATACACTGCGTCTTACAGAGACAATAACATCCACTAGCATGACATACACTGCGTATTACAGAGACAGTTACATCCACTAGCATGACATACACTGCGTCTTACAGAGACAGTTACATCCACTAGTATGGCATACACTACAGTTACATCCACTAGCATGACATACACTGCGTCTTACATAGACAGTTACATCCACTAGCATGACATACACTACAGTTACATACACTAGCATGTCATACACTACAGTTACATCCACTAGCATGACATACACTGCGTCTTACAGAGACAGTTACATCCACTAGCATGACATACACTACAGTTACATCCACTAGCATGACATACACTGCGTCTTACAGAGACAGTTACATCCACTAGCATGACATACACTACAGTTACATCCACTAGCATGGCATACACTACAGTTACATCCACTAGGATGGCATACACTACAGTTACATCCACTAGCATGGCATTCACTGCGTCTTACAGAGACAGTTACATCCACTAGCATGACATACACTACAGTTACATCCACTAGCATGGCATACACTACAGTTACATCCACTAGGATGGCATACACTACAGTTACATCCACTAGCATGACATACACTGCGTCTTACAGAGTCAGTTACATCCACTTGCATGACATACACTGCGTCTTACAAAGACAGTTACATCCACTAGCATGGCATACACTACAGTTACATCCACTAGCATGGAATACACTACAGTTACATCCACTAGCATGACATACACTGCGTCTTACAGAGACATATACATCCACTAGCATGGCATACACTGCGTCTTACAGAGACAGTTACACCCATTAGCATGACATACACTGCGTCTTACAGAGACAGTTACACCCACAAGAATGACATACACTGCCTCTTACAGAGACAATGACATCCACTAGCATGACATACACTGCGTCTTACAGAGACAGTTACATCCACTAGCATGACATACACTGCGTCTTACAGAGACAGTTACATCCACTAGCATGGCATACACTACAGTTACATCCACTAGCATGACATACAGTGCGTCTTACAGAGACAGTTACATCCACTAGCATGACATACACTACAGTTACTTCCACTAGCATGGCATACACTACAGTTACATCCACTAGCATGACATACACTGCGTCTTACAGAGACAGTTACATCCACTAGCATGACATACACTACAGTTAAATCCACTAGCATGGCATACACTACAGTTACATCCACTAGCATGACATACACTGCGTCTTACAGAGACAGTTACATCCACTAGTATGACATACACTACAGTTACATCCACTAGCATGACATACACTACAGTTACATCCACTAGGATGGCATACACTACAGTTACATCCACTAGCATGACATACACTGCGTCTTACAGAGACAGTTACATCCACTTGCATGACATACACTACAGTTACATCCACTAGCATGGCACACACTACAGTTACATCCACTAGCATGGAATACACTACAGTTACATCCACTAGCATGACATACACTGCGTCTTACAGAGACAGTTACATCCACTAGCATGGCATACACTGCGTCTTACAGAGACAGTTACATCCACTAACATGACATACACTGCGTCTTTCAGAGACAGTTACACCCATTAGCATGACATACACTGCGTCTTACAGAGACAGTTACACCCACTAGCATGACATACACTGCGTCTTACAGAGACAGTAACATCCACTAGCATGACATACACTGCGTCTTACAGAGACAGTTACATCCACTAGCATGACATACACTGCGTCTTTCAGAGACAGTTACATCCACTAGCATGGCATACACTACAGTTACATCCACTAGCATGACATACACTGCGTCTTACAGAGACAGTTACATCCACTAGCATGACATACACTGCGTCTTACAGAGACAGTTACACCCACTAGCATGACATAAACTACAGTTACATCCACTAGCATGGCATACACTGCGTCTTACAGAGACAGTTACATCCACTAGCATGACATATTCTACAGTTACATCCACTAGCATGGCATACACTGCGTCTTACAGAGACAGTTACATCCACTAGCATGGCATACACGGCGTCTTACAGAGACAGTTACATCCACTAGCATGACATACACTGCGTCTTACAGAGACAGTTACATCCACTAGCATGGCATACACTGCGTCTTACAGAGACAGTTACATCCACTAGCATGGCATACACTGCGTCTTACAGAGACAGTTACATCCACTAGCATGGCATACACTGCGTCTTACAGAGACATCCACTAGCATGGCATACACTGCGTCTTACGGTTTAGGTATTTAACTTTAAGATTTGTCATTGCGCTCACGCGATGGTTAACCCACAAGGCAGGGATTCACCCAGTCAAATGAACCAGTTACGGGATACAAATTTGTCCACAGAATCTTGTGAATTCACTTACGGAAACCGATGATTTGAACCAGTTGAAATGCGTGAATTTACGTGTTCTGAACCAGTAATATGACACATGTCTGGAAACAAATGTGTCCACAGAATCTCGTGAATTGACGTAAGGAAACAGGTGATTTAAACCAGTTGAAATACGTGAATTTACGTGTTCTGAACCAGTTATATGACACATGTATGGACACAAATTTGTCCACAGAATGTCGTGGCGATTAACACGCTGTTGCCGATTATACCAGTGTCAATCGTGTGACATCAAACTACCATGGGCGGCGCGTTTAAATTTTAAAACGCTTCTTCATAATAAAGTTCATTTGATGGACAAGTTTTGTAGAAATATTGTTATAACTATGCATAAAATTGTAAATATCTGACAGTATTGAATCGAGCCGCCCCATGCAACGATCGTTATTTCTACGTAATATATATCCTTACGACGGACTCTAAAATTATAATGGATTATCCCAGTAAAAGACGTTGCATATACGAGAATATTAGTAGTTTGATAATGTCAGGAAATCCTTTTTACGTGGTATAAACGTATTATAAAGGTAGTGACAAGGTGCCAAACATGTCTGGAAACGGCATAATAATGTCAGAAAAATTGTAGGAAGATAATATAATTATAAGTAATATCGCTACGTCGTTGCTACGTACTGGCACAACGTAGTTGGAGTACGTGGACACGACGTAATATCGTTACGTCTTTGCTACGTACTGGCACAACGTAGTTGCAGTACGTGGACACGACGTAAGTAGAACGTAATACTGTTACGTTGTTGTTACATATTGTCACAACGTAGATAGACTACGTTGACACAACGTTAATAAAGCGTAATTCCTGACGTTACCAAACCATTACCTTCATACAACGTTGCATATACTTAGTGTGATTGCTGGGATGCAATATTGTACATTATTGAGTCGATTACTGGAGTATATAGCAGTTATCACAATACATAATACAACGTTTTATTTTACAAACACTTATTTCTGGCCTACATCATTCCCTCAAACAGGCCGAGATCACTGACTAGACAAGAAGAAGCTATATCTAACGTCGGTTTTTACAGAAAATTACAGGCCGAGATCACTGCCGCACAGGCCGAGTTCACTGTCGGACACTTATTTCTGGCCAACATCATGATGCCCTCAAACAGGCTGAGATCACCGGCAACGTTCTATTTATATATGCGCAGCTAGCCAATTTAAGAGGCTACTGACGTCACTTATATAAAAGATACATTTATCTTATTTAAAGTACGAAATATGAAAGCAGTAAGCTTAATGGCATTGTAACTTGCATGCGTTAACGTGTGTTGGATACAGAAAACAAAACGTGGATTTTGTCGGGAGGATATGATGTACGTACTAGCTGGCGATGTATTGAGTGACCCCCCTCATGGGCACAACTCGAGAAAAGTAGGGGTGACCACAGTCACTGGCGTCACTGCAACGCAGGACAGCTATTTCGGGACCGTGAGGGAAGCCCGTCGCGACCGTTGACCAATCCCATGCGCGCTTCACTGACACGAACCGCGCGACGCGGAGCGGTGACTGACCAATCACATGCGCGCTTCACTGACATGGATGGCGCTTCATACATTATGGTCCGAAACAAAAGTCGGCCCTTGGGACGAGGGGGATTAACTATTGCTGCCAAAGCTGAACTCCTACGACCGATTGTTGTTCCGAACCAAATTTAATGTGACAGACAGAGACGAGTCATGCGGTGCAACAACACGTAAACATCGTGGTATCAAGCAGCTGCAACGGCTGATTAAAGTAATGTGACACCCTAATTTGTGAATAAAAGCATGTAGGAACGTCGAGACATAGTTGGGCCGGCTGCTTAGTGAGCAACCTTTGGACTACGCCAGCGCCCCGGGACAAAACATTAGCTACTAATTAATGGGTGTTGTTACTAGTAGGACATATGATATGCGCTAGAACCCTGAGCCACGTATGTTTTTTGAACTCCGTCATGGAACGCCATCGAAATGACATTGAAAACTAATCCGCGCTGCCCTTCACTTAAATGCTGCTATATATATGTATATATATATATATATATATATATATATATATATATATATATATATATATATATATATATATATATATATATATTTACATATATATATATATATATATATATATATATATATATATATATATATATATATATATATATATATATATGCCGTTCACTTAAATGCTGCTATATATATGTATATATATATATATGTATATATATATATATATGTATATATATATATATATATATATATATATATATATATATATATATATATATATATGTATATATATACATGCTATATATACATGCTATATATATATGTATATATATATATATATATATATATATATATATATATATATGTATATACGTATATATATATGTATATATATATGTATATATATATATATATATATATATATATATATATATATATATAAATATATATGTATATATATATATATATATATATATATATATATGTATATATAGATATGTATATATATATATATATATATGTATATATATATATATATATATATATATATATATATATATATATATATATATATATATATATATATATATATATATATAAATGATCTTTGAAATATATCTACATTACTAAAATTTATTTTTTTCGCTGATGATACTAGTATATTTTGCTCCAGGAAAGATCAAACCCAGCTCAGCAAAATTATCAATACTGAACACGAAAGTTACATATCTGGTTTTCAGTAAATATATTATCCTTAAACGTAGCTAAGACAAACTATATGTTGTTTGGCACCTATTGTAAAAACAAATATTGACATACATTTCGACAATACAATTCTAGATAGAGCATATGTTTTTAGGAATCTTAATAAATGATTAGCTCAATTGGAAAGAACGTACTGGTATGATCAAATCTAAATTATTAAAAACTATTGCAGTTATATATAGGGCGAAATACTTACTAGACATAAATTCGCTTTTTATATTATGCCGTTCGCTATGTCTCCCGTATATATCATACTACTGCGAAGTATGGGGCAATACGTATAAAACATATATTAATGGTGTTTATATATTACTAAAAAGGTAGTCAGACTCATTTGTAATGAGTATTCATTATGTCGTTCTAATAAACTATTTTATGATCTAGGCATTCTTCAGCTCTTTGATTGATTAGAATTAAGAATTGTTATGATAATGTTTAAAGCCAATAATGAATTGTTGTATAGTAGCCCTTAACAATTCTTCAATGTAAAATATACCGTATTGCATGTAACACGTCAAAATTATAAATTAAAACATGTGTATGCATGAACAACTTTAAAAGTTAAGTGTACATCTGTGTACGGTGTCAAGCTCTGGAATTATTTAGATGAGTCAATCGGAAGTTAATTTGCTATCCATAATCTTAAAAAAACGATATAAAATATATTTCCTTGAAGAGTAAAAATTACTTAAATAAATTGCTACGCAGGAACAAATAGTTGGAAGTATACATGTGTAAATGGGTTTCTGTTATTCGTTATTTACTAACAATAACAATATAAATTTATGTTTGCTATTAATATGTACATGTTACTTTGATATTTGGGGAAAGCGTTTAGTAAGTAATACACTTCTACTTTCTCCCTTTCCTTTTGAATTACAGACATTTGATGTGTATATGTTGTAAATGTCTAGTTTCATTTGGAAATAAAGAATTGATTTGATTTGATTTTTTATTTGATGTGTGTTGCAGTTATGTGGGTGCGCGCGCGTGCGTGTTTCATTGTAGAAATATAACGTTTTTCATATGATGATTTATTGGTCTTCCAACTTCCAGTTTTATAAAATTTTTGACGATAAGTTGATGACAGAAATAAAGATTCAAGCAGGAATTGTTAATTTAAGTTACGTTGAGACGAAAAAAACTAATATAATTGGGGCAATTTAATTATTCGAAGCACCGAGTAGTTCCGTGTCAGTACCGTTGAAAATGTTCCTTTCAACAACGTGCAACAGAAAAGAGATCGAAACGGACGTTTCTCGGATAAACACAATTTTTATTTATTGATTATTACATCCTGCCAATGAGAAGCGACAGACGAGCTCACACAACGAAAATACACTAATATCAACTTGGGTGGTTAGCACAACGGCTACAGCTGCCCGGTTCTAAATATTGTATTAAGAGATCGTGTAGAGCACTGATCAACGTTAAGAAGGGTTTGGCTGACCAGCATGTACGATTTCAAAACTATGCCGCATGTTCATTCATGAAAATAAATAATCGATGGTTTATTTTATACGACCATCAGCTAATATTGTCTATTTCTAGCACTGTTATTACAACGAAACAGATTAATAATAAATTCCTAAACACAAACAAAACACTTAATGAAAAATGTCATTAAATGCGTCGCGTCGCGTCGCGTCGCGTCGCGTCGCGTTGTTTATACTGTATTGCCCTACAACCACCGATACTATTCAGTCTATGTAGAAATTAAACACTAATATACGAACGTTTTGTATCAATATTCTCGGTTGGTTTAACATGTTTTGCTTAGGTTGCAAAAGTACACATGGGACATAAACCACTATGCCATTGTTTTCAACAGCAATTTAATTATAAGAAACACCATGTCGGCCCGTATCAGTACAGGTGAAAATGTTCCGTTCAACAAGGTGCCAGATGTTTATTTACTTATTATTACATTTATTTATATATCCTGCCAATAATAAGCTGCATATAATATCAAACAACAAACGTACACTAATATAAATGTTGATGGTCAGCACTAATATAAGAACATTTTGCAGTTGGCTTAACATATGCCACGCATACAATTTTTTTGCAATGTGCTTAGATTTCCAAAGGTATACATGGGGTACAAACCACGGTATTGCTCTACAAGACATCTTGAGATTTCAACGATGCAACATTGCTTGACAAAGGTATTTACTCGGTCTCCTCGTTTCTCTCACTCAGTACCACTTCTTAAATCATTGCATTGGCTCTCTGTCCGATATCGCATTATTTTTATGATATGCACAATTACCTATCAAGCACTTTCATCCAAACAACCAGCATATTTACATTCACTGCTCACTCATGCAAGACAGCCCAGACAGCTTCGATCATCTAATACTAATCTACTTTTTGTTACAAGTGTTTAGACAAGTGTCGGAACTAGAACTTTTCCGGTTACTGCGCCGACTCTGTGGAACGCACTCCCTCTTAGTGTAAAGTATATATGAAATACAACAACATTTCGCAGTTAACTAAAAACCCACCTCCATAGCTCCCAAGCGTACCAGTCTAACTGTTTACAACTGCTTATCGAATACGAACTGTTTAGCTCAATAGCGCAATTTTAGCGCAATATAAATATTTTATATATTATTATTATTATTATACCATGGTTTTCAACAGTATACCCGAGGTTTTTTTCAGGTTGTCTTTGTCTAGCAGCACTTGTTCCTGAGCTTGCCCCATTACGCTTCTATGTTCCAGAAATTTATCAGGTTTTCATAATTCACGTAATTGTTTAGCATTAATGTACCACAGTTCAAGATCATATCACTAATCGAGTATGCTCCATACATAGAGTAGGCATAAACATTATATTGATGCAGGTGAACTGATGAATAGTATTAATAAATTATCATGCAATAAGTCACCAGGACTGGATGGACTTACTGCAGAACATATACAGTTCGCGGATTCAGAACTCGTGGTACTATCATCTATTCTTGTGTCCTCTATTTTGGTGCCTGGCTATATACCAAAATATATATATCAAAATCCATCACAGAGTCTGTACTTATGCTAAGAGTAACATGTTGCATCAAAAATTTCACTTTTGTTATTCTGCTATAAAAATTAATCTATTTACGGCGTATTTCATGTGGGCTTTATGGAATAAATTGTAGAAAAGCAAATTTAAGCAATTTGTTGTTGCTTATAACAACTCCTACAGGATATTGAACAGACTGCTTATGAGATGTAGCGCTACCACATGTTCGCTACGGCTAATGTCAACTCATGTAAATGTGTCATCAGAAAGGCTATAAATAGCTTAATAACTAGGACTGACAAATCACTGAATCCCATTATACAGAACATTGCAATTAACTACATGTACTGTACGTCAATAAATGATTAAAACAATATCAATGATTAAAACAATTACACTTGCTGCATTTATTTACAATTTTGCCTTTGTGACCTCAGAACACGTACATTTTTATCGCAAACACATACCCTCTGCCTTGTCATTTTTCTCACAACGTGATAAATCCGTAAGCAGGATAATGCACTTCTTAATGTGGTGGTCGTGTTATGTTTAGCGTTATCGTCAAATCCTACCATCTCGTTTACGAGAATAATAAATGCTCCTAGTGTAGGATAGTTGTCTCCCAAAAAGCCTGGTTCGACAGTCATACACATGGCGATCACTCACGCTATTGGTTGCCATTGTTGGCTATGTTCAAATTTTACAGTGTCCAGACCCACCGTGTGGCGCAACTTTTGAGAGAAAATACTATTTAAGAATTGCATGAGTCATAGATACATAGAAAACTAGCGGAACAGTTGGTAAAATAAATGGATGAGGGACTGGTTGTGATGCTGAAATGTCATTACGGTTACCTGATTTTACTCCATCTATTGGCACACCACACTAAAATATTAATTACTATTCAATTTAGAACAATTGACTGACTGACTGACTGACTGACTGACTGACTGACTGACTGACGGAAGACAGCGTGTTGTAAGTGGAGAGGTTCCAAATTGGAAATCAGTTTTTAGTGGGGTACCACAAGGATCAGTAGAAGGACTTTTATTATTCTTAATATGTACCAACGACATGGACTATAATATAACAAGTAACGTACTGACATTTATTGATGAAAAAGCCAACCTTCAATATCTTCATATTTAGATGTTAGCAAGATATTATTAAATACATGTTCATCAACCATATTCCTATAGTCTTATTATAGTCTGCATATAAACGATTCCACTCCACCGAAACGGCTCTTCTCAAGATATAGTTGACAACGTGGACAATGGCAAAGTCACAACACTCACTTTATTGATCATGTAATCCTTTTACAACGCCATGATAGACATTTGACATTTCTGGCCCAACTCTTCGGTGGTTCAAATCATATTTTTACCCAGACAGACACTAAAACATTAACATATCTGGTACATTATCTTGCCCACAATACCTTCCATTCGGAGTGCCGCAAGGATCCGTCCTTGGCACTTTTCGTTTCAGCTTATATACTACGTCGCTCAGCCAAGTCATTACTAATCATAATCTCAGTCATCACCAGTATGCTGATGACACACATGTGTACATAACTTTCACAAACAAATGCACAATAATCTGTTTCGACGTTTAATGATTGTCTTACTGATATCTTGTTTTGGATGGACTCAAGTAAGCTAAAGTTTAATCCAGATAAACCAGACGTTATTATTATTGGCAGTAAACAACGAAATACGGTCATCAACCATTTTTCAACTAAACTGCTTGGCAGTGATACATTCCCACCAGATACTGTTCATAATATAGGTGTTGTCTTTGATAGGGACTTCAACTTTCGCCAGCATATTTCTCAAGTATGTAAATCCTGTTTCTATCATAGACTATCTCCGTCGAATTCGGCGTCACATATCTATATCTACTGCTAAAACAATGTCAATGGCATTAATTAGCAGCCGCCTTCATTATTGTAATGACATTGCTAAAATAGACTTGGCTAAACTCCAGCGAGTACAACATTGTCTGGAACGTGTGGTTCTCCACACTACCACAAGACAACGTAATGGTTTCCTGTTACTTATCGAATTAATTTTAAGCTGTCCACTTTTACATACCGTGCTCCATCTACACAACAACCACCCTACTTTGCTAGTCTCCTGCAGCTTTCACATATCCCTAGGCAGATCAGAATAGAAGTTAATTAGTATTATTAATACTCCATGAATATATAATACCCATCACCAGTAGGGGTAATCTCTTGATCATACACAAACGGCAACCCGAAGTGGCTTAGAACGTATTGCAATGTGATTCGTTTTGGGTAGCGTCAATTTGAACAACAACACTAAATTATACCTCATCATGGGTTGCAAAGGTCTACCTAATAAGAAATGTTCGCAAAGCGCATTGATAAAAAGAATATTAAATTTAACGACGTGATGCTCTACACAATTTATTCCGCTTGAAGCTTGTAATTGCTTAATACCACAACGGGAACACCGGGCAACTGCCCACTAGCATTGGAACCTCAACGACGGTATTCACAGATGAAGCAAGCTTCTGTATCAGGACGGTCATCCCAGGTCTTCCAACCCGGAGGGATATTCCAAATAAAGCAAAAGTTTCCGTTGCCGTTCGGTTCTGGTGGTGCCCAGCTTGTGTAATTAAATGGCTGGCCTGTTGCAGTCCATTGCCATTCGCCAGACGTTTTCTTGCCGGACGTGTGGTATATACTACATTTCGCTGGTAACCCTGTAACCAAAAGCGTGTTGGTATTATGGTATGTGTCCGCGCAGTAATCAACGCATATTTTGCAGAATGTGGATAAGATATTGCGACGGTGAACTGTTGGGAACACAGTGGCTAGGCAGTCAACAATGAACACAACTGTCTACCAACAATACAGTAGGCGACTCTGTTTTTGTGTAGTCAGAAACATATTCAATAAGGGTGTACGATCACAACTAGTAATATGTCGATTTCGAGGGGCAGATGTGTAACAGTGACGACATGCGCTCATCCGTGCCTGTCTGTATGTCTGTTCCCTCATATCCATGTCAGTTTCGCATGTGTGGGGCTGAAATTCTGTGGGCGTGCCCGGGATGCTAAGGGAAGGTTCGCACATTAACATTCCGATGCAGAGACAAAAAGCAAGCCACGACTTCTGTTCACAACATGCAACTCAAAAATGTCACGTTTTCGACTTTAATGGCTCTTGCACAACTCGCCAATACACACAATAATAAAACTCTGATTGTGTTATTTAACATAAACTTATCACAGAAAACAAGATTTAAAAAATTAAAGCAAATGTTGTATTTATTATGCAATATGCCATGTGTTTTGTGTACCTGTGATCTAAACCGTGAACATTATGTGTGTGCGCGGTTTTTATAACTTAGATAAATAAAAGCACTAGGCGTTGTTGTTGGTATTGTTGGTAAAATATATAATTTTTTTTGCCCGATAATTTATTAAATAGTTTATGTCTAAGATCGAGCAAGGAATGTCGTATATGTATACGTTCTGTTTTAAGATGTGTTTTAAGTCAATTTGGGCAAGCGTGAGCATTTATGCAACTCTCTGTATATACATAATAATAATGTAAATTAGTGTTGTCATATTGTTGTGCTCTGGAACCACTTCAATTAAATCACAGGTTTTAAATAAATACGTGCAAGATAACTTGCTGGGCTGATCAATGGGTAAATATCAACGTTATTGTTTCTTGTTTTGAATGTAATGATTAATGCAGTTAACGCATTGCATAAGCAATTGTGTGTTTTTTTTTCAGGTGAAGAAGAAGACGATTTTGCATGACAAATTGGCAATGGAGATATTATGGATGCTAAGTGATTATTATATTGCTAACCTGTTCTGACAGAAGCGAGAAAGTTGGTCTCTTCTTGCGACTCTATGGAAACCAGGTCAACTCCCTCACCAATGATCCGACAATAGGTTGTTGCCTTTTCCCGTGTCATTTTAACTTGGACAAACTTGTAGCACGATCGTTTGCCATCGTTTCCTCTGAAGCACTTAAGTCCTGAAACACCGCATAATAACAGTCAATGATATACCTGATTTTAACATGTATACAACTTGCCACTGCTACAGGAGGCTTATCACCATGAAAAGCAGAGGATTAGAGAACGGGTCACCTGAAACGACCAAGAGCACAGCGAAGGGAGAGGGCATCTGCTGACCGTGTGTCGCTTATCTGCGAATTGCTATTATATGAACTATTTTACTGGTGAGGAAAATGTTAGAGTGTATATAGACGGATGACATAAACAAGTTATGTAATGGTATCCAAGTGTTGTGTGTCAGCCCACATTATATGTTTATTGTTAGGCGTTGGGCACGATCATGTTATGTAATAATTGTACTCATGATGTTTTAGCTTTTGGCGTGGTACATTTTAGTAAAAAGGGGTATCAACGTAATGGAACCGTCCATAGAGGTTATTAATTTTGATTGGCTGACGCCGACCTTGTAATCTGGTGGGAAAGTTAGCAAGCGATGGGTTTAAGATGCGAAGTATAGGATATTCATGAGAGCCAGAACACACAAATGCGGCATTAGGTTACAACGATGATGTCCGGCAAGGCCCGGTATGGAGAGGGCGCGATTTATCGCGACGTCGAAGAACCCTCTACAACTTTGCTCACATTGACAATAGCGAACGAAAACCCAGCCAACACAATGCCACGCAAGTAGTTACTGTGCATTGTTTGACTGTATGCGTTGATCGTCTGCCTCGGCTGCCTCTCATTTTCTGCAGCCTACTGATTGCTTGCGACTGTTCAGCTATTTCTCCATATACGTCGTTTCCACGTTATGTAGACGATCGAATTACAGAGTGTTCAGCCGACTATTCCGCTGCCTTACCCGCGGGCCCGCGACACCAGTGCGCCCACGTGAGCCGTCGTCACGACACGTTAGCCGTGCTCACGAAATTTTTTAACGGCAGGCGTAATTACTAATGGAAACAGTAGAACAAATCAGTATACCACTTGCAAGAGTATTCAACTTGTCATTAAAAGAGGGAGTTGTTCCGTTTGAATGGAAAGAAGCAAACATCATACCATTATTTAAAAAGGGTTCGAGAAATAAGTCAGAGAATTACAGACCAGTGAGTTTAACGTCAGTGATTTGTAAATTATTAGAAAGGTTAATTAAAGACCATATGGTGGACTTCCTCGTTAAGCATAAATTATTAAATTCATCTCAACATGGATTCCTTAAAGCGAGGTCATGCTTAACAAATATGTTATGTTTTTTGGAAGAAATCACTAAGTGGATAGACGTGGGATCGCCAGTAGATATTATCTACTTAGATTTTCAGAAAGCTTTAGACAAAGTGCCACATCAAAGATTACTACTTAAATTAAAAGCCCATGGTATCGGGGATAGCATAACTGACTGGATAGAACAATGGCTGACTGACAGAAGACAACGAGTTGTAGTAGATGGAGAAGTTTCAAATTGGAAATCGGTTTTGAGTGGGGTACCTCAAGGATCAGTATTAGGACCTATATTATTCTTAATTTATATCAATGACTTGGACGACAGTATAACAAGTAACGTACTGAAATTTGCGGATGACACAAAACTGTTTAGAAAGGTTAATACTGATGGTGATAAACAACATTTACAAAACGATCTAGACAGATTAGTGAAATGGTCTGAGAAATGGCAGATGTTGTTCAATTTTGGGAAATGTAAATGCCTACATACAGGACATAGGAACTTGAATGTAAACTATAGAATGGGAGATACTATTCTGGGTACTACTGTAAAAGAAAAGGACTTAGGAGTTACAATAAGCGCTGATATGAAAGTTTCAGAGCAGTGTGGTATTGCAGCTTCAAAGGGTAATCAAATTCTTGGATTGATTAGAAGAAACATAACATACAAGGGAAAAAAGTTAATTATACCTCTTTATAAAGCAATAGTTAGACCTCATTTAGAATACTGTATACAAGCATGGAGACCATATCGTAAGAAGGATATAGATACGCTTGAACGCATACAAAGGAGAGCAACTAAAATGATTCCAGAACTGAGAGACCTTAGTTATGAAGAACGCCTGAAAGAATGTGGTTTAACAACTCAAGAGACAAGGAGGTTAAGAGGAGATCAGATTGAAGTTTTTAAGATATTGAATGGGTATGAAAATATTGATAGAAATATGTTTTTCTCACTCAAGAAGGATAGCAGAACTAGAGGACATGAGGTAAAATTAGTAAAGGATCAATGTAGATTGGACATCAGGAAGCACTCGTTCTCACAGAGGACAATAAATGAATGGAACAAATTGTCAACAGATTGTGTAACTGCTAGCAGCGTGAATATGTTTAAAAACAAGGTTGACACATATCTCAGGAGGGCAGGCTATAAGTAGATGAACATTGTTGGACTCTCGATAAGCCAATGGCTTCCTTGTCCACTTGCCATCTGGGCCTTTGGCTTGGATGGCAAATCTTGTTAAATCTTGTTAAATCTTGTTAAAAGGCGACCTATTCACTGGCACATGTAGTGTATTTAAATGTTACGACAAAATCGACATTTGGCTGAGAAAAGTAAATAAAAGACAATATTAAAAAAAAGTGGACAGCTGGTGATTCTCATGAATATATAGAGGTCTTCAGGACAAGTGTCGTTTTGAGTCATCAGCCAAACATGCTGTGGGAGACGATTGCTACATCGGGCGATACCTGTCGCGATAAATTTTGGCCAGGCAAAACTTTGGCTACAAAACTGACTCCCATCACCGATATTTTTCAAACCAATTTTAGTGTGACAGACCAATTACGCAGAGACGAGTCGTGCAGTGCAACAAAGCACACGACGCACCGTAACCGTCGTATCAAGCAGCTGCAACGGCTAATTCAAGTAATGTGACACCCTAATTTGTGAAGAAAAACATATAGGGACATCGAGACATGCACAATACTGACAGGTATATTTTGACCGGCTGCTTGGTTAGCAAACCTTGGACTCCGACACTGTCCCTGGACAAAATATTAACAGCTAATGGGTGTTATTACTAGTAGGACAGATAATCTGCGCCAGAACCCAGAGCCAACAACATATGCAAGTTTCTTAAACTCTGTCACGAAAAGCCATATGAAAAAAATGCCTCATTTAGCCGCCGTCTGCGAAATAACATTGAAAACAAATACGCGCTCCATTTATCTTAAATGCTTGTACTCAAATCAATGTATGTGCAATGTCTTAACATCGCAAAAATGTATCAATCGCTTCCATTGTTAAAGTCAATTCGTTGATTTACACACGAATTTCCCAAGGAAACCGTAAACATTCCAAATGGAACCCGAAGGCATATGCTATACACATCCATCTGATTACAAACTTTTATCTATTCACTCAGTCGACGACACAGGAGAAAGCTTGTTCGACTCTCACTCGCCTTCGTGAAATTGTTTTGCCTGATTTAACGTTTCTGTCTGACAGTTGTGTCAATATAATCAAAGGTTAAATTTAATTCTAATTGCATCGAATAAACTGACAAAAGGTCACTTTTTTTTATAAATTAGCCAAATTCCCGGATGACATCGTAATTAGCTAATTATGTGTGTGCCCAGAATCAAGGTGCATACATAATTTCCGTCACAAAGAAAAGCACATTTTGCATTCAGGCGAAGATGTGTGCGGCTAACGGTGGCGCCACAGCACGGAGTATGGGTAACCCAGGCTAGGGAGAAATTAATCCACGCCATTCATTTCTATCTTCAGCCATTCGTCTGATTGGATGGTTTTTATTGCAGGAACGCCCGCAAATTAATTTGTAAACAGCGAAGGCCAAAAGCAGACAGCCGAGTTCGGTATCCCCTAAGACGCAACATCGGATTTATTGAAATTTCAACTTTACTTGTTGATATCCCGAAAATAAAATAACAGAACGGAAAAAAGAATTAATACAGTTTTCAGTGTATTCCAATGCTCTCATGCACGCACCTAGTCGTAGTCAAAGTTTTAAATATTACATGAATCAATAAATATATAAATACAACAAACAGTTAATGTGGTGGTTTAATGTGTTGGTAGTATCGGGCGCTTTGACCAACGAGACGTGTGACCCAGTCTGGTCTCCCTACACACAGGACATCATTGAACTCACCTCTGCCCAAGAAAAAATATTACCTAAATATTTTACTATAAATGTTATATATTCTCCTTATATATCAAGGCGATTTGATGGAGTCGAGTGGCGTATTTAGGGGTGGGGCATTGGGCTATGGCTCCCTTCTTGGGTAATTTTTTTTGGGTGACTAAGTTTGGCCTCCCCCTTCCGAGATCCTAGACACGCCACTGACGGAGCCCAAGGTAGAATGAGATCTATTTTTCTGCATTGATAATACTGGTACAATAAACGTATCAATAAACGTGTGTGTATGCTATACATAGTTAATAACCTTGTCAAGACACCCGTGTTATGTCGGCGTTCAAAACCTATTTAGTTCCGCCACTGTTTACAGACGGGTAATCCGACTACTCCAGCTCGCCTCCCTAAGGTCCACAGGCCATAGCCATCTTCCAAACATTCAGGAAAATGTTATTCTAACTAACGAATCAAACACTGACTTGTTAAGGAATATAACATGTTCATATCAAATACTGCGTACATCTCGAGTTAACAACAAGTCGTGTGCATCAGCTGCGAATATTACTTTATACGTTATGAACATTGACACTTACCAAAACAACTGTTACGTGTGAATCCACGGAATCCTCCACGACAACAAGGACGGTAATCGTCATCCTCGGCACACGTGACCCTGTCTTTCTAGTAGAATTGGCCGCCTGGTATGTGAGTATAAATAAACTACGAGGGGACAACACTAATTCAGTTGAGCTATCTCGACGTAACCGTACTGACTTCCGGCTACTTGGACTTGGTGCAGCGACTTGAATTTGGTGTAGATCATTTACAGAAAAACGCGGTATATCAAATAGAATAAGTATTACTATTGCATATATATTATACACAAACGTATTGTAGACATATATTAGGAAACAGGTTTTGTTAATTATTAGTCAGAGGGAGTATTTTAGAGTAAGTTAGTTTCGGATTATGTCGGGGAATTCAGCGAGCGATAATAGGGTTGTTTACCATCCGAAAATTTAGATAGCATATTTAATAGTCAGTAACATTGGAATATTGGTTAGAATAAGTATTAGTATTATACATATATTGTTCACCAACTTCTTGTAGACATATATTAAGAAACCGTTTTTGTTAACAGAGGTAGTATTTTTTCCCGGATTCAAACTCAACGAGTGATAAAAGGGAGTTTGTTTACAGGTCGTGAATTAAACCCGAGCTTCGAGCTATCGATTACATTGGCTAATAGATATATAAGATAAAGTGATTCATTTACTTAAATTACATACATAAGGTAATATCTGACATAGTGGTAGTAAACGTTTTCGGTAAAAAGGAATTAACAGCAGGATTTTAGCGTAAATTAGTACACACTGACTTCGTTGTTTTGTTACACAGTGTTCTCCGTATTAGCTAGGTGGCAGGTTTTTTTCTCATGCGAGGTTAATAGAAGACACAGTTAGCAAGTATATTAGCCTAAATTGTTCTTTTGATCACAAAAACAGCCTTATTCAAGGCTAACGTAGCAAACTAATTAAAACTAAATTCTATGATGGCGCCGTGCAAACGGCAGTTAAAGGCCACAAGGCACTTAATTTGTGGCAGTTGCAGTAACTGGGTGGACTTCGTCAAGTCTGGGTGCGAGAAGTCCTGGGCTGAGGTCCAGGCAGATAGTTTTAGTTTTGAGTGTAGGGGATATACGAAGATGAAGGAACTAGAGGTGGAGTTGGTAGAGCTGAGGCTGCTCGTTGTGGCAATGGTGGGAAGGGAACAGGGGGGTTGTGCCAGTAGTTCCCGTGGGGGAATAGTAGATGATAAAGTGGGGAAAGACACAAGAGATGCTAGGGAGAGCTCACCGCAGCCTGGGAGGAAGCTGAGAGGAGGGAAGGTGACAGGTCGTAGGGAGACAGGACGTAAGGAGACGGGAAGGAAAGGAACGGGAGGGAAGACAACCGGAGTGAAGGAGAGGGGAGTAGGGGAGACAGGAGGGAAGGAGAAGGGAGTGGGGGAGACGGGAGGAAAAACAAACGGAGTGAAGGAGAGGGGAGTGGGAGAGACAAGAGCAAAGGAGTGGGAAGTGGGGGAGACAGGAGGGAAGGGGTCAGGACAGAATGTGATGGAGGGGATCGAACGGAAGAGTTATTCTGCAGCAGTGATAGAGGGGGAGAGGAAGAGAGCGAGGGTGTTTGTGGGGGATTCGATAGTTAGGAAGACCGACAGAGTCTTAAACAAGGGAGATGATGTGGTGGTCTGCTTGCCTGGAGCCAAAATAGAGGCGATAACTGAGAGGGTAAAACACATCGTAGGCTCGGGTAAGGGTGGATCTGTTTTAGTACACGTAGGGACAAATAACGTAGAGAGTGAGGGTACAACAGCCATAGTTAGGAAATATAGGCAGTTGGTCAGAACACTAAAACAGACGCGGGTTGAACAGGTAATACTGTCAGGGATTTTATCTGTAATGGGCAGGAGGGGTCACAAATATCGAAATTGTCGGGGGATGGCAATTAACATGTTAGTCCAGAAGCTATGTAGGGAAGAGGAAGTTGGATTTGTGGATTTATGGGGAAGTTTTGTTGGGAGGGCTGATATGTACATGAAGGTTGGGCTTCATTTAAGTGGAAATGGGGCGGCAGTATTCGCGGACAAACTTTCAGCAGCAGTAGATAGTGACTTGGGTACAATGACAAATATTTTTTGGAAGTAAACATTCTTTAAACTAGAAGTGTAGGGGGGTTACCTAAAGGTGTATCAAGCAGAACAACAGGCCACTAGCACAAATAAACCAATATCAAATCATCCGAAAAACATCTCTGAAAAAGGTTATAGATGCGTATGTTTAAATGCAAGGAGCATAGTAAATAAGAAAAACGAATTAAACATTATGGTAGAAGATATTGACCCTCACATAATTGGTATAACTGAATCATGGGCCAACATAGATATAACAGATGCTGAATTAGGACTGACAGGATATGTAATGTTTAGGAAAGATCGAATATGAAGAAGGGGTGGGGGAGTTATTTTATATGTTAAATAATCTATTCAGGCTTATGAAATAAAACTAGAAAGGGAACCAGATTGTGATGAAGCTAGTTGGTGCAAAATTGTTTCAGGAAATTCAAAATTAACTGTTGGATTAGTTTACCGAAGTCCAAACATAAACGAAGAGGACAACACAAAAATAAAAAACGCTATAAAGGAAGTTAGTAAAGAGAAATGTATCATAATGGGAGATTTTAACCATGGACACATACAATGGAATTCTCTATAGAGCACAGGGATTGAAGACCAACAATTTATATTTTTAATCCAGGATAGCTTTCTTACTCAGCACGTACTAGAACCAACCAGGGGAGAAAATGTATTAGATATAGTTTTGTCATCACAGAAAGAATTAGTGGACAATGTAAAAATATTGGAACCATTGGGTAATAGTGACCATAATCAAATACATTTTGACATCAATGTAAAATCAGAAAGTAAAAAAATTAAAAGGTACAAGAGAAACTTCCACAAAGGTAACTACAAAGATATGAGAAAATACTTAGCAAAGCTAGATTGGAATAACATGCTGATGAATAAGACCGCAATTGAATGTTGGAATATTCTAAAATATGAAATTGAGAGTATCATCGATAAATTTGTTCCCTTCCAAAAACAAGGAAAACGGTGTAGAAAGAAACACTTGTCAGAAGAGGCTATAAGAAAAATAATGGTAAAACAAACTGTGTGGAGGGTTTATAGGCGTACCAGAAAGGAAGAAGACTATGCAAAATACAAAGAGGCACTTAAAGCAGCTACAACTGAAATCAGACAATCTAAAAGAAGCTATGAGCAAAAACTAGCATGTAACATAAAAAATGACAGCAAGAGTTTTTATGCATATGTCAGGAGTAAACAAAACGTACAAGACAAGGTTGGACCTCTAGAAGACAGTGCTGGAAATATAATATCACATGGGTTTTTAATGGCGGAAGACCTAAATGGTTACTTCAGTTCAGTGTTTACCAAAGAAGATATTAGTTCATTACCAGTTGCTGATGCTAAATTTCAGGGGGCTAAATCTGACTATTTAGGTCCGTTAGTTGTAACTCCAGAATTGGTAGGTAAGAAAATAAAGGCAATGAAGGATAACAAATCACCGGGAGTGGATGGGATTCCTCCAAAATTACTAATGGAAACAGTAGAACAAATCAGTATACCACTTGCAAGAGTATTCAACTTGTCATTAAAAGAGGGAGTTTTTCCGTTTGAATGGAAAGAAGCAAACATCTTACCATTATTTAAAAAGGGTTCGAGAAATAAGTCAGAGAATTACAGACCAGTGAGTTTAACGTCAGTGATTTGTAAATTATTAGAAAGGTTAATTAAAGACCATATGGTGGACTTCCTCGTTATGCATAAATTATTAAATTCATCTCAACATGGATTCCTTAAAGCGAGGTCATGCTTAACAAATATGTTATGTTTTTTGGAAGAAATTACTAAGTGGATAGACGTGGGATCGCCAGTAGATATTATCTACTTAGATTTTCAGAAAGCTTTTGACAAAGTGCCACATCAAAGATTACTACTTAAATTAAAAGCCCATGGTATCGGGGATAGCATAACTGACTGGATAGAACAATGGCTGACTGACAGAATACAACGAGTTGTAGTAGATGGAGAAGTTTCAAATTGGAAATCGGTTTTGAGTGGGGTACCTCAAGGATCAGTATTAGGACCTATATTATTCTTAATTTATATCAATGACTTGGACGACAGTATAAAAAGTAACGTACTGAAATTTGCGGATGACACAAAACTGTTTAGAAAGGTTAATACTGATGGTGATAAACAACATTTACAAAACGATCTAGACAGATTAGTGAAATGGTCTGAGAAATGGCAGATGCTGTTCAATTTTGGGAAGTGTAAATGCCTACATACAGGACATGGGAACTTGAATGTAAACTATAAAATGGGAGATACTGTTCTGGGTACTACTGTAAAAGAAAAGGACTTAGGAGTTACAATTAGCGCTGATATGAAAGTTTTAGAGCAGTGTGGTATTGCAGCTTCAAAGGGTAATCACATTATTGGATTGATTAGAAGAAACATAACATACAAGGGAAAAAAGTTAATTATACCTCTTTATAAAGCAATAGTTATACCTCATTTAGAATACTGTATACAAGCATGGAGACCATATCGTGAGAAGGATATAGATACGCTTGAACGCTTACAAAGGAGAGCAACTAAAATGATTCCAGAACTTAGAGACCTTAGTTATGAAGAACGCCTGAAAGAATGTGGTTTAATAACTCTAGAGACAAGGAGGTTAAGAGGAGATCAGATTGAAGTTTTTAAGATATTGAATGGGTATGAAAATATTGATAGAAATATGTTGTTTTCACTCAAGAAGGATAGCAGAACTAGAGGACATGAGGTAAAATTAGTAAAGAATCAATGTAGATTGGACATCAGGAAGCACTCGTTCTCACAGAGGACAATAAATAAATGCAACAAATTGTCTACAGATTGTGTAACTATTAGCAGCGTGAATACGTTTAAAAACAAGGTTGACACATATCTCAGGAGGGCGGGTTATAAGTAGATGAACATTGTTTGACTCTCGATAAGCCAATGGCTTCCTTGTCCACTTGCCATCTGGGCCTTTGGCTTGGATGGCAAATCTTGTTAAATCTTGTTATATACCAACCGACGAGGAACAAACATTTGATTATTCTGACTCAGCGAGGTGGCACTATCGTACGATTAAATCTAATATCGGTGTATCCAAATAATGTGTCATAAATAGTCTTTGCTACTGTCGCCACGTGATGATTAAATATAGAAACCAACCGACTAAACATTTGATTATTCCGAGTCCGCGAGGTGGCGCTATCGTACGATACGAAAAATGAAACGCACATTGTTAGACAAACTACCGTTAACTTTCTATAAAAGATTTGTCAGCGTTTTATTTTAGTAATCGTTGTTTCCTCCATTTGTCTTCCTATTTTTCTTGCCTTGACATTTCTTAACAAAGCTGTTTCTTTGACTGTGTTTCTTACTAATAATTGTGCGTCTGCAATGCAAGGATAGATTGATTGTGATTGGTCAGTGTCTAAGTTTAAAGACAAGTTTAAAAATGGGTAAGCTGAACTGAAACGCATATGGAAGAATGGTATAGTCTTCGCGCAGTAATTGCTGTGTGGCTGAAGTCAGGTTGGTCATTGAATGAAAAGGTCTGCCAGGAACTTCAACGTAGAGGAATATGGGTGGTTTCATGGACCGGATACTGCGCAGTAAAGCTATCTTTAGTTTTCGCTGTTTTAAATCATTGTAGTTTTTGTCAAATAAGATAATATTTGATAAGTACGCGACACATAATTTATGCGAGTACTTTAACATGGATGTAAATATTTGGTCACACACGTGATTTACTTGAAATGTACGCATTTTTGTACAGTGCAATCACTTCATGAAACTGGCAGTTGTACATGATTTGGGGGCAAGAAGTTCTCATTGCTAAAACTTGACTGGGCACTAGCAGGAACACGATGTATAACTGACCAGGCGCATAGATAGCCGTACTCAATGGCTTCCTCACCAGTGAACCGTTACCAACTGCCGAGTAAGTGGGTGAAGTGATGGTCAATGTGAAGAACCTTCTGACATTCGAACGGAGCGTCCGCCGTACCTAGACCTAGCTGTGGAAACTGGAACTGGCTGATGGCACAACTGGTGAAGCATTGTCGACATACTTTATAGTTACCCAGGGAATATGGGAATGTGGTGGCTGAAGTGTGCAAGCAGGGATACGATAGTGCTGCCGGCATTACTGACATCCATCGTGGAGTCCATGGTGGAATCAGACAGCTGATACACGGCATCAACTACTTTCACTTCAAAGGACACATTGTTAATTGATATATTGTGCGTGCCAGCAAAGAACCACTAGTGACAAGTATGATGGACTCAGTCTAGCAGATAGTCTTCTTCGTTTTCTGCTCGGCCAAGAGGTTGCATGACTTACAGGCAGAGCTTGAGTTCGACGAGGATGCACAAGCTGGCAAGAGCAAAAGGTATGAACTACATATTTTTTCTACAATCTGCATATGGCTATCTCTGTCATATAGTTCCTTGTTGGCTGTTTCATATCTAAATACGAGAAGACCAAGAGGAAATGAGAATGACAAAAAAGGACAGGTGAATATGACTTCAAACAGCACAATAATATCAAGTCAACTTATACATTAGCCGCGTACTTTATTGTTTCTAAACATTCCTGGGTATAACTAGGAATAACCATTTTAGCAGTTACCAGGGTACTCAAAATCACAGTACAATTTGTGAAATATAAAGTGTTAGATGTTAGCAAGCCATTATTAACTATATGTTTATTATCGCTATTCTTACAACGTCAAAGGGTTTGACTCCATGAGTATATAACATCTACAACCAGTAGCGGTTAACTCTTGATTATACACAAGACGGCAATTTGCCGTCACATGACCATATACACTCAACGGCGGCAACTCGAAATGCGTTTTGTTTATACTAACTTTGATGGTTTAGAAGTTGCTGCAATATGATATATTTTGGGTAGCCTCTATTAGAACGAGAAAACTAAGTTATGCCATGTTGTGGGTTGCAAACATCTACCTGCAGAGATATGTTCGTAAAGATAGTTGCTCCTGATTGTAAAGTATATTATGATTAACAACGTGATGCTCTACAATATTTATTCCGATTGGTGCTGGTGGTTGTTTAATACCACAACGGGAACACCGCGCAACTGCCAACTGGCATTGGAACCTCATATATGATATTCACAGATGAAGCAAACTTTTGTATCAGGACGGTCATCCCCGGTCTTCCAGCCCGGAGGGAAGTTCCAAATAAAGGAAAAGTTTCCATTGGCGATCGGTTCTTTTGGTGCCCAACCTGTGTAATTAAATGGCTGGCCTGTTGCAGTCCATTGCCACACGCCAGACTTTTTCTCGCCGGACGTGTGGTATAGAGCACATTTCGCTGGTAACCCTGTAATCAAAGTCATGCTTGTATTGTACTATGTGTTCCTATGCGGTCACCAGCGCATATTTTGCAGAATGTGGATAACAGTTTGCGACGTTGAAATGTTGGGAACACAGTGGTTAGGCAGATAGCAATGAACACAATTATCTAACAACAATACAGTAAGGTACTCTGCCAGTGTGTGGTCAGAAACACCAACGACAAGCCTCATATTCCTATCTGTTTCACGTGTGTAGGACATACATTCTTTAGGTGTTTTTTATATATATATATTTGATTGATAAAAGCAATAACCGTTATTGTTGGTAAAACATATATATTCTTTGCTGGCACGATAATTTATTAAATAGTTTCCGTCTAGGATCGGGCAAGCGATGTCGTATTTGTAGTACATTCTGTATTAAGATGGTTTTTGTTTCAGTCAAATTGGGCAAACGTGAACATTCATACAAGTATACACATCATACAAATGTAAATTAGTATAGTCATATTGTTGTGCTCTGGAACCTCTTAAACTAAATCACAGTTTTTAAATAAATACGTGCAGTTTAACTTGCTGGGTACATCAACGGTTAAATGGTAAATGGCAACGTTATTTTTTATTTATTTGTTATTGTATTGATTGATGTAGTCAACACGTTGCATTTGAGATTGTGCTGAATTACTAGTTTTGTTTTCAGGTGAAGAAGAAGATAATTGTGCATAGCAAACTGGATATGAAGACATTCTAGATGTTAATTGATTACTGTGTTGCCTTTTTTGACACATGCGAGAAAGTTGGTCTCTTGTTGCGACTCTATGGAGACAAGGTCGTCTCCATCACTGATATTCCGGCAGTAGATTCTTGCCTCATCCCGTGTAATGTTAACTTGGACAAACTTGTAGCACGATCATTTGCCAATGTTTTCTCGGAGGCACTTCAGTCCTGAAACACCGCATAATGACAATCAATAATATACCTGAACTGAACTCGTACATTCACTGCTACAACCAACGTTGTTTTAAATATAGAACATCACGCGTTATGCTTTTGCCAACAAAGTGCATTCATAACTCAACAATAGTTGATGCATTAACAAAAATAAACACTCGATCGAACGCCAAAGGAGATCTTTTCGTGCAAAAAGCGCGGACCAAAATTCTACAGTTGTTAATGAATCAAATATATGCAGCATTCTCTGCCCAACATTACAAAATTATAACTCCATATATTCTTTTAGAACACGTCATCAGAACAATTAATTTGATTAGGTCAGTACATGTTTATTCCAAATTGCATTTCCACCATAAATCTTCCGTGGTTCCTTGTTCTGATAATAACTGATTTGCTCCCATGTTCATGATTATGCTGAATGTTCCCGGTTTGTTGCGCCTTTGAGCTCAGGTTCCTGTGGATATAGGCGCTATAGAAATTCGTTATTGTTATTATTATTATTATTGTACAATTTTAACTGTTTAACTTATTGATATTATGTGTTTTACACATATCTTTTCTTAAACCGCTAACCAAATCAGTTTACTTAATTTATTTAAATCTTTTGCTAATATTTCTTTGCCGCATTTTAATATATACACCAATTTGTAATTATTTAATCTTAAGCGGTACTGTACTTACCTGCATATTAATGTTTTAAACTGACACCCCTTAGGTAGATCAAATGTATACTTTATCAGGTTTATTGTGAATACAAATATTTATTATTATTATTATTATTAATTGGCTTTCCTTGAATACTTATGACACGACAAAATATTTAATAAATATTATGTGTAAAATACACGAGATTAATATGCTGTGTGGCATGACTGACTATCACTTCTGCAATGACGATATATATATATATATATATATATATATATATATATATATATATATATGTATGTATATATATATATATGTATATATATATATATATATATATATATATATATATATATATATATATATATATATATATATATATATATATATATATATATATATATATATATATATTTGTCTCCCTGCCGTGTAGCAATTGCCGAAATTGACAACCTGTCTGTCTGTCTGCCCGCCTGCCTGCATTCGTGCGTGTGTCCGTGCGTCCGTGCAAAGTCGATCACACATTAGATTCGGCTCAGCAACATACTATATTTATACTTGGATCGTCATAATTTAATGGTTTGGAATTTCCAATCTCAAATATGCGGCAATAAACAAGTTCACATGATTGTAGAACCACCACAACGTGTGATAGGTGAGACATATAGAATATTTAGTCATCATGAAACGAATCGTCGAACCAAACGACACTGTCAATATTTTCAGAAACGGAACTTGATGTGGTTTATAGCACCTACGAGTAGAATGCAAACAAACTGGCTCGCGGAATTTTTTGGACTTTGTGGACTTTTTTGCAACACCAAATGATATATTGATACTTCTACGAATACAAATTCTTTACGGCTGACTGATTTAAAAAGGCTTTTGCAAGGGGTTGAGGGTTTTTACTGGGCACGTTTCAGGAAGATCAGCATGAGATCTTCTCGCAGATCCATTACGCTGTGAGTGGTCCACTGTCATAGAGATGATCGCCTTTGGTATAATGTCACCCGACGAACTTGATGTTGTCTCGTACATCGTTGCTAAAATGCAGCTTCTAGTTGGTGCACACTGCTGCCTCTCTGTCTCTCTGTATCCAGTCTCCCTGTTTCTCTCCCTCTCTGTGTCTCTCTCTCCCTGTGTCTCTCTCTCCCTGTCTCATCGTCTCAGTCTCTTTTTCGCTTTGTATCCCTGTCTCTCTCCTCTCTGTTTATCTGTCTCGCTCTGCCCCTGTCTATCTGCCTATTTGCCTATCTGTCGCTCTGTCTCTATGTCTCCCTCCGTTTCTCTCTCTCTCTCTCTCTGCGTCTCTATGCGTCTGCCTCCCTCTCTCCCTGTATCCATGTATCTCTGCCTCTCTGTATCCCTGTCTACATGTACTTCTGTCTCTATGTCTCTCTGTCTCGCTCTATCCCTATATTTTTGTCTCTTTGTATCCCCGTCTCCACGATTCTTTATCTCTCAGTCTCTATCTGCCTCTCTATCTCTATGCCTATCTCTCTGTCTGCTTGTCGCTCTGTCTCCCTGTCTCTTTGTTTGTCTGTATATCTGTCTCTCTGTCTCCCTGCCTGAGTGGTACGTATAAGGGGGAGAGACCAAACGCCATCCCGTAGGCTGCAGGATTGGACGATTTGTAGTGTCGTCTGTACCAATCGTAGAGAACGTGCTATATTTTTTTAGTTGTTGTGAGCATGTTACCAGATGTGATGTTTTTATGATGTTATTATTATTTTTTTTACATAGAAACATGTAGGTAAAATACAACATATGTCAAAATTATGTTATTCGTATAAATATACATAAAAGGGTGTCCAAATAAAAGCCAAATTAGACGGGCGAACGCTATGTGTACATATACAAATGTATATGCTTAACAACGGTAACATGTGCTTACGTGTACTTAAATGCGTCCGTGTGAAATTGTATTAAATAAAGCAAGATATTTCCAGTAAACTGATACAGAGTATTTTTTATGTGGATGTCACGTCGGAGTCCCCCTCATTTGCTTCTATACACATGATGAAACACATTGCTCAATAGGAGCATGTTGGTGTTGCCTCTGGTACTGAAAATGTGGCTTCATCATAACAATAAATCCGATTTAGCTATGCTCTGAAACCATCATGAACAATATAACGTAGTATTGTGCAGCTCAATGATGATCAAATTAGTCATTGCTATGTTAAATGAATCCGTCAAATGGAGGACAGTTCTAAAATGTACACTCAGTACTGCCATTTTGCCCGCAGTCGTTGTGATTTACTTCCCCATGCTGCCGAATCCTTGTAGTACACATTACTAAACGTAAATGGATTTTGTTGTCAGTGCATTTTTTTAAAACCCCACTGGTCAGCAGCTTGTGCCAGGCTTGTAAACCAGAGTGGGAGAGAATCGCGTTAAGGAGCAGCTGTAGTAAATACGGTTATTGTGTGTGACAAGCAGAATATCACCCTAAGAAGCCTTCGCCATGACGCCAACAATATCCGACTGAGTGCGTGCGTGCGTGCGTGCGTGCGTGCGTGCGTGCGTGCGTGAGTGAGTGAGTGCGTGCGTGCGTGAATATCCAGTATCAAGTACGCGGCAATGAAAGAGTTCACATGACAGTAGAAACACCACAATGTGTCAAACGTAAGACATATATTAACTATTTAGTCATCTTATCAACGAAAAGTCGGAATAACAGACAATGGCAATATTTCAGAGACGTAAATTGATTTGGTCCACAACATCTACGAGTAGAAGACACGCTGCTGGCCCGCGGTTGTGGACTTTTTACGCAACACCAAATGATATATTGACATTTCCACAAATGCAAACTTTTTTACGACTGACTATTTATACAATCTCATATGAAAGATGCTTTTGTAATGGGTTGGAGGTTTTTACTGGACACGTCTAGGGCAGGTTGGCATGGCGTCTTCTTGCACATTTATTACGCTGGGTGTGCGCCAATGTCATAGAAATGACCGACGTTTGCATAATGTCACCTAACCAACTGGGTGTTGTCGTCTCTATCAGCTACGTCTTGGACTGTTTATAGGCATAGCACGGCTTTGCTACTGTATATGTAATAATAGTGTGCATCCATGTGAATCACTTCAAAAGCAATAAAGTAATCTTGGTATTTTTGATATTGTACGTTATGTCAGTGGTTGCATTATCGCCATTAGTAGGCGTACATAGCGAATACACTAATCTACGGTTTTGTAACAAAACACTCTGCTTATACAGTGAAGTCGGGTATTATGGGCATAATTTTGTATTTCATGAAATACATGTCCAAATTGCCTCATATATAGTATATGGAATAGACCATCGCATAGTGTTTCAAACTATCACAACAAGTTCATTAGTGGGTTTAAAAAAAAAATGCATTATTGAAAAATAAACCTATACAAAATGCTCATATTATCCGAAGACACAGGAGAAGATAAAATATGTGAGCATGTGTATACACTGTATGTATGTTTGTTTTATATTAACAATGCAATGTTGCCGGCAGAATGTTGGTGAATGTTGGTGATATATATATAGTCATGAATCTCTCGGAAGTTGTATTGGTTCACTTGAAATGCATTTGTTGGCAAGCCTGCATTTCACGTATGTTTCCCGACACAACTTGGCAGCTCTGCTTAAAATATGTTACTAGTTCAACACCTACACAAAATGGAGTGGTGACAATGGGTAACAATGGGACCACGCCATCAGGACCACATACACGAGAGTCGGATCAGCGAGACTAGACGACAATTCGTTTTTTGGACCGACTACTTTTATTCAGACACGCCAGATGGTGCTCACAATGCAGATAACTATATTTTCGACTTGTCTACCAGGTAGCAGACCTGTCTAGAGTGTTATGCTTTAGAGCCTGTGCTAGTCACTGGCTTGTCATGTATATTGTGTTTGCCTAAAACCCCTTTTTGACATGTTATGTACATTTAAAAAAACAAACACTTGCTGATTGTTGTTGCAGACGTTGTACAAACAGTTGTTTTATTGTTGTTGCCGGTATTAGTCGGCTATCCAAATTAATACCGGCACCGCATGTATCCTTTTAAGGACGTGAAATAGGACGTTTTTACTCCCCTGTCACAATCATTTCCAGCAGACAGAAGTCATATCAGGGTACACCTGTGCTGACGATGCCGTCGACAGTGTCGCCATCTCCCTTGGACCCGCGAAGTAAGCATTAACGCATGGCTCGCCGTGCAGCAGTGCTGCCACCAGTTGACTGCGCTGTGCATGGGTCAATGGATGTTTTTGTGTTCTTCTAAAAGGAGGGTGAAATGTTATGCTGTGAATGTTTGTCCCAGCTTGTCAGTGCTGACACCTAGTGGTCGATTGAGTTGCTATGTCTCCTGCTGTGTTTCGACCGGAGCGTCGCTGCCAAGTATTAAGCGATGACCTGTAAACTGAAGCACCAGCAAGTATTTGGTCAACAGCCCAGGTTCTGTTGACATAGGACAGTCTACTGTGCACGCAGCAGCTACTACGTGATACGAGGGCCACACAACCATGCATATGTAACGTCCATAATACAAAGCTTGTACGTGCAAGTGTGTTGTGTCTTGTGCAGTTGTGTGTATCTGTGTGTGTGTGTGTGTGTGTGCGTGTGTGCGTGTGTGTGTGTGTGTGTGTGTGTGTATGCGTGCGTGCGTGCGTGTGTTGTGTGTGTGTACATGTGTGTGTGTGTGTGTGTGTGTGTGTGTGTGTGTGTGTGTGTGTGTGTGTGTGGTGTGTATGTGCGCGCGCGTATGTGTGTGTTTGTATGTGTGTGCGCGCGCGTATGTGTGTGTGTGTGTGTGTGTGTGTGTGTGTGTGTGTGTGTGTGTGTGTGTGTGTGTGTGTGTGTGTGTGTGTGTTGTGTTTGTGTGTGTGTATGTGATGAAGTTGGAAGACGACACGTCTTTTGACAGGGACAGGAAACAATCGTAAATTTTATATGACCCGGCTGCTACTACACGCGGATACAGCTGCTACTGTAGACACGCGGATACAGCTGCTACTGTAGACACGCGGATACAGCTGCTACTGTAGACACACGGATACAGCTGCGACTGTAGACACGCGGATACAGCTGCTACTGTAGACACGCGGATACAGCTGCTACTGTAGACACGCGGATACAGCTGCTACTGTAGACACGCGGATACAGCTGCTACTGTAGACACGCGGATACAGCTGCTACTGTAGACAAGCGGATACAGCTGCTACTGTAGACACGCGGATACAGCTGCTACTATAGACACGCGGATACAGCTGCTACTGTAGACACGCGGATACAGCTGCTACTGTAGACACACGGATACAGCTGCTACTGTATACACGCGGATACAGCTGCTACTGTAGACACGCGGATACAGCTGCTACTGTAGACACAAGGATACAGCTGCTGCTGTAGACACGCGGATACAGCTGCTACTGTACACACGCGGATACAGCTGCTACTGTAGACAAGCGGATACAGCTGTTACTGTAGACACGCGGATACAGCCGGACTAGTCCAGAAGAAACTGGCGATTAAGTGACGTCTATGCAAAGCCATTCTCCATATGTGAAGTGTGTGTCAATCTGTCCCACAAACAGTATTTGAGAGACAAGTCAGCACGTGCCCTCATTACCCCACCCAAACTTCACACATACCACCGTTATGTTAAAGGTGTGCTAAGGTATCTTGTTTCCGTAGTAGGGAAAACATCGTACTCGTTTCCCCCGAAGCATATTGAACAGGAATAGGCATTGTTAATATGTGGGGTGTAAACAATGATTTTGAAATATGAAATGACATATTTTGTTATATGTTGATAACCTGACATTGTCTATTAGCAGATTGCATAAGCTTGGTTCACGTTTATTGGCATTTGGGACGTACTGAAGTCTGATAAGCGAACGTTTAAGTTTAGGTTTGTTTGAACATATTTACCACGTTATTGATCCATTGTGCAGTTATATATTTTGGTTGTATTTTAGAATCATGTTATGTGACCATAACATCGGTAGACCGACTTATTGCATAGAAATAATGTTTGCAACACCAGCTACCAGGCTCAGGTCTACCTTATTAATAGTTGGTAAGTTTTTTTATTAATTGTCGCCCTTGAAGAATTGTTTGTGTACACCAAAACGACGTATGCAAGCATTTCGACAGCATTTACTATTTGTTTCCAATTTAATCTTTGATTACGTCCGCACAAAATTCATGACTTGTTGGTTATCGTAGCAAATAATGGAGAGTGTTTTTTGTATCTTGCCAAAATGTTGAGTCCGCAACACTATGGTATTAATTAACTGCAAACATGACGGTTTTCAACGGATGTTTTATACACAATTGCTTTACTCCAATGTTGCTGCCACAATGTTGGTGTGAAATCAAGTCATGAATCTCTCGGAAGCGGTATTAATCCTTCATTGTTTCCCACTGCAAATGTTTTGGAGGAATATACAATTGAGCATGCATTGTAACACGAAGTGTTATGACTACAACTGATCAATGGATCTTTAGCCAGCATTCAGCTGTGTCAAAGATGGACGCTGATATATTATTGTGACCCAAGTCATACCGATTGTCTGCCTCTCTTACTAGGCTGGTAATAATCTATCATTTACACATATTTAGTGAAAATAAATAGTAATGATTTCGTGAAGGTTAATATTAAATTAAATGTGTTATTATCGGACACTGAAAACAAATTGATTGAAATACGTAGTACAATGTGAAGCTTTTAAGAAAGCACCACAGAAGCCTCCCACAATTACCCACAAAAAGCATTTTGCTCCGGTAAAGACATTCATAGGTTAATTAAAGTCATATTTAGAAACATCACCGGTAACGTATTCTTCAGAGACGAGGACAGGAGAGCTATGGAAAAATTATTTACCTCGCATCCAACGAAACCAATTTTACTTAGTAACAAACATGGCCCTTAATTCATTCTTCGTTAAATATATTACTACTTTAACATCTACACAACATGGAGTAGTGATAGTGGGCAGCAATGGGACCACGCGGGGCCAGACCCACGAAGCCGAGAGAGAGAGTCGGGTAAGCAAGACTAGACGACTATTAGTATTTAGGACCGATGACTTGTATTTATACACGCCAGGTGGTGCTCACAACACAGATAACTTTATTTTCGACTTGTCCACCAGGTAGCAGGCCGGTCTGGTGTTAGGCTATAGAGCCTGTGCTAGCCACTGTGTGGCAGCAGAGTTACCTCACTATGACTACACTAGGAATACATGGCAGGATCCACGGGTGTTAACCCAAGCCTGCCAAATGTTTCCATTGCGTATTGCCTCAAGTTTAAATAGACAGTGGTGGGAGACGTAGTGTACGGACAACATCGCCCGAACATTAGCCCCCATCCAAATTGCAGCCAGTATAAAATCTCCCTCCGCACCAATACATATAATACTTTATTCTTTATTTGTCGGTTGTGTTCCACTGTGACGTGTTCTACTGTGACGTGTTCTACTGTGACGTGTTCTACTGTGACGTGTTCTACTGTGACGTGTTCTACTGTGACGTGTTCTACTGTGACGTGTTCCACTGTGACGTGTTCCACTGTGACGTGTTCTACTGTGACGTGTTCTACTGTGACGTGTTCCACTTTGACGTTCAGGTCTTCACGTTCCTCTACACTCAGAGGTTCTAGGAATACTCCAAACAAATTGTAAGCCAGTTGTTTTTAAATTTAACATACAATAAGCAAACCTTTCAAAGTATCATATCTCATAGATAGCAGGCTCGATATCGGTTTATTTCACTCTAAAGTCATCATGTGCTCCAGTGCGGGCGGGCGGGTGTGAATGCGTGTGGGCGTGCGTGGGTGCGATATCGGTTGTCATGTATATTGTGCTTGCCTAAAACCTTTTTTTGACATGTAACGTTCATTTCAAGAATGTCGAAATCTCATAAAAAAATTACTTTGTTGTTTATATTTTATGTACGTTTTTGAGCTTTTAATGTAAATGACGCCAAAAGGGTTGATTCCATAGACTAAATCGACCTCCCAACGACATCCCAAAAATGCGATGTTGCCAAGAATGGGGTGGGGGTTGCCCCCGAAACCACCCATCGGAATGAACAATGCCAACGATCGTAGGTGGGACATTTGCCCTGGCCGCAACCCCCAAAGGATGAGTGAAGGGACATTTATTTATGGGAATGGGTTACTTCAATCCATGTGGTCAAACGTGTTGTCGTAGTTTACATAAATACAAGCCCTGTAGTTGCTGGTGCTCATCCACCAGGTGGCAGCACTGTATTCACCCGTTGCAATTACGTTATGATGTAACCCAGGACAATTCGACGCCTGGACGATTAGCTCTAGAAACAACTCGTATTCAACTAGTTATGCAGGCCATACGTTTTTTTACTACACAATACAACCCGCGTTTTTCTATAACGCACCAACAGGTAAAAAAAATCCGAAAAGCTATTATCGCGACTGTTCGCGGTCAGCTGCGTCAAGGTCTCGCCAGAAATAACAACTATGTCCTAGATTGTACGACGAGCTGCCCTTTGAGCACGCGCGGCAAAGTAATGGATGTATATAATCATACATATTCGTTTGCGATTGTACGGATTTCGGGCACACACATTAAGAAACGTTTTACCAATTTCCAAGTGATCAATTAGGTTCAATAGTACAGCCAGTTTTCGCTACTCAGAACAATCGGTTACCATTGAAATCTCGCTCGATCGCTCAGTTATATACATAATTAGTTGATTATATAGGTAACTGGGAGTACAAGGACAATGCTTTGTAAAGGAAAATACTTACAGCAAAGACTATATATTCTTGTGACACTCGCAATTTAAAACGTTTACACGTAAGCTCAAAATATCATTAAATGCAGCTGTTTTCAACTTCCTATGCAAATGACTCCCACTCATTCTGGACATTTATTACATTAGGGCAAATACCTGGTGACTGAACTAATGAAAAAAGCAGCCCTTGCTTCTCAGAAAGATATTATTAAATGCCTAATGGAAAGGTCCGGCCAAAATAAATATGTTGATGAGTTCATAACAATCAATACAAGAGAGGTATTGGTATATTAGTGCATTATTTAATTATACATTTAATACGTTGTTTCTTACAATAAAGTGAGGCTTTTCGAACACGCCGGAACGAAATTCCCCATATGTTTTACGAAACAGGTTTCTTCGTTCGGTAATCGTACGTATTTCACTCAACCCAACTATAGAATATCGACCCCTTGCGCAAATGTGTTCATTTTGTGAAAAAGGCATATTCTAGGGCGAGTGTGGATGAATGAGTGTGTGATTGACTGAGGGAGTGATTGAGTGATTGAGTGAGTGAATGGGGGAATGAGCAAGTGAGTGAGTGATTGAGTGAGTGAGTGAGTGAGTGAGTGAGTGAGTGAGTGACAGACATATCAAGTAAGAACGCAACAATAACTTTATTAACGCATTTTTGTATTGACCGCATTTGATACAGTGGTGCTCCACCGTTCGGGTGATGCATTCCAATTACGCAGAGGCTGTCGCACTCAAGAGATCCAATCCTGTAGTAGCGATACCATTGGCAGCACCAGGGTAAAAGCTACAACGAATCGTGTCGTTCTATATCGCTTTCTGGCCGAGCTGTTGGAGTTACCCTACACTGCATTGTAGGCGCCACTGCGATCAGGAACACCAGCTGGAGCACATTATTTATAATGAATTTTTTTTTTCAGAACTGTCATAAAAGATGTTGAATATATATATATATATATATATATATATATATATATATATATATATATATATATATATATATATATATATATATATATATATATATGTGTGTGTGTGTGTGTGTGTGTGTGTGTGTGTGTGTGTGTGTGTGTGTGTGTGTGTGTGGGGTGGTCACAGGTTTGTGGGTGACCTTGTGGCGAAATGGCCCCACTTGTTTGTAATTACATTTGTGTATTGGTGGTGGAATGCCTGTATTCTTTGCATTACATGTTCATAACGACTTCTTGATGTATATATGTTATCGTCATGCTTGTAGGAATGTGGGCTCTGAGAAACTTGCCGGACGGGGCTGTACATGTCTGGTTTGCTTTGAGGAGCTCACATTCCTGTTAATGTTCTTCCCAAAGTGGCTGCGTGATAAGCAGTCCACTTTGCAATAAAACGTCATGTTATATGACAAACAATTTCAGCATATCATACTGCTTGGTCACAGACCTTTACTTGTAGCCGTAGCGTCGTCTCTAGTGGCGTCTGTAGGCGACTCTCACACGGACTCTGATCTTTCGTCTTAAGCGCCGCCAGCCTCTCTCTCTATTTTAAACATATATCTTATAAAACTCAGTGCCTTTATTGTTATACGCAAAAGTCAATACGGAAATGTAAATAGACGACGAAGATGAACACGTGAACAAAAACGACGTTCATGGCCGGTGTGCACTCCGTTGTGCACACCGGAGATACCAATCTTCGCATGACTCCAAATTTACCCATTTAATGGTCATGGGAAAGGTATATTGTACGCTAGCATTGTTTTGAATCTACACGAGGATATTCAGCAGACAGCAAACTAATATTCCCCATATTACGTAAAACCACGGTCGTTATATATGATTCAAGCTGACTTTACATATTTAGAGCTGATCCGTTTCGTTGGCAATATGTTACACAATTGTGGCGCTTCCTAGTAACATAATTTCATACTGATTAGGCAGTACTCATACACCGAAAGCACGTGTAAGAGAGTGTAATTATCAGAGGACTAACTTACGGTTCAATTCCTCGATCGGTTTGTCCACAGCGTCGCTCTTCTATAAAATAGTAATAGTAATAATATATACTCTTTTCGTAAGAATTCACGCTACTGCGCAAAAACACAAATTAGCATTAGTAAAATAATAGGTTATATTGGTTATAAAAATAGCATTGGCTCTCGTAGAGGACGACAAATGAATGGGCCAAAGTATTTGCTGATAATATCAAAATATTAGTGGGAATATTGACATGGGAAAACAAAATTTACCTGTATTTAAAAAAGATGGGCCACATATAAATGTAAAATGTTGGCATCTCGATAAACCAATGTCTTCCTTGTCTTCCATATCGTATTGCTTTGGATGGTATTAATATTACGTAGTTGCACCGTTTCACAGTATAACTATTTTGCCAAACACGATGTGTTAGGAATGCGATATGTACTTACGGCTTCATTGGCGAAAGCCGCCGTCGCCAGCAACACGACACAGAGCAGCAGAAGGAAGCTCGCACGCATCTTGTCTGGCCAGTGACGTTCTAGTACAAGACAAGAGAGCAAAAACATCGAGGGAATGAGCGAAAAAGAAAAGGCTGGATTGACCTTACAAGATATGATGCAAACACAAGAGAGGAGTGACAAACGAAGCAGGATTGCATTGAGCGGACAAGATAAGTGTGACAAGGGTGAACTAGACAAGCGTGGAGTGAGAGAACAAAGCAAGGACAATACAGCGGTTGGGTGAAAGGACATAGCCATGCAACAACGAAAAAAAAAGTGAAGTTGAAACAGGTGGACTGTCACAGATACACATAGTTTCACATTATCGGCCGTTAATTCAGTAGCGTCTATTGGCGAGATACGTCTTTCGCAAACGCCAAATATATTTACAGAATGCTTATATTTGCCACTCGAGTCGAATCACCTGCTGGGTGGGTTTAGCGTCGATTCCACTCGTATAACTAGAGGCATAGAGACGGATATACATTGCGTCCCTGTCTCTCTGTTGCTCTTTCGCTAAGTGTTTCACTTTCCGTGCCTCTTTGTGTATCCCTCTGCCTCTCTGTCTCCCTATCTATACGTCTCTCTGTCTCTCTTTCACCCTGTCTCCCTGCTTTTATGTTTCTCAGTGTCGCTGTCTCCATATCTCTCTCTGACTTTCTGTGTTTCTCTCTGTTTTCCTGTCTCTCTGTCTGTATGCCTGTCTCTGTCTCTCTGCCGCTCCGTCTTCTTGTCTGTATATCTGTCTATCTTTCTATCTGCCCTATGTCTCTCTATCTCTCTGTATCCCTGACACCCTGTCTATCTATGTATATGCCGCTCTGTGTCTGTGCATCTATACTTCTCTGATTCTCTATCTCCCTGTCTCCCTCTATCCCTGTATCGCTGTCTCTCTGCCTCTCCGTCTTTCTATCTCTCTTTCTCTCTGCCTCTCGGTCTCCCTTTCTCTCTGTTTCTGTATCTATCTTCATGACCGTCTGCCTATCTTTGTCTCTCTCTGTATGTATCTCCATGTCTCTCTTTCTCTCTGCCTCTCTTCCTGTCATACTATCACTCTGTATATGTCCCGCTGTCTCTTTACATCCTTTTCTGTGTTCTCTTTGCACGTCTGTCTCTCTGGATACATGAATCTCTGTCTCCCTGTCTCTCTCTCACTCTCCCTCTTTCCCCCTATTTATATATGTATGTATGTTTGTATGTCTGTCTCTCCATCCTATTTCCCTATCTCTCCCTTTCTGTCTCTCTGCCACTTCGTCTGTATGTATCCATGTATCCATCTATATCTCTGTATATCTGTATTCCTGTCTCCCTGTCTATCGGTCTCTCCCTGTCTCTTTGTATATATATATATATATATATATATATATATATATATATATATATATATATATATATATATATATATGTCTTCATGTGTCTCTGTGTCTATGTCTCACTGTTTCACAATCTCCCTTTCTCTCTGTCTCTGCCTGTCTCTCTGCCGCTTTGTCTTCCTGTCTGTTAGTCTCTCTGCCCCTCCGTCTCTCTGTCTCCATGCATCTCTCTCTCTAACTGCCTCTTTGTCTTTGTCTCTCTATCACCTTTCTATATATATATATATATATATATATATATATATATATATATATATATATATATATATATATATATATATATATATGTCTCTCTGTCTCCCTGACTCTCTATTTCCCTGTCTCTATGTATATATTCGTCTCTCTTTGTTGATCTGTATCTCAGTATATATATCTCTCTTTCTCTCTGCTTTCTGTCTAACTGTCTCTCTGTATCCCTGTCTCCCTTTCTCTCGGCCGCGCTGTCTTTGTGCTCCTGTTTCTCTCTCTCTCTCTCTCTCTCTATATATATATATATATATATATATATATATATATATATATATATATATATATATATATATATATATATATATATATATATATGTCTCCCTGACTCTCTGTTTCCCTGTCTCTATATCTCTCTCTCTATATATATATATATATATATATATATATATATATATATTTATATATATATATATATATATATATATATATATATATATATATATATATATATATATATATATATATATATATATATATACGTATAAACATAACATAAAAACATGTGATGTTTTTCTTGTTTTTCAGTCAGTCTTTCAATCAGCCTACCTTGTTGGTATATAATTGTGTTCATTGCTGTCTACCTGGCCACTGTATTCTCAACATTTCACAGTCGCAATATGTTATCCACATTCTACAAAATATGTGCTGATGACCGCGTACGAACAATTGTTTTTGGTTTAAGGCTTACCAGCGAAATGTGGTCTATACAACACGTCCGGCGAGAACAAAATCTGACGTGAAGCAATGAACTGCAACAGGCCATCCATTTAATTACACAGGTTGAGCAGTTGGCAGTTTAACAAGATTTAACAAGATTGCCATCTCGAACAACAAGTTCCAGATGGCAAGTGGACAAGGAAGCCATTGGCTTATCGAGAGTCCAACAATTTTCTCATTTATGTGTAGCCCGCCCTTATCAAATATATGTCAATTATATTTTTAAACATATTCACACTACTAGCATTAACACAATCATTTGGCAGTTCCATTCATTTATCACCCTCTGTGAGAAAGAGTACTTTCTCATGTCCAACCTACACTGCTCCTTAACTAATGCTGCTTTGTGTCCTCTGGTTCTACTGCCTTCTTTAAGTTTGACGAACATATTCCTATCAACATCCTCATAACCATTCACTATTTTAAACATTTCTATTTGGTCTCCTCTTAGTATCCTGGTCTCTAGTGTTGTCAAACCACATTGTAATAAGCGACTTTCGGAACTAAGGTCTCTTAATTCTGGAATCATTTTAGTTGCTCTTCGTTGTATTCTTTCTAGCTTGTTTATGTCTTTTTTACGATATGGCCTCCATGCTTGAATACAATATTCCAAATGTGGTCTAACTATTGCTTTGTACAGGGATACAATTATATGTTTCTCCTTATACTTGATAGTTCTCCTAATTAGCCCTATAATTTGATTTCCTTTCGAAGCAGTAATCCCACATTGCTCTGAAACTTTCATGTCAGCACTAAATGTTACTCATAAATCCTTTTCTTATGTGGTTCTACCTAGTACAGCATTCCTCGTCCATATTTCCATGTCATATGTGTATACATTTATACTTCCCAAAATTGAATAACATTTGCCATTTTTCTGACCATTTAACTAATTTGTCTAGATCATCCTGTAAACTTTGTTTATCTGTATCATTAGTAACCTTTCTGAATAATTTTGTGTCATCTGCAAATTTGAGTACTTTGCTAGATATGTCATCCTCCAAATCATTTATATATATATATTAAAGACAGTATAGGGCCTAATACTGATCCCTGTGGTAGCCCACTCAAAACAGATTTCCAGTTTGAAATCTCACCATCTACTATTACTCTCTGTCTTCTGTGTGAAAGCCACTTTTCTATACAGTTGATTACATCATTGCCTATACCATGGGCTTTTAGTTTAAGTAACAATCTTTGATGTGGCACTTTATCGAAAGCTTTCTGAAAATCTAAGTAGACAACATCCACTGGTGACCCGTCATCTACCCACTTTGTAATTTCTTCCAAAAAAACATAAGAGATTGGTTAGACATGACCTTGCTTTTAGGAATCCATGTTGAGATGTATTTATTAATTTATGTTTTACAAGGAATTCCACCATGTGGTCTCTAATTAATGTTTCGAGTAATTTACATACAACTGATGTTAAACTCACTGGTCTGTAATTTTCTGGCTTCTTCCTCGATCCCTTCTTAAATAGCGGTGTAATGTTTGCTTCTTTCCATTCTGAAGGAACTATTCCTTCTTCTAGTGACAAGTTAAACAATTTTGCAAGTGGTGTACTAATTTGATCAACACTTTCCTTAAGCAGTTTTGGTGGTATGCCATCAACTCCAGGTGATTTATTATCTTTCATCTTCTTAATTTTCTTTGCTATCATTTCAGGAGTTACAAATAACTGCCCTAAATGTTATGATTTATTGCCCTCAAATTTAGTCAATGGAACTGGAAGTGAGCTAGTATCTTCTGTGGTAAAAACTGAGCTGAAATACTCATTCAGGACCTCTGCCATTTGGAACCTGTCTGAAATTATGTGTTCACTGTTGTTTTCCAGTGGTCCGACCTGATCTCGGACTTTCTGTTTACTCCTTACATAAGCATAGAAACTCTTGCTGTCATTTTTTACATTACCTGCCAATTTTTTTTCAAAGGTTCTTTTACATTTTCTAATTTCAGTTGTAGCTAGGTTAAGTGCCTCTTTGTAGTTTGTGTAGTCTTCCACATTTCCAGTGTGTTTATGGACCCTCCACAGCGTCTGTTTGTGAGCAATTTTTCTAATTGCTTCTTTTGACAGGTGTTTTTTCCTTGACATTTTCCCTTATTTTCTTAATGGAATAAATTTCTCAATAATGCTCATATTTTAAACAAGTCCAGCATTCTATATTTGCTAGATATGTTCTCATCACTTTATATTTGCCTTTGTTGAAGTTTGTTGCGCGGTGTTCCCGTTGTGGTCTTATACAATCACCAGCATGAAGCGGAAAACATATTGTAGAACATTACGTCATTAAAGGTAATATTCTTTACAAGCAGAAGCAAATATCAATGAGCTTTGCGAAGATTTATCACCATGTAGACCCTTGCTACCCACAGTACGGCGTAAATTAGTGTTCACGTTCTAATAGAGGCTAACCGAAATAAATCATATTGCAGTAACTGCTGAACCATCACAGTTAGTATAAACGAAATGCATTTCACAACCATCTTGTCGACAATCTTCCCCGAATGCCTTGTATTAAGACTTGTTCGCGAACTGGCGATTAAAATATGCCATTTCGGGTTGCCTCCGTTGAGTGCCAGGTGTGGTCATGTGACGGCAAATTGCCGCCTTGTGTATAATCAGGAGCTACTGGTCGTGTGTGTTATATTGTCATGGTGTCAGACCCCCGAACGTAGCAGGAATATAGTTGATGGATATATATATAATAATATCTTGCTAACATGCTAACATTTTCTATTTCACAAATTGTTCTGTTATTTCTAGTAACCGCTAAAGTGGTTCTTCCTGGTTATACCCAGGTACGTTTAATAATAACAAAATTCGCGGTAAATGTATAAGTTGATTTGATGTTACTGTGCTGTTTGAAGTATTCACCTGTCTTCATTCCCTCTTGGTCTTGCAGTATCTAAAATCGAAAAAAGGAATTGTATGACAGAGATACCAGATGCAGCTGCATTGCGGGGGAATACATTAACGGCCTGATATACAAATGATCTGAACCACTGGGATATATCATTGCCCCTTGCCACTATGACGTACAACTAATTTGGCAGTTAGTAGAGCAGATAGTAGCCGTATTGAGGAAAATCGTTCAACTGGTGGCATATGCAATTCCATTGGGTCAATAATACGTCTAAAAAGGGTTATGTGTGTCTATTTTAGTTAAGCAAAACTGTAATAATTTGCAATCTGGTGCATTTTTAAGTCGAAATAAATCATAAAAAAACTGCCAGTCTGGTCTGGTCTGATATCCGCATAATTGAGGATCTTGAGTTGTATATGCAGATTAGGAATATACCATTCGATTTCTGTAGGTAGGTTGTATTTTTTACACTGAAGTCAAAAACATAATTTCCTTTGCCACATTTATGTGTCCTTCAAATCAATAACAAAAACGACAGTGATTTAAAAAAAGCAAAAACTTAAGATAACTTTTACTGGGCAGTATCCGGTCCATGAAACCGCTCATAGCCCTCTACATCCAATATACTGGCAGACCTGTTCATGCCTTTACCAACTCGAGTTCAGTCACGCTGCAATTACTGCGCGAAGACTATACCATTCTTCCATATGTATCCACCGGAGCACCTCTCTTTATATTCAGTAACTAAGATATATAAATACGAGCCTAGTCGCCCGTCATTTCACGGGAGAAAAGGCTGCCACTGTAAGATCCGGTTGTCGGTTTCACGAAGCGTTCGTGATACGACACGTTTACGAGTACTTTAATTACAGTCTGGAAACAGGGTTAACCCTACGACCATTTAAGCTTTTGTTTTATTTGGAAACTGTACGGCTAAAAGGGGTGGGATGACGGACCTGACTCAGACTACTTCATCTGTGAATACCCTCTATAGGGTTAGGTTCCCAATGGGTAGTAAAGCGATGTTTCTGGTGTGGTCTTGGACACTCACCAGCATCAAGTGGTATTACCTTTGTAGAGTTTCACATCAGTAAAGATAACGGTCTTGGATAGGCAGAAGCAAATATCGATGCACTAGGTGTTTATTACTGTTTCAGTTCTGTTTTCCCATTGTTCAACTGAATTTTTGTAGTCCCCTCATAGTTTATTTATACTCACGTGCCAGGCGGCCAATTGTACTAGAAAGACAGGGTCACGTGTGCCGATGATGACGAATACCGCCCTTGTTGTCTTGGAGGATTCCGTAGATACACACGTAACTGTTGTTTTGGTAAGTGCCAATGTTCGAGACGTATTAAGTAATAGTAGCAGTTGTTGCACAGAACATGCTGTTAACTCAAGTTAGATATGTTATATTCCTTAATAAGTCAGCGTTAGATTACGTAATTGGAATAATATTTTCCTGAATGTTTGGAAGATGGCTATGGCCTGTGGACCTTAGGGAGGCGAGCTGGAGTAGTCGGATTTCCCGTCTGTAAACAGTGGCGGAACTAAACAGGATTTCAACGCATAAAGTGAGTGTCATAAAAAGGAGATTAACTATAAACACACACACACACACACGCACGCACGTACGCACGCGCGCGCGTAGACCCGTTTATTCTACCATTATTACCAATACAGATAAACAGATCACACTCTACCTTGGCCTCCATCAGAGGCGTCATATCTGGTTTAATTAATTTGTTACCAGCATATCATCTAATCCTCCTCCTTTTATTAGTTGTTTGTGGGTTTGATAGAAGTATTAAATATACGATAATATACATATCGTTTATGGGGAGTAGTAATTCAGTTTAATCCTATGCAATCAAACTTTAAATGTAATGATTTCTGCAATTTACTGACAATGTGGTACAGTTCTTGTGTGAAGCTATAGGTATTGTAAAATATTATATTGTATTGATTTAGTATAGTGACTGTATTCAACATAATGTGTCACGTTTGACTGTTTGTACATTAAAATTGACTCCCAGTTGGGATTGAAATTTGAACTGCAGTTTGCTATGATATTTCTACCAGTTATATTTATTTCGATAAATCTATTCAAGAATTGAATCTACAGTTGCAAACACATAAAATCATCATTATATTATTCAGGAAGACGCATACGACAATAAACAACATACTATTCACACATTTTGAATTTTCGCTATTAAGTGATGGAAATACAACACAGCTTTATGCACAATTGTGTGTGGAATGTATATTGGTAATAAATCCAATGTTCGCTTATTGATATATTATTTAGTTGCGACAGTAACTAAAACTGTCAAAGTAAATTGTCAATGAGCAACTCACGAATACTCGGCATCTGTTTTAAAATTTGTTAACCCTGGTACTTACCCGGAGGTCGCCTACAAAAAATGTTTGCCTCAGACTTCCTTGTGAAATTCGAATGTAAATCAGGGAACTAATTTTAACAATGCATGCTATATATAATTTTTTTTTATTTTATAATTAGGCATACACTTTTTATTAGTAGCAGAATTTAAGTGAAGTGCAGCGCAAATTTGTTTTCAATGTAATTTCGCAGACGGCAGCTCCATTATGTGGGGGTCTTTGTAACATTGTTTCCTGTGGTATTCCATGACGGAGCTCAATAAACATACGTGTTGTTGGCTCAGGGTTCTGGCGCAGATCACATGTCCTACTAGTAACAACACCCATTAATTAGTAGCGAATGTTTTGTTCTGGGGCACTGGCGGAATCCAAAGGTTGTTCTCTAAACAGCCGGTCCAACTAGAGAGCATGTTTCGACGTTTCTATATGTTTTTCTTCACACATTAGGGTTTCACATTAGTTTCATCAGCCGTTGCAGCTGCTGGATACCACGACGTTTACGATGCTTCGTGTGTTGTTGTACCGCATGACTCGTCTCTGTGTGATTGATTGGTCTGTCACATTAAATTTGGTTCGGAACAACAATCGGTCGTGAGAGTTCAGCTTTGACAGCCATAGTTAGTCCCTCTCGTCCTACGGGCCGACTTTTGTTACGTACTAAATTTATCGTGACACGTCTCGTCGGCTCTAACAATAATCTACCGCAGCACGTTTGGCTGATGACTCAAAACGACCCTTGATCTGAAGACCCGTACATAATCATGTGAATCACCAGTTGCCCACTTTTTGAAATATTGTCTTGTTTTACTTTTCTCAGCTATATTTTTTTATCTGAGTTGAATGTTGCCGTAACATTTAAATACACTACATGTGTTAATAAAAGGCTTTTCTATTATGAGACGAATCACAATTTATTTTCACATTGGTGCCACTTTCACGTGTCTTTAATGCTATTCGCAAATGTTAATTTGATTTACATAACTGTTGAATGTGTTGTACGTACTACTGTGTTCACAAATGATCTGCTATAAATAAAACATTAATTTAAACAAGCAATATTATTATTTGGAAATGTAATATGCGCAAAAAACACATCATACGGCAGCCAGAACGTATTTTTAGTATGCATTTTTATATCTGCAGTGACTGGCACATTTGTCTGAGGAAATGTCGAGAAGTACATCTACAAATCTGACCTGGTCCTGCCTGGCCTTGTGCATCTGGCTACGTCCCTTGACCGCTCAGTCAACTACTGGCTAGTGCTCGGAAGGAAGTGACAGCAAGGTGGTGCTCATGGAACAGATGATTTTAATTATGAAGTCAATGAACGACCGTCATCTAGCTCTCATGGAGCAAATGCATTACACGCTGCGCTCAGTTGACAGAAGGATGGAGGAAACTAAGTATGTGGATGACCGCCAGGTGGCACTGCTACGGTCAGTTGACAGACGAATTGAGGAAACCAACGAAGGTGATAGCAATATATATATATATATATATATATATCCGTGGTTAATTGGTCTGATAATATATATATATATATATATATATATATATATATATATATATATATATATATATATATATATATATATATATATATATATATATATATATATATATATATATATATATATATATATATATATATATATATATATATATTGCTATCACCTTCGTTGGTTTCCACAATTCGTCTGTCAACTGACCGCAACAGTGCCACCTGGCGATCATATGGCGGTGTGTGTGTGTGGGGGGGTCAAATACATGTGCAATATACTTTATGTACAAGTACAAGTACTTTCAATTTTGCCAAGTCCAAGTACTCGTCTAAAAAATAGATGCAAGTACAAGTACAAATACATTGTGAAAAAAATTCATGTACAACTACAAAGTACTTAGAAAATCTGAGTCAAGTACAGTCAAGTACATCGAACGCTACATTTGTGTTTCATAATGGTGAAAGTCAAAGCGATGAAAACACAAAAGCAGCAGTATTATGCTTTTATTCATTATTTATGTCAATGCATACAATAATGGTATTTTCATCAAAACATGAAATGTTCATTTATTTCTGGTTGGACTGCAATTAAAACAAAGCAACCAGCAGGAGGATTTGTTACCTGCCAAAACACCGCCTAGATCTATTGTTTACCATTTCTCTTAACTGTGCCCCCTCAGTCCCTGCTCTCTCATACCAAGACTAGCATGTCTCATGGCTTCATGAGACATGCTGCATGTCTTCACTGATCCCACACTGAGTACATTGTTATGAAGCATTTGAGTAATTGTTAGCAATTGCAATCAAGGGTTAGTTAGGAGTCCTCCAGATATTGACAGTGGATATGATCTAATCAATTAATTAAATAAGGATCCTCTTAAATTAATCACTGTTACATATGTTGTTGCATTTTTTCTTTTAGGAAAATATTTCCGATAGTTGTAACATACTTTTTCTAAGTAGGGGAGTTCTCCTTAGAACCATACAATATAATTATGGTATATATAATATGTTATTTATACTTGAAGACAGACGAATGCCTACCCCTACAAACAAATGGGAACCCCAAACATATGGTTACCTTTTACAAAACCCCTCCATTATACAAATATACATACATGGTAACATATCTTTGTAGTTAGTCCACCAGTGACTAAACATTACCGACCCCTTAAACATATATATAATTTGAAGGGGTAGAGGTGAGAAGGTTTGTTCAAATTGAAACAAAGGGGATGTGTGGCAATTTGAAACGTTTGTTTCTCCTTGTTTGGAGTAAATACCACATGATACCAATTTGCGTGCTGATGCATCAGTTTAGTTTGTCTTTTTTTTGCACAAAGGCAGAGTTGCAATCTGTTTAATAAGTTTTAAATTTATATCTTCTGATTAGACTACTGGTTGTTGAGAGATTTAGCACATGCCAAGACAACAGGCTCAATATCCCATTTTTAGTCAGACTGCTGGCACCAGATTATACTGGTGTAGGAGGCAGTCTGACTTGAGTGACCTTACTTATAAAGAGGAAGCCTCAGCTGACAGTTCTTAGTAGTTTGCACTGTCAGCCAGTGCCAAGTGGCATGGTCTCCTGACTGCATCAAAGGCATTATATGGCTAACTGGTGGGTCAACTGATGAATAACCTTTTATGGACATCCTAGTGGCTTAATTAAGCAAACAGATTATGGCCTGAACTGGTTGCCTACAACTGTTTCCTTAACATGGTGTTTCTGATAGGGAAAACATGCTGCCTGTTGCCTGTTTTGGGTATCATAGTCGTGGTTATTTGATAATGTGGGTGTATTATGTGTAGGGATTGGAAGGGGGGTAATAACAAAGCATTAAAAAAAGTAGTTGCACATTCAAAAACTTCAGGAAAGTTTAATTTTGTTAACTACAATTACAAATTTATTTTCACAGACTATATTGTACTCAGATGTACTCGTAATGTAGTCGGATGTACTCGTATGTATGAGTACGAGTATATGACCCATGATTTATATGAGTACGAGTAAAAAAATTACTCGAGTACACGAGTACATGAGTACCAATTACTTCCACCCCAGGTCTTATGTACATATTTTATCCATGAATAAAATACATATTTGCCATAATTTATGCATATAAACCAATCAACAACAAGTATTGCCCTTAGCTATTCATTGACAAACATAACATGAACAGTGTGATCATTTAATATGGTTATCATTACAAAGTATTAACTACGTTTTATTACCACTTGTTATTGTAACCATTGCACCATCATTTATGTTTCATGTCATGATGCTGTGTGCCAAATAACAATAAACATACGGTCATTTTCATTGCTGTTATTTCTTTGCACCACTTATGTTTCATGTCGTGACGCTTTGTGAGAAAGAAAAACATAACAGTAAACACACTGTAATTTTTCCCAATTCTTGAGATAGAGCCAAATATTTGATGAAAACATAAAAAGTATTTGGGAAAGTACTACTCTTTGGCTAATGGTGGCTTCTACAAATCTCTTTTTAAAGTAAACCTTTGGGGTGTATTTTGCAGCCAAGTGGACTTATGGGGCCATTAGACCTACAAATGTATATTTATTTTGTGAGCACGTACAAATGTTCGTGGGGAGATGTAGAGAAAGGCAATATAGCTTCAGTTTGGGATATGTTTACAGTGCCAACTTAAATGAAAAGCATGCCAGTTCTAGTGATGCATAAAAATAGTGTATACATCGTAATGTTAGTGTGAAAAGGGGAAACTTAATGATTTAGTATAAAACACTGCATAAATAACAACTTATTGCATAGAAATTATGTGTGTTTTTGCCGGTTTTTGTTAATTTAGTGGTGGAATATAGGAGGAAGGCCCACACCTGCAAATGTTCAGCAACAACGTTTCAAACATTTAAGATTTTTTTTTTAACAAGAATCTATGATTTGTGTAATGTGTTCAAATGCCCCATGAAGAAATGTCTTGGCATGTAAATATCATATAAGGACATATTTTTCAAAAAAACTTACAAAAACACGTTTCTATTCTGTTTTAAATGACATATGGAAATATTTCTACCAATGCATGATTTAATTGTTAATTGAATAAAAATTAATTGTTAGTTTAATTTAATTGAAGAATTGGGGAGGTTATTTTATATATATATATATATATATATATATATATATATATATATATATATATATATATATATATATATATATATATATATATATATATATATATATATATATATATATATATATATATATATATATATATATATATATATATATATATATATATATATATATATATATATATATAAATATATATATATATATATATATATATATATATATATATATATATATATATATATATATATATATATCTTCATTGCAGAAGTGATAGCCATTCACCCCACACAGCATATTTATCTCGTGTATTTTATACATAATATTGATTCAATGTGTTGTCGTGTCATAAGTATTCAAGGAAAGCCAATTAATAATAATAATACAAATTTGTATTCAAAATAAACCTGATAAATTATACATTTGATCTACCTAAGGGATGTCAGTTTAAAACATTAATGTGCATGTATGTACAGTACCGCTTAAGATTAAATAATTACAAATTGGAGTATATTTTAAAATGCGGCAAAGAAATATTAAAAAAAGATTGAAATAAATTAAGTAAACTGATTAGCTTAGCGGTTTAAGAAATGATATGTGTAAAAGACGTAACATCAATAAGTTAAACAGTTAAAATTGTTCAATGATAATAATAATAATGAATTTCTATAGTCCATATATCCACAAGAACCTGCGCAACAAAGGCGCAACAAACAAGGAACGTTCAGCATAACCAAGAACAGGGAAGCACAACAGGTATTATCAGAACAAGGGACTACGGGAAGATTTATGGTGGAAATGCAATTTTGAATAAACATGTACTGAACTAATAAAAAGTATTGTTCTGATGACGTGTTCTAAAACATATATGGAATTACAATTTTGTAGTGTTTGGCAGAGAATGCTCCATGTCTTTGCTACAGTAACTGCTATAGAGTTCTTGAAGATTTTGGTCCGCGCTTTTTGCACGAAGATATCTCCTTTGGCGTTCGATCGCGTGTCTCTTTTTGTTAATGCATCGACTATTGAGTACATTCATATACTTAAGCAAAATAAGTGTTTGAGTTGTGAATGCACTTTATCGGCAACAGCACAACGCATGATGTACTATATTTAAAACAAAGTTGGTTGTAGCAGTGATTATGCGAGTTAAATTTAGGCATATCATTGACTATTATTATGATGGCAAACGAGCCTGCTACAAGTTTGTCCAAGTTAAAATTGCACGGGACGAGGCAAGAACCTACTGCCGGAACATCGGTGATGGAGTTGACCTTGTCTCCATAGAGTCGCAACAAGATACCAACTTCCTCGCATCTGTCATAAAAGGTTAGCAACACAGTAATCAATTAGCATCCTGAATATCTTCCAGTTTGCTGTGCAAAACCATCTTCTTCTTCACCTCCAAAAAACGATAGTAATACAACACAATCTCAAATATAATTTGTTGAGTACATCAATCATTACAATCAAAACAAAAAAGAAAAACGTGCTATTTACCGTTGATGTACCCAGCAAGTTAAACTGCACGCATTTATTTAAAATCTGTGATTTAGTTTAAAAGGCTCCAGAGCACAACAATATGAATATACTAATTTACATTTTTATTATGTGTATACTTGCATGAATGTTCACGTTTGCCCAATTTGACTAAAACAAAAACCATCTTAATACAGAACGTACTACAAATTCGACATCGCTTGCCCGATCCTAGACAGAAACTATTTAATAAATTATCGTGCCAGCAAAAAATATATATATTTTTTACCAACATTAACGGTTATTGCTTTTATCAATCAAATAAAAAAACACCTAAAGAATGTATGTCCTACACACGCGAAATAGACAGGAATATATGGCTTCTCGCTGGTGTTTCTGACCACACACATGCAGAGTACTTTAATGTATTGTTGGTAGATAATTATGGTCATTGCTGTCTGCCTAGCCACTGTGTTCCCAACATTTCACCATCGCAATCTGTTAACCACATTCTGCTAAATATGCGCCGGTGACCGGATACGAACACACAATACAATACAAGCATGGCTTTGATTACAGGGTTACCAGCGAAATGTGCTCTTTACCACACGTCCGGCGAGAAAAAGTATGGCGTGTGGCAATGGACTGCAACAGGCCAGCCATATAATTACACAGGTTGGGCACCAAGAGAACCGAACGACAATGGAAGCTTTTCCTTTATTTGGAACTTCCCTCCGGGCTGGAAGACCTGGGATGACCATCTTGATACAAAAGCTTGCTTCATCTGTGAATATCATATATGAGGTTCCTATGCCAGTTGGCAGTTGCGCGGTGTTCCCGTTGTGGTATTAAACAACCACCAGCACCAATCGGAATAAATATTGTAGAGCATCACGTCGTTAATGATAATATAGTTTACAATTAGGAGCAACTATCGATGCTATTTAGGAACATTTATCTGCAGGTAGATGTTTGCAACCCACAGCATAGCATAATTTAGTTTTCTGTTTCTAATAGAGACTAACCAAAATAAATCCTATTGTAGCAACTTCTAAACCATCAAAGTTAGCCTAAACAAAATGCATTTCGAGTTGCCTCCGTTGAATGTATATGGTCATGTGACGGCAAATTGCCACCTTGTGTATAATCATGAGTTAACCGCTACTGGTTGTTGGTGTTATATACTCATGGAGTCAAACCCTCGGACGTTCTAAGAACAGCGATAATAAACATGTATTTAAAAAATTGCTTGCTAACATCTAACATTTTATATTTCACAAATTGTACTGTGATTTTGAGTACCCTGGTAACCGCTAAAGTGGTTTTCCTAGTTATACCAGGTATGTTTAGTAACAATAAAGTAGGCGGTTAATGTATAAGTTGACTTGATATTATTGTGCTGTTTGACGTCATATTCACCTGTCCTTTTTCCTCATTTCCTCTTGGTCTTCTCGTATTTAGAAATGAAACAGCCAACAGGGAAATATATGACAGAGATAGCCATATGCAGGTTGTAGAAAAAAATATGTAGTTCATACTTTGGTTCTTGCCAGCTTGTGCATCGTCGTCGACCTCAAGCTCTGCCTGTAAGTCACGCAACCTCTTGGCCGAGCAGAAAACGAAGAAGACGATCTGCTGGACTGTATCCATCATACTTAGCACTAGTGTTTCTTTGCTGGCATGCACAATATATCAATTAACATTGTGTCCTTTGAAGTGAAAGTAGATGATGCCGTGTATCAGCTGTCTGATTCGACCGTGGACTCCACGATGGATGTCAGTAATGCCGGCAGCACTATCGTATCCCTACTTGCGCATTTCAGCCACCGCATTCCCATATTCCCTGGGTAACTATAAAGTATGTGGACAATGCTTCACCAGTTGTGCCATCAGCCAGTTCCAGTTTCCACAGCTAGGTCTAGGTACGGCGGAAGCTCCGTTGGAATGTCAGAAGGTTCTTCACATTGACCATCACTTCACCCACTTACTCGGCAGCTGGTAACGGTTCACTGGTGTGGAAGCCCTTGGGTAAGTGCATACAGCTATATATGCACCTGGTCAGTTATGCATCGTGTTCCTGCTAATGCCCAGTCAAGTTTTAGCAATGATAACTTCTTGCCCCCAAATCATGTACAACTCCCAGTTTCTTGAAGCGTTTGCACCGTACAAAAATGCGTATGTTTCACGTAAATCACGTGTGTGACCAAATATTGTACATCCATTTTAAATTACTCGTATAAATTATGTGTCGCGTATTTATCAAATCTTATCTTATTTGATAAAAACTACAATGATTTCAAAAAGTGAAAACTAAAGATAACTTTACTGCGCAGTATACGGTCCATGAAACCGCTCATAGTCTTCAACATTGAAGCTCCTTGCAGACCTGTTCATTCAATCACCAACTTGACTTCAACCACGCTGCAATTACTGCGCGAAGACTATATCATTCATCCATATGCGTTTCAGTTCAGCTTACCCATTTTAAAATTTGTCTTTAAACTTAGACACTGACCAATCACAATCAATCTATCCTTGCATTGCAGACGCACAATTATTAGTAAGAAACACAGTAAAAGAAACAGCTTTGTTAAGAAATGTAAAGAAAAGAAAAATAGGAAGACAAATGGAGGAAATAACGAGTACTAAAACAACACGTTGACAAATCTTGTTGTTAACTCGAGTTGTACGCAGTATTTGATATGAACATGTTATATTCCTTAACAAGTCAGTGTTTGATTCGTTAGTTAGAATAACATTTTCCTGAATGTTTGGAAGATGGCTATGACCTATGGACCTTAGGGAGGCGAGCTGGAGGAGTCGAATTACCCGTCTGTAAACAGTGGCGGAACTAAATAGGTTTTGAACGCCGACATAACATGGGGGTCATAACAAGGATACTAACTACGCATAGTATACACGCACTTTTATAGACACGTTTATTCTATCAGTATTATCAATGCAGAAAAATAGATCGCATTCTACCTTGGGCTCCGTCAGTGGCGTGTCTTGGATCTCGGAAGGGGGAGGCCAAACTTAGTCACCCAAAAAAAATTACCCAAGAAGGGAGCCATAGCCCAATGCCCCACCCCTAAATACGCCACTCGGCTCCATCAAATCGCCTTGATATATAAGGAGAATATATAACATTTATAGTAAAATATTTAGGTAATATTTTTTCTTGGGCAGAGGTGAGTTCAATGATGTCCTGTGTGTAGGGAGACCAGACTGGGTCACACGTCTCGTTGGTCAAAGCGCCCGATACTACCAACGCATTAAACCACCACATTAACTGTTTGTTGTATTTATATATTTATTGATTCATGTGATATTTAAAACTTTGACTACGACTAGGTGCGTGCATAAGAGCATTGGAATACACTGAAAACTGTATTAATTCTTTTTTCCGTTCTGTTATTTTATTTTCGGGATATCAACAAGTAAAGTTGAAATTTCAATAAATCCGATGTTGCGTCTTAGGGGATACCGAACTCGGCTGTCTGCTTTTGGCCTTCGCTGTTTACAAATTAATTTGCGGGCGTTCCTGCAATAAAAACCATCAAATCAGACGAATGGCTGAAGATAGAAATGAATGGCGTGGATTAATTTCTCCCTAGCCTGGGTTACCCATACTCCGTGCTGTGGCGCCACCGTTAGCCGCACACATCTTCGCCTGAATGCAAAATGTGCTTTTCTTTGTGACGGAAATTATGTATGCACCTTGATTCTGGGCACACACATAATTAGCTAATTACGATGTCATCCGGGAATTTGGCTAATTTATAAAAAAAAAGAGTGACCTTTTGTCAGTTTATTCGATGCAATTCGAATTAACTTTAACCTTTGATTATATTGACACAACTGTCAGACAGAAACGTTAAATCAGGCAAAACAATTTCACGAAGGCGAGTGAGAGTCGAACAAGCTTTCCCCTGTGTCGTTGACTGAGTGAATAGATAAAAGTATGTAATCAGATGGATGTGTATAGCATATGCCTTCGGGTTCCATTTGGAATGTTTACGGTTTCCATGGGAAATTCGTGTGTAAATCAACGAATTGACTTTAACAATGGAAGCGATTGATACATTTTTGCGATGTTAAGACATTGCACATACATTTATTTGAGTACAAGCATTTAAGATAAATGGAGCGCGTATTTGTTTTCAATGTTATTTCGCAGACGGCGGCTAAATGAGGCATTTTTTTCATATGGCTTTTCTTGACAGAGTTTAAGAAACTTGCATATGTTGTTGGCTCTGGGTTCTGGCGCAGATTAACTGTCCTACTAGTAATAATACCCATTAGCTGTTAATATTTTGTCCAGGGACAGTGTCGGAGTCCAAGGTTTGCTAACCAAGCAGCCGGTCAAAATATACCTGTCAGTATTGTGCATGTCTCGATGTCCCGATATGTTTTTCTTCACAAATTAGGGTGTCACATTACTTTAATTAGCCGTTGCAGCTGCTTGCTACGACGGTTACGGTGCGTCGTGTGCTTTGTTGCACTGCACGACTCTTCTCTGCGTGATTGGTCTGTCACACTAAAACTGGTTCGGAAAATATCGGTCATGCCAGTCAGTTTTGGCAGCCGAAATTTTGCCTGGCCCAAATTTATCGCGACAGGTATCGCCCGATGTAGCAATCGTCTCCCACAGCATGTTTGGCTGATGACTCAAAACGATACTTGGCCTGAAGACCTCTATATATTCATGAGAATCACCAGCTGTCCACTTTTTTAATATTGTCTTTTATTTACTTTTCTCAGCCAAATGTCGATTTTGTCGTAACATTTAAATACACTACATGTGCCAGTGAATAGGTCGCCTTTTATATTATGAGATGGTCACAACTTATTTTTCCATTGGTGAAAATGTTTCCTTGTCTTTAGCATATACTGTGTGTAAAACAATACATTGTTATACTATGCAAATTATTTATTAGTGAACGAAACATTCCAGTGAGAAAGGAATACAGTTTTTAGACAAATGTATAATGCACAAAACATGCAAATTCTACAGCACACACTTTGTAAAGTATATAATTTTTAATGTATACACGTGTTGCAGTATCTGACACATTTAAAGAAATGTCGAGAAGTACATCGAGCCCCGTGTTCTTTGTATGTTTGACCCTGTGCGTGTGGCTAAGTTCCTTGACCGCTCAACCTACTACTGACCAGTGCTAATGTGACGAAGGCAATGCCCGCCAGGTTGTGCTCATGGAACATATGATTTCAATGATGCAGTCAATGAATGACCGCCAGATGGGACTGATGGAACAGCTGCGGTCGATTGATAGACGGATGGAGGAATCCAACGAAGGTGAAGACACTGACATATATCGTTTTGACGACAGCAGTGGTGATACAACACACGCACGCACACACATACTCACACATTTATACAATAAGTTAATCTAACATGCTGCCTCGTCTAGCAGTGTATTGGTCATATGATGGAAATGTATGCTTTTCGGATGTAAAATGCACGGATATATATATATAAATATATATATATATATATATATATATATATATATATATATATATATATATATATATATATATATATATATATATATATATATATATATATATATATATATATATATATATATATATATATATATATATATATATAAATAGCGTCATCGCTGAAGTGATAGCTAATTACGCCACACAATATATTGCTCTGGTGTATTTTGCACATAATATTGATTCAGGGTTTTGTGTCACAAGGGAAGCCAATTAATAATAAAATATTGTATTCGCGATAAATTTACCTAATGGTTGTCAGTTTAAAACATAAATACGTAGTAAATACATAACCGCTTAAGATTATATAATTACAAATGAGAGTTTATTTTAAAACACAGCAAAGGTAGATAAAACAAAGTATTGAAATAAGCTAAATAAGCTAATTAGTCGACTGATTTAAGAAATTATATGTGTAAAATACATTATATCAATAAGTTAACTAAAATAGTCCAGTTAAAACTTCTATGAGTTTAATATTTAACTCCTATTGCGCCTATATCCCCAGGAAGGTGAACTTTTAGGCGCAAAAAACAGGGTCACTAAACATAATCATGAATAGGGACGCGCAAAAGTCATTATCAGGACAAGGGACCACCGAAGATTTATGGTGGAAATGCAATTTGGAATATAAATATGCTGAGTTAGTCAAATATATTGTTCAGATAAACGGTTGTAAAAGCATTTATGGAGCTACAATTTCGTAGTGCTGGGCTGATAGTGCTCCAGATCGTAACTCCAGTAACTGCTAGAGAGTTCTTGAAGAGTTGTGTACCTACGTTTTGTACGTAGATATCTCAGTTGGCGTTCGATCTGGTGTTCCTTGTTGTTAATGCATCAAATATTGTTTGCATTTGTATACTTATGAAAAATAAGTGTTTAGTTATGAATGCACTTTGTCAGCAACACGTTGTTCGTGTGTCCGTCTACCTTGTCGGCCACACGTTGATCGTGTGAACGTCTACTTTGTCGGCAACACGTTGTTCGTGTGAACACCTACTTTGTCGGCAACACGTTGTTCGTGTGAACACCTACTTTTTCGCCAACACGTTGTTCGTGTGAACGCCTACTTTGTCGGCAACACGATGTTCGTGTGAACGCCTACTTTGTCGGCAACACGTTGTTCGTGTGAACGACTACTTTGTCGGAAACACGTTGTTCACGTGAACGCATACCTTGTCGGCAACAGCATGTTTTATATTTAAAACCAAGTTGGTTGTATCAGTGACTAGTAGTAGTAGACAACCGTCCGTCTCGGGAGATGATGGACTACGTCTGGTTGAGGGTCACCAATGAGTTGAACAGCGTCTGCTGTGGAAGGTGAGGCCAGTACGCGATTGACCGTCTCTTCAGCAGCTCACGCATACAAATGTTGATGGTCCACGGTATTTCGGTGTACGTCCTCGAAAAGTGGCTCAAAGTCAACAATACCCTCAGCGTCAATCTGCTCGATTGAATAGGCCGATAATTGATGTGGCCGTCGGTTGCCTGATCTCACCACCAGCTAAATACGCAGGCGGTATGGGTCTGGTTCGACTGCAGCGCTGTCGAGCTTGTTGTCGGCTGGACGATAAATAGGCCGGATGTCAAATAATCGTGGAGACGGCGACGTTTCGTGACGACGGCTGTCGCGGACGCTCTGGTGTCGCTCACAGGGAAGACAGCTGAACGGTAAGCTTGACGCAACTTACGCCTGCCGCCAAAATGTCGTGACGACGGCTAACGTGTCGTGACGACGGCTCATGCGGGCGCACTGGCGTCGCGGTCCCGCGGGGAATGCGGCAGAATAGTCGGCTGAACACTATGTAATTCGGTCGTCAACATAACGTGGAAACGACGAACGTGTCGTAAAGATGGCTCATGCGGACGCACTGTTGTCGTACATGGAGAAATAGCTGAACAGTCGCAAGCAATCAGTAGGCTGCAGAAAATGAGAGGCAGCCGAGGCAGACGATCAACGCATACAGTCAAACAATGCACAGTAACTACTTGCGTGGCATTGTGTTGGCTGGGTTTTCGTTCGGTATTGTCAATGTGAGCAAAGTTGTAGAGGGTTCTTCGACGTCGCGATAAATCGCGCCCTCTCCATACCGGGCCTTGCCGGACATCATCGTTGGAACCTAATGCCGCATTTGTGTGTTCTGGCTCTCATGAATATCCTATACTTCGCATCTTAAACCCATGGCTTGCTAACTTTCCCACCAGATTACAAGGTCGGCGTCAGCCAATCAAAATTAATAACCTCTATGGACGGTTCCATTACGTTGATACCCCTTTTACTAAAATGTACCACGCCAAAAGCTAAAACATCATGGGTACAATTATTACATAACATGATCGTGCCCAATGCCTTACAATAAACATATAATGTGGGCTCACACACAACACTTGGATACCATTACATAACTTGTTTATGTCATCCGTCTATATACACTCTAACATTTACATCAACAGTAAAATAGTTCATATAATAGCAATTCGCAGAAAAACGACACACGTTCAGCAGAAGCCCTTTCCCTTCGCTGTGCTCTTGGTCGTTTCAGGTGACCAGTTCTCTAATCCTCTGCTTTTCCTGGTGATAATCCTCCTGTAGCAGTGGCAAGTTGTATACACGTTAAAATCAGGTATATCATTGACTGTTATTATGCGGTGTTTCAGGACTTAAGTGCTTCAGAGGAAACGATGGCAAACGATCGTGCTACACGTTTGTCCAAGTTAAAATGACACGGGACAAGGCAACAACCTATTCTCGGATCTTTGGTGAGGGAGTCGACCTGGTTTCCATAGAGTCGCAAGAAGAGACCAACTTTCTCGCTTCTGTCAGAACAGGTTAGCAATATAATAATAACTTAGCATCCATAATATCTCAATTGCCAGTTTGTCATGCAAAATCGTCTTCTTCTTCACCTGAAAAAAAACACACAATTGCTTATGCAATGCGTTAACTGCATCAATCATTACATTCAAAACAAGAAACAATAATGTTGATATTTACCCATTGATCAGCCCAGCAAGTTATCTTGCACGTATTTATTTAAAACCTTTGATTTAATTGAAGTGGTTCCAGAGCACAACAATATGACAACACTAATTTACATTATTATTATTATTATATATATACAGAGAGTTGCATAAATGCTCACTCTTGCCCAATTTGACTTAAAACACATCTTAATACAGAACGTATACATATACGACATTCCTTGCTCGATCTTAGACAGAAACTATTTAATAAATTATCGGGCAAAAAAATTATATATTTTACCAACAATACCAACAACAACGCCTGGTGCTTTTATTTATCTAAGTTATAAAAACCGTGCACACACACAATGTTCACGGTTTAGATCACAGGTACACAAAACACATGGCATATTGCATAATAAATACAACATTTGCTTTAATTTTTTAAAATCTTGTTTTCTGTGATAAGTTTATGTTAAAGAACACAATCAGCGTTTTCTTATTGTGTGTATTGGCGAGTTGTGCAAGAGCCATTAAAGTCGAAAACGTGACATTTTTGGGTTGCATGTTGTGAACAGAATTCATGGCTTGCTTTTTGTCTCTGCAACGGAATGTTTAATGTTCGAACCTTCCCTTAGGATCCCGGGCACTCCCACATAATTTCAGTGCCACACATGCGAAACTGACATGGATATGAGGGAAGAGACATACAGACAGGCACGGACGAACGTCTATCGTCACTGTTACACATATGCCCCTCGAAATCGACATATTACTAGTTGTGATTGTATACCCTTATTGAATATGTTTCTGACTACACAAAAACAGAGTAGCCTACTGTATTGTTGGTAGACAGTTGTGTTCATTGTTGACTGCCTAGCCACTGTGTTCCCAACAGTTCACCGTCGCAATATCTTATCCACATTCTGCAAAATATGCGTTGATTACTGCGCGGACACATACCATAATACTAACACGCTTTTGGTTATGGGTTACCAGCGAAATGTGGTGTATACCACACGTCCGGCAAGAAAACGTCTGGCGCATGGCAATGGACTGCAACAGGCCAGCCATTTAATTACACAAGCTGGGCACCACCAGAACCGAACGGCAACGGAAACTTTTGCTTTATTTGGAATATCCCTCCAGGTTGGAAGACCTGGGATGACCGTCTTGATACAGAAGCTTGTTTCATCTGTGAATATCGTCGTTGAGGTTCCAATGCTAGTGGGCAGTTGCGCTGTGTTCCCGTTGTTGTATTAAGCAATTGCAAGCTTCAAGCGGAATAAATTGTGTAGAGCATCACGTCGTTAAATTTAATATTCTTTTTTTCAATGCGCTTTGCGAACATTTCTCACTAGGTAGACCTTTGCAACCCACGATGAGGCATCATTTAGTGTTGTTGTTCAAATTGACGCTACCCAAAACGAATCACATTGCAATACGTTCTAAGCCACTTCGGGTTGCCGCTTTGTGTATGATCAAGAGATGACCCCTACTGGTGATGGGTATTATATATTCATGGAGTATTAATAATACTAATTAACTTCTATGGCGCCTGTATCCTCAGGAACCTGAGCTCAGAGGCGCAGTAAAACATAATTATTAAGCATAACCGTGAACAAGGACGCGCAAATGTCTTTACCAGAACGACGGACAACCGAAGATTTATGGCGGAAATGCAATTTGGAATAAATATGTATTTAATTTTTTTTCGGAAAGTTGCTATAGTTTCATATGTTTTCAAAGTGATGTGGCGTTCAGTCCAGACCCTAAACGTAGCGACAGTGAAAGTACGTTTGCCCAAGTTAAATTTTGTTTTAAGCATACTAAGTTGTGAAATTAATGATCTGATTTGCCTAGGGATATGTGAAAGTTGCAGGAGACTAGCAAAGTAGGGTGGTTGTTGTGTAGATAGAGCACGGCATGTAAAAGTGGACAGCTTAAAATTAATTCGATAAGTAACAGGAAACCATTACGTTGTCTAAGTAGTGGTAGTGGTGGTGAAAGTTGTGGTGGTGAAAATCGAGGCGCCCCGAGAACCACACGTGCCAGACAATTTTGTACTCGCTGGAGTTTAGCCAAGTCTATTTTAGCAATGTCATTATAATAATCAAGGCGGCTACTAATTAATGCCATTGATATTGTTTTAGCAGTATATATAGATAAGTGACGCCGAATTCGACGGAGATAATCTATGATAGAAACAGGATTTACATAATTGAGAAATATGCTGGCGAAAGTTGATGTCCCTATCAAAAACAACACCTATATTATGAACAGTATCTGGTGGCAATATATCACTGCCAATCAGTTTATTTGAAAAATAGTTGATGACCGTATTTCGTTGTTTACTGCCAATAATAATAACGTCTGGTTTATCTGGATTAAACTTTACTTGATTACATCCAAAACAAGATATCAGTAAGACAATCATTAAACGTCGAAACAGATTATTGTGTATTTGTTTGTGAAAGTTATGTACACCTGTGTGTCATCAGCATATTGGTGATGACTGAGATTATGATTAGTAATGACTTGGCTGAGCGACGTAGTATATAAGCTGAAAAAGAAAAGTGCCAAGGACGGATCTTTGCGGCACTCCGAATGGAAGGTATTGTGGGCAAGATAATGTGCCAGATATGTTAATGTTTTAGTGTCTGTCTGGATAAAAATATTATTTGAACCACCGAAAAGTTGGGCCAGAAATGCCAAATGTCTATCAAGGCGTTGTAAAAGGATTAAATGATCAATAAAGTGAGTGTTGTGACTTTGCCATTGTCCACGTTGTCAACTATATCATTGTGTATCTTGAGAAGAGCCGTTTCGGTGGAGTGGAATCGTTTATATGCAGTCTATAGTAAGACTATAGGAATAGGGTTGATGAACATGTATTTAATAATATCTTGCTAACATCTAAATATGAAGTTGTTGAATATTGGATTTGTCATCAATAAATGTCAATACGTTGCTTGTTATATTATAGTCCATGTCGTTGGTACATATTAAGAATAACAAAGGTCCTTCTACTGATCTTTGTGGTACCCTACTAAAAACTGATTTCCAATTTGGAAACTCCCCACCTACAACACGCTGTCTTCCGTCAGTCAGTCAGTCAATTGTTCTATATTGAATAGTAATTAATATTTTAGTGTGGTGTGCCAATAGATGGAGTAAAATCAGGTAACCGTAATGACATTTCAGCATCACAACCAGTCCTTCATCCATTTATTTTACCAACTGTTCCGCTAGTTTTCTATGTATCTATGACTCATGCAATTCTGAAATAGTATTTTCTCTCAAAAGTTGCGCCACACGATGGGTCTGGACACTGTCAAATTTTAACATAGCCAACAATGGCAACCAGTAGCGTGAGTGATCCCCCTGTGTACGACTGTAGAACCAGGCTTTTTTGGTAGACAACTATCCTACACAAGTATCATTTATTATTCTCGTAAACGAGATTGTAGGGTTTGACGATAAGGCTAAACATAAAACGACCACCACATTAAGAAGTTCATTATCCTGCTTACGGATTGATCACGTTGTGAAAACAATGACAAGGCAGAGGGTATGTGTTTGCGATCAAAATGTACATGTTCTGAGGTCACAAAGGCAAAGTTGTAAATAAATGCAGCAAGTGTAATTATTTTAATCAGTGATATGATCTTTCTGCATGTATTTTTATATCAGACAATCTATCAGTATGTCCATATAAAAAAAATAATTTCATAGATTAAAAACAGTATATTTAAAAATTATTCAACACTAAGATCCGTTCATGCCGCACTTTTATTGACGTACAGTACATGTAGTTAATTGCAATGTTCTGTATAATGGGATTCAGTGACTTGTCAGTCCTAGTTATTAAGCTATTTATAGCCTTTTTGATGACACATTTATATGAGTTGACATGAGCCGTAGCGAACATGTGGCTAGCGCTACATCTCATAAGCAATTTATTCAATATCCTGTAGGAATTGTTATAAGCAACAACAAATTGCTTAAATTTGCTTTTCTACAATTTATTCCATAAAGCACACATGAAATACGCCGTAAATAGATTAATTTTTATAGCAGAATAACAAATGTGAAATTTTTGATGCAACATGTTACTCTTAGCATAATTACAGACTCTGTGATGGATTTTGGTATATAGCCTGGCACCAAAATAGAGGACACAAGAATAGATAATAGTACCACGAGTTGTGAATCCGCGAACTGTATATGTTCTGCAGTAAGTCCATCCAGACCTGGTGATTTATTGCATGATAATTTATTAATACTAGTCATCAGTTCACGTGCATCAATATAATGTTGATGCCTACTCTATGTATGGAGCATACTCGATTAGTGATATGATCTTGAAGTGTGGTACATTAATGCTAAACAATTACGTGAATTATGGAAACCTGATAAATTTCTGGAACATAGAAGCGTAATGGGGCAAGCTCAGGAATTAGTGCTGCTAGACAAAGACAACCTGATAAAAACCTCGGGTATACTGTTGAAAACCATGGTATAATAATAATAATATATAAAATATTTATATTGCGCTAAAATCATCGGGAGACCCAAAGCTCGGCAGCACAGCAAAACAAAAGGGTCTAAACAGTTCGTATTCGATAAGCAGTTGTAAACAGTTAGACTGGTACGTTTGGGAGCTATGGAGGTGGGTTTTTAGTTAACTGCGAAATGTTGTATTTCCTATATACTTTACACTAAGAGGGAGTGCGTTCCACAGAGTCGGCGCAGTAACTGGAAAAGTTCTAGTTCCGACATTTGTCTAAACATGTGTAACAAAAAGTTGATTAGTATTAGATGATCGAAGCTGTCTAGGATGTCTTGCATGAGTGAGCAGTGAATGTAAATATGCTGGTTGTTTGGATGAAAGTGCTTGATAGGTAATTGTGCAGATCTTAAAAATAATGCGATATCGGACAGGGAGCCAATGCAATGATTTAAGAAGTGGTACTGAGTGAGAGAAACGAGGAGACCGGGTAAATACCCTTGCCAAGCAATGTTGCACCGTTGAAGTCTCAAGATGTCCAGTAGAGCAATATTGTGGTTTATATCCCATGTATACCCATATATAGCACATTGCAACAAAGGTTTATGCGTGGCATATGTTAAGCCAACTGCAAAACGTTCTTATATTAGTGCTGACCACCAAAAATTATATTAGTGTACGTTTGTTGTTTGATCTGATGTGCAGCTTCTTATTGGCAGGATATATAAATAAATGTAATAATAAATAAATAAACATCTGGCACCTTGTTGAACGGAACATTTTCACCGGTACTGATAAGGGCCGACATGTTGAAAACAATGGCATAGTGGTTGATGTCCCATGTGTACTTTTGCAACCTAAGCAAAACATGTTAAGCCAACCGAGAATATTGATACAAAACGTTCGTATATTAGTGTTTAATTTCTACATAGACTAAATAGTATCGGTGGTTGTAGGGCAATACAGAATAAACAACGCGACGCGACGCATTTAATGATATTTTTTCATTAAGTGTTTTGTTTGTATTTAGGAATTTATTATTAATCTGTTTCGTTGTAATAGCTGTGCTAGAAATAGACAATATTAGCTGTTGGTCGTATAAAATAAACCATCCGTTATTTATTTTCGTGAATGAACATGCGGCATAGTTTTGAAATCGTACATACTGCTCAGCCAAACCCTTCTTAACGTTGATCAGTGCACTACACGATCTCCTAATGCAATATTAAAACCGCTTTACTGTCTGTGGTTATCCTAAAATCAACCTTAACAGTTTGTTTGCTGTGTTGTTTCTAGTTTGATATCTAGGTATTGTTTGCTACTTGGATAGTCTGTTGTATCCGTTGTGCTGACCACCCAAGTTGATATTAGTGTATGTTCGTTGTGTGAGCTCGTCTGTCGCTTCTCATTGGCAGGATGTAATAATAAATAAATAAAAATTGTGTTTATCCGAGAAACGACCGTTTCGATATCTTTTCTGTTGCACGTTGTTGAAAGGAACATTTTCAACGGTACTGATACGGAACTACATGGTGCTTCGAGTAATTAAATTGCCCCAATTATATTAGTTTTTTCGTCTCAACGTAACCTAAATTAACAATTCATGCTAGAATCTTTATTTTTGTCGTCAATTTATTGTCAAAAATTGTGTAAAACGGGAAGTTGGGAGACCAATAAATCATCAAATGAAAAACTTTTTATTTCTACCATGAAACACGCACGCGCGCGCACGCACACAACTGCAAACACACATCAAATAAAAAATCAAATCAAATCAGTTCTTTATTTCCAAATAAAAATAGCAATGGGAGTATGTGTGTGCGTGCGTGTGTTGTATCACCACTGCTGTCATCAAAACGATATATGTCAGTGTCTTCACCTTCGTTGGATTCCTCCATCCGTCTATCAGTTGACAGCAGCGTGGAATGCATATGTTCCATCAGTGCCATCTGGCGGTCATTCATTGACTGCATCATTGAATTCATCTGTTCCATGAGCACCACCTGGCGGGCATTGCTTTCGTCAAGTAGTAGACTGAGCGGTCAAGGAACTTAGCCAGACGCACAGGGTCAAACAGACTAGGAACACGGGGATCGATATACTTCTCGACATTTCCTCAAATGTGTCAGATATTGCAAACATGTGCATACATTAAAAATATGTATACTTTACAATATGTGTGCTGTAGAATATGCATGTTTTATGCATTATACATTTGTCTAAAAACTGTATTCCATTCGCACAGGAATGTTTCGTTCACTAATAAATCATTTGCATAGTATAACTAAAGACACGGAAATATTTTCACAAATTGAAACATAAATTGTGATCCATCTTATAATATTATATGCGGGCCATTCACTGGCACATGTAGTGTATTTAAATGTTACGACAAAATCGAATTTTACGCAGAAACAACATTTGGCTGAGAAACGTAAAGAAAAGACAATAGTAAAAAAAAGTGGACAGCTGGTGATTCTCATGAATATATATAGAGGTCTTCAGGTCAAGTGTCGTTTTGAGTCATCAGCCAAATATGCTGTGGGGGACGATTGCTACATCGGGCGATACCTTTTGCGATAAATTTTGGCCAGGCCAACATTTTGGCTGCCAAACCTGACTCCAATGACCGATATTTTCCAAACCAGTTTTAGTGTGACAGAACAGTCACTCAGAGACGAGTCGTGCAGTGCAACAAAGCACACGACGCACCGTAACCGTCGTATCAAAGTAAGAAAAGTCTAATTAAAGTAATGTGACACCCTAATTTATGAAGAAAAACATATAGGGACATCGAGACATGCACCCTACTGAGAAGTATATTTAGACCGGCTGCTTGGTCAACAAAACTTGGACTCCGACAGTGTCCCTGGACAAAATATTACCTGTTAATGGGTGTTATTACTAGTAGGACAGATGATCTGCGCCAGAACCCAGAGCCAACAACACACGTATGTTTCTTGAATTCTGTCACGAAATGCCATATGAAAAAAATGCCTCAAATATCCTATATGATTTAGCCGCCGTCTGCCAAATAACATTGAAAATAAATACGTGCTCCATTTTTCTTAAATGCTACTACTCAAATAAATGTATGTGCAATGTCTTAACATCGCAAAATGTATGAATCGCTTCCATTGTTCAAGTCAATTCGCTGATTTACACTCGATTTTCCCAAGGAAACCGTAAACATTCCAAATGGAACCCGAAGGCATATGCTATACACATCCGTCTGATTATATACTATTATCTATTCACCCAGTCATCCACACAGTGGAAAGCTTATTCGACTCTCACTCGCCTTCGTGAATTTGTTTTGCCTGATTTAACGTTTCTGTCTGACAGTTGTCAATATAATCAAAAGTTAAAGTTAATTCGAATTGCATCGAATAAACTGACAAAAGTTCACTCTTATTTTATAAATTAGCCAAATTCCCGGATGACTTCGTAACTAGCTAATTATGTGTGTGCCCAGAATCATTGTGCATACATAATTTCCGTCACAAAGAAAAGCACACTTTGCATTCAGGCGAAGATATGTGCGGCTAACGGTTGCACCACAACACGGTCTGGGTAATCTAGGCTAGGGAAACATTAATCGACGCCATTCATTTCTATCTTCAGCCATTCGTCTGTTTAGATGGTTTTTATTGCAGGAACGCCCGCAAATGAATTTGTAAACAGCGAAGGCCAAAAGCAGACAGCCGAGTTCGGTATCCCCTAAGACGCAACTTCGGATTTATTGAAATTTCAACTTTACTTGTTGATATCCCGAAAAAAAAATAACAGAACGGAAAAAATAAGTTATAGGTTTTCCGTGTATTCCAATGCTCTCATGCACTCACCTAGTCGAAGTCGAAGTTTTACATATCACATGATTCAATAAATATATAAATACAACAAACAGTTAATGTGATGGTTTAATGCGTTGGTAGTATCGGGCGCTTTAACCAACGAGACATGTGACCCCTTCTGACCTCCCTACACACAGGACATCATTGAACTCACATATGGCAAAGAAAAAATATTACATAAATGTTTTACTCTAAATATTATATATTCTTCTGATATATTAAGGCGATTTGATGGAGCCCAGTGGCGTATTTAGGCGTGGGGCATTGGGCCATGGCTCCCTTCTTGGGTAGTTCAACTCATTGGTGACCCTCAACCAGGCGTAGTCCATCATCTCCCGAGACGGACGGTTGTCTACTACTACTAGTCACTGATACAACCAACTTTGTTTTAAATATAAAACATGCTGTTGCCGACAAGGTATGCGTTCACGTGAACAACGTGTTTCCGACAAAGTAGTCGTTCACACGTACAACGTGTTGCCGACAAAGTAGGCGTTCACACGAACATCGTGTTGCCGACAAAGTAGGCGTTCACACGAACAACGTGTTGGCGACAAAGTAGGTGTTCACACGAACAACGTGTTGCCGACAAAGTAGGTGTTCACACGAACAACGTGTTTCCGACAAAGTAGACGTTCACACGATCAACGTGTGGCCGACAAGGTAGACGGACACACGAACAACGTGTTGCTGACAAAGTGCATTCATAACTAAACACTTATTTTTCATAAGTATACAAATGCAAACAATATTTGATGCATTAACAACAAGGAACACCAGATCGAACGCCAACTGAGATATCTACGTACAAAACGTAGGTACACAAATCTTCAAGAACTCTCTAGCAGTTACTGGAGTTACGATCTGGAGCACTATCAGCCCAGCACTACGAAATTGTAGCTCCATAAATGCTTTTACAACCGTTTATCTGAACAATATATTTGACTAACTCAGCATATTTATATTCCAAATTGCATTTCCACCATAAATCTTCGGTGGTCCCTTGTCCTGATTATGACTTTTGCGCGTCCCTATTCATGATTATGTTTAGTGACCCTGTTTTTTGCGCCTAAAAGCTCACCTTCCTGGGGATATAGGCGCAATAGGAGTTAAATATTAAACTCATAGAAGTTTTAACTGGACTATTTTAGTTAACTTATTGATATAATGTATTTTACACATATAATTTCTTAAATCAGTCGACTAATTAGCTTATTTAGCTTATTTCAATACTTTGTTTTATCTACATTTGCTGTGTTTTAAAATAAACTCTCATTTGTAATTATATAATCTTAAGCGGTTATGTATTTACTACGTATTTATGTTTTAAACTGACAACCATTAGGTAAATTTATCGCGAATACAATATTTTATTATTAATTGGCTTCCCTTGTGACACAAAACCCTGAATCAATATTATGTGCAAAATACACCAGAGCAATATATTGTGTGGCGTAATTAGCTATCACTTCAGCGATGACGCTATTTATATATATATATATATATATATATATATATATATATATATATATATATATATATATATATATATATATATATATATATATATATATATATATATATATATATATATATATATATATATATATATATATATATATATATATATATATTTATATATATATATCCGTGCATTTTACATCCGAAAAGCATACATTTCCATCATATGACCAATACACTGCTAGACGAGGCAGCATGTTAGATTAACTTATTGTATAAATGTGTGAGTATGTGTGTGCGTGCGTGTGTTGTATCACCACTGCTGTCGTCAAAACGATATATGTCAGTGTCTTCACCTTCGTTGGATTCCTCCATCCGTCTATCAATCGACCGCAGCTGTTCCATCAGTCCCATCTGGCGGTCATTCATTGACTGCATCATTGAAATCATATGTTCCATGAGCACAACCTGGCGGGCATTGCCTTCGTCACATTAGCACTGGTCAGTAGTAGGTTGAGCGGTCAAGGAACTTAGCCACACGCACAGGGTCAAACATACAAAGAACACGGGGCTCGATGTACTTCTCGACATTTCTTTAAATGTGTCAGATACTGCAACACGTGTATACATTAAAAATTATATACTTTACAAAGTGTGTGCTGTAGAATTTGCATGTTTTGTGCATTATACATTTGTCTAAAAACTGTATTCCTTTCTCACTGGAATGTTTCGTTCACTAATAAATAATTTGCATAGTATAACAATGTATTGTTTTACACACAGTATATGCTAAAGACAAGGAAACATTTTCACCAATGGAAAAATAAGTTGTGACCATCTCATAATATAAAAGGCGACCTATTCACTGGCACATGTAGTGTATTTAAATGTTACGACAAAATCGACATTTGGCTGAGAAAAGTAAATAAAAGACAATATTAAAAAAAGTGGACAGCTGGTGATTCTCATGAATATATAGAGGTCTTCAGGCCAAGTGTCGTTTTGAGTCATCAGCCAAACATGCTGTGGGAGACGATTGCTACATCGGGCGATACCTGTCGCGATAAATTTGGGCCAGGCAAAATTTCGGCTGCCAAAACTGACTGGCATGACCGATATTTTCCGAACCAGTTTTAGTGTGACAGCCCAATCACGCAGAGACGAGTCGTGCAGTGCAACAAAGCACACGACGCACCGTAACCGTCGTAGCAAGCAGCTGCAACGGCTAATTAAAGTAATGTGACACCCTAATTTGTGAAGAAAAACATATCGGGACATCGAGACATGCACAATACTGACAGGTATATTTTGACCGGCTGCTTGGTTAGCAAACCTTGGACTCCGACACTGTCCCTGGACAAAATATTAACAGCTAATGGGTATTATTACTAGTAGGACAGTTAATCTGCGCCAGAACCCAGAGCCAACAACATATGCAAGTTTCTTAAACTCTGTCAAGAAAAGCCATATGAAAAAAATGCCTCATTTAGCCGCCGTCTGCGAAATAACTTTGAAAATAAATACGCGCTCCATTTATCTTAAATGCTTGTACTCAAATAAATGTATGTGCAATGTCTTAACATCGCAAAAATGTATCAATCGCTTCCATTGTTAAAGTCAATTCGTTGATTTACACACGAATTTCCCATGGAAACCGTAAACATTCCAAATGGAACCCGAAGGCATATGCTATACACATCCATCTGATTACATACTTTTATCTATTCACTCAGTCAACGACACAGGGGAAAGCTTGTTCGACTCTCACTCGCCTTCGCGAAATTGTTTTGCCTGATTTAACGTTTCTGTCTGACAGTTGTCAATATAATCAAAAGTTAAAGTTAATTCGAATTGCATCGAATAAACTGACAAAAGTTCACTCTTATTTTATAAATTAGCCAAATTCCCGGATGACTTCGTAACTAGCTAATTATGTGTGTGCCCAGAATCATTGTGCATACATAATTTCCGTCACAAAGAAAAGCACACTTTGCATTCAGGCGAAGATATGTGCGGCTAACGGTTGTACCACAACACGGTCTGGGTAATCTAGGCTAGGGAAAAATTAATCGACGCCATTCATTTCTATCTTCAGCCATTCGTCTGTTTAGATGGTTTTTATTGCAGGAACGCCCGCAAATGAATTTGTAAACAGCGAAGGCCAAAAGCAGACAGCCGAGTTCGGTATCCCCTAAGACGCAACTTCGAATTTATTGAAATTTCAACTTTACTTGTTGATATCCCGAAAAAAAAATAACAGAACGGAAAAAATAAGTTATAGGTTTTCCGTGTATTCCAATGCTCTCATGCACTCACCTAGTCGAAGTCGAAGTTTTACATATCACATGATTCAATAAATATATAAATACAACAAACAGTTAATGTGATGGTTTAATGCGTTGGTAGTATCGGGCGCTTTAACCAAGGAGACATGTGACCCCTTCTGACCTCCCTACACACAGGACATCATTGAACTCACATATGGCAAAGAAAAAATATTACATAAATGTTTTACTCTAAATATTATATATTCTTCTGATATATTAAGGCGATTTGATGGAGCCCAGTGGCGTATTTAGGCGTGGGGCATTGGGCCATGGCTCCCTTCTTGGGTAGTTCAACTCATTGGTGACCCTCAACCAGGCGTAGTCCATCATCTCCCGAGACGGACGGTTGTCTACTACTACTAGTCACTGATACAACCAACTTTGTTTTAAATATAAAACATGCTGTTGCCGACAAGGTATGCGTTCACGTGAACAACGTGTTTCCGACAAAGTAGTCGTTCACACGAACAACGTGTTGCCGACAAAGTAGGCGTTCACACGAACATCGTGTTGCCGACAAAGTAGGCGTTCACACGAACAACGTGTTGGCGACAAAGTAGGTGTTCACACGAACAACGTGTTGCCGACAAAGTAGACGTTCACACGATCAACGTGTGGCCGACAAGGTAGGCGGACACACGAACAACGTGTTGCTGACAAAGTGCATTCATAACTAAACACTTATTTTTCATAAGTATACAAATGCAAACAATATTTGATGCATTAACAACAAGGAACACCAGATCGAACGCCAACTGAGATATCTACGTACAAAACGTAGGTACACAAATCTTCAAGAACTCTCTAGCAGTTACTGGAGTTACGATCTGGAGCACTATCAGCCCAGCACTACGAAATTGTAGCTCCATAAATGCTTTTACAACCGTTTATCTGAACAATATATTTGACTAACTCAGCATATTTATATTCCAAATTGCATTTCCACCATAAATCTTCGGTGGTCCCTTGTCCTGATAATGACTTTTGCGCGTCCCTATTCATGATTATGTTTAGTGACCCTGTTTTTTGCGCCTAAAAGCTCACCTTCCTGGGGATATAGGCGCAATAGGAGTTAAATATTAAACTCATAGAAGTTTTAACTGGACTATTTTAGTTAACTTATTGATATAATGTATTTTACACATATAATTTCTTAAATCAGTCGACTAATTAGCTTATTTAGTTTATTTCAATACTTTGTTTTATCTACCTTTGCTGTGTTTTAAAATAAACTCTCATTTGTAATTATATAATCTTAAGCGGTTATGTATTTACTACTTATTTATGTTTTAAACTGACAACCATTAGGTAAATTTATCGCGAATACAATATTTTATTATTAATTGGCTTCCCTTGTGACACAAAACCCTGAATCAATATTATGTGCAAAATACACCAGAGCAATATATTGTGTGGCGTAATTAGCTATCACTTCAGCGATGACGCTATTTTTATATATATATATATATATATATATATATATATATATATATATATATATATATTTATATATATATATCCGTGCATTTTACATCCGAAAAGCATACATTTCCATCATATGACCAATACACTGCTAGACGAGGCAGCATGTTAGATTAACTTATTGTATAAATGTGTGAGTATGTGTGTGCGTGCGTGTGTTGTATCACCACTGCTGTCGTCAAAACGATATATGTCAGTGTCTTCACCTTCGTTGGATTCCTCCATCCGTCTATCAATCGACCGCAGCTGTTCCATCAGTCCCATCTGGCGGTCATTCATTGACTGCATCATTGAAATCATATGTTCCATGAGCACAACCTGGCGGGCATTGCCTTCGTCACATTAGCACTGGTCAGTAGTAGGTTGAGCGGTCAAGGAACTTAGCCACACGCACAGGGTCAAACATACAAAGAACACGGGGCTCGATGTACTTCTCGACATTTCTTTAAATGTGTCAGATACTGCAACACGTGTATACATTAAAAATTATATACTTTACAAAGTGTGTGCTGTAGAATTTGCATGTTTTGTGCATTATACATTTGTCTAAAAACTGTATTCCTTTCTCACTGGAATGTTTCGTTCACTAATAAATAATTTGCATAGTATAACAATGTATTGTTTTACACACAGTATATGCTAAAGACAAGGAAACATTTTCACCAATGGAAAAATAAGTTGTGACCATCTCATAATATAAAAGGCGACCTATTCACTGGCACATGTAGTGTATTTAAATGTTACGACAAAATCGACATTTGGCTGAGAAAAGTAAATAAAAGACAATATTAAAAAAAGTGGACAGCTGGTGATTCTCATGAATATATAGAGGTCTTCAGGCCAAGTGTCGTTTTGAGTCATCAGCCAAACATGCTGTGGGAGACGATTGCTACATCGGGCGATACCTGTCGCGATAAATTTGGGCCAGGCAAAATTTCGGCTGCCAAAACTGACTGGCATGACCGATATTTTCCGAACCAGTTTTAGTGTGACAGACCAATCACGCAGAGACGAGTCGTGCAGTGCAACAAAGCACACGACGCACCGTAACCGTCGTAGCAAGCAGCTGCAACGGCTAATTAAAGTAATGTGACACCCTAATTTGTGAAGAAAAACATATCGGGACATCGAGACATGCACAATACTGACAGGTATATTTTGACCGGCTGCTTGGTTAGCAAACCTTGGACTCCGACACTGTCCCTGGACAAAATATTAACAGCTAATGGGTATTATTACTAGTAGGACAGTTAATCTGCGCCAGAACCCAGAGCCAACAACATATGCAAGTTTCTTAAACTCTGTCAAGAAAAGCCATATGAAAAAAATGCCTCATTTAGCCGCCGTCTGCGAAATAACATTGAAAACAAATACGCGCTCCATTTATCTTAAATGCTTGTACTCAAATAAATGTATGTGCAATGTCTTAACATCGCAAAAATGTATCAATCGCTTCCATTGTTAAAGTCAATTCGTTGATTTACACACGAATTTCCCATGGAAACCGTAAACATTCCAAATGGAACCCGAAGGCATATGCTATACACATCCATCTGATTACATACTTTTATCTATTCACTCAGTCAACGACACAGGGGAAAGCTTGTTCGACTCTCACTCGCCTTCGCGAAATTGTTTTGCCTGATTTAACGTTTCTGTCTGACAGTTGTGTCAATATAATCAAAGGTTAAAGTTAATTCGAATTGCATCGAATAAACTGACAAAAGGTCACTCTTTTTTTTATAAATTAGCCAAATTCCCGGATGACATCGTAATTAGCTAATTATGTGTGTGCCCAGAATCAAGGTGCATACATAATTTCCGTCACAAAGAAAAGCACATTTTGCATTCAGGCGAAGATGTGTGCGGCTAACGGTGGCGCCACAGCACGGAGTATGGGTAACCCAGGCTAGGGAGAAATTAATCCACGCCATTCATTTCTATCTTCAGCCATTCGTCTGATTTGATGGTTTTTATTGCAGGAACGCCCACAAATTAATTTGTAAACAGCGAAGGCCAAAAGCAGACAGCCGAGTTCGGTATCCCCTAAGACGCAACATCGGATTTATTGAAATTTCAACTTTACTTGTTGATATCCCGAAAATAAAATAACAGAACGGAAAAAAGAATTAATACAGTTTTCAGTGTATTCCAATGCTCTTATGCACGCACCTAGTCGTAGTCAAAGTTTTAAATATCACATGAATCAATAAATATATAAATACAACAAACAGTTAATGTGGTGGTTTAATGCGTTGGTAGTATCGGGCGCTTTGACCAACGAGACGTGTGACCCAGTCTGGTCTCCCTACACACAGGACATCATTGAACTCACCTCTGCCCAAGAAAAAGTATTACCTAAATATTTTTACTATAAATGTTATATATTCTCCTTATATATCAAGGCGATTTGAAGGAGCCGAGTGGCGTATTTAGGGGTGGGGCATTGGGCTATGGCTCCCTTCTTGGGTAATTTTTTTTGGGTGACTAAGTTTGGCCTCCCCCTTCCGAGATCCTAGACATGCCACTGACGGAGCCCAAGGTAGAATGAGATATATTTTTCTGCATTGATAATACTGGTACAATAAACGTATCAATAAACGTGCGTGTATGCTATACATAGTTAATAACCTTGTCAAGACACCCGTGTTATGTCGGCGTTCAAAACCTATTTAGTTCCGCCACTGTTTACAGACGGGTAATCCCACTACTCCAGCTCGCCTCCCTAAGGTCCACAGGCCATAGCCATCTTCCAAACATTCAGGAAAATGTTATTCTAACTAACGAATCAAACACTGACTTGTTAAGGAATATAACATGTTCATATCAAATACTGCGTACAACTCGAGTTAACAACAAGATTTGTCAACTTCTTCCGGCTACTTGGATTTGGTGCAGCGACTTGAATTTGGTGTAGATCATTTACAGAAAAACGCGGTATATCAAATAGAATAAGTATTACTATTGCATATATATTATACACAAACGTATTGTAGACATATATTAGGAAACAGGTTTTGTTAATTATTAGTCAGAGGGAGTATTTTAGAGTAAGTTAGTTTCGGATTATGTCAGGGAATTCAGCGAGCGATAATAGGGTTGTTTACTATACGAAAATTTAGATAGCATATTTAATAGTCAGTAACATTGGAATATTGGTTAGAATAAGTATTAGTATTATACATATATTGTTCACCAACTTCTTGTAGACATATATTAAGAAACCGTTTTTGTTAACAGAGGTAGTATTTTTTCCCGGATTCAAACTCAACGAGTGATAAAAGGGAGTTTGTATACAGGTCGTGAATTAAACCCGAGCATCGAGCTATCGATTACATTGGCTAATATATATATAAGATAAAGTGATTAAAGGTTTTTTTCTCATGCGAGGTTAATAGAAGACACAGTTAGCAAGTATATTAGCCTAAAGTGTTCTTTTGATCACAAAAACAGCCTTATTCAAGGCTAACGTAGCAAACTAATTAAAACTAAATTCTATGATGGCGCCGTGCAAACGGCAGTTAAAGGCCACAAGGCACTTAATTTGTGGCAGTTGCAGTAACTGGGTGGACTTCGTCAAGTCTGGGTGCGAGAATTCCTGGGCTGAGGTCCAGGCAGATAGTTTTAGTTTTGAGTGTAGGGGATATACGAAGATGAAGGAACTAGAGGTGGAGTTGGTAGAGCTGAGGCTGCTCGTTGTGGCAATGGTGGGAAGGGAACAGGGGGGTTGTGCCAGTAGTTCCCGTGGGGGAATAGTAGATGATAAAGTGGGGAAAGACACAAGAGATGCTAGGGAGAGCTCACCGCAGCCTGGGAGGAAGCTGAGAGGAGTGAAGGTGACAGGTCGTAGGGAGACAGGACGTAAGGAGACGGGAAGGAAAGGAACGGGAGGGAAGACAACCGGAGTGAAGGAGAGAGGAGTAGGGGAGACAGGAGGGAAGGAGAAGGGAGTGGGGGAGACGGGAGGAAAAACAACCGGAGTGAAGGAGAGGGGAGGGGGAGAGACAAGAGCAAAGGAGTGGGAAGTGGGGGAGACAGGAGGGAAGGGGTCAGGACAGAATGTGATGGAGGGGATCGAACGGAAGAGTTATTCTGCAGCAGTGATAGAGGGGGTGAGGAAGAGAGCGACGTTGTTTGTGGGGGATTCGATAGTTAGGAAGACCGACAGAGTCTTAAACAAGGGAGATGATGTGGTGGTCTGCTTGCCTGGAGCCAAAATAGAGGCGATAACTGAGAGGGTAAAAAACATCGTAGGCTCGGGTAAGGGTGGATCTGTTTTAGTACACGTAGGGACAAATAACGTAGAGAGTGAGGGTACAACTGCCATAGTTAGGAAATATAGGCAGTTGGTCAGAACACTAAAACAGACGCGGGTTGAACAGGTAATACTGTCAGGGATTTTATCTGTAATGGGCAGGAGGGGTCACAAATATCGAAATTGTCGGGGGATGGCAATTAACATGTTAGTCCAGAAGCTATGTAGGGAAGAGGAAGTTGGATTTGTGGAATTATGGGGAAGTTTTGTTGGGAAGGCTGATATGTACATGAAGGTTGGGCTTCATTTAAGTGGAAAGGGGGCGGCAGTATTCGCGGACAAACTTTCAGCAGCAGTAGATAGTGACTTGGGTACAATGACAAATATTTTTGAAAGTAAACATTCTTTAAACTAGAAGTGTAGGGGGGTTACCTAGAGGTGTCTCAAGCAGAACCACAGGCCACTAGCACAAATAAACCAATATCAAATCATCCGAAAAACATCTCTGAAAAAGGTTATAGATGCGTATGTTTAAATGCAAGGAGCATAGTAAATAAGAAAAACGAATTAAACATTATGGTAGAAGATATTGACCCTCACATAATTGGTATAACTGAATCATGGGCCAACATAGATATAACATATGCTGAATTAGGACTGACAGGATATGTAATGTTTAGGAAAGATCGAATATGAAGAAGGGGCGGGGGAGTTATTTTATATGTTAAAGAATCTATTCAGGCTTATGAAATAAAACTAGAAAGGGAACCAGATTGTGATGAAGCTAGTTGGTGCAAAATTGTTTCAGGAAATTCAAAATTAACTATTGGATTAGTTTACCGAAGTCCAAACATAAACGAAGAGGACAACACAAAAATAAAAAACGCTATAAAGGAAGTTAGTAAAGAGAAATGTATCATAATGGGAGATTTTAACCATGGACACATACAATGGAATTCTCTATAGAGCACATGGATTGAAGACCAACAATTTATATTTTTAATCGAGGATAGCTTTCTTACTCAGCACGTACTAGAACCAACCAGGGGAGAAAATGTATTAGATATAGTTTTGTCATCACAGAAAGAATTAGTGGACAATGTAAAAATATTGGAACCATTGGGTAATAGTGACCATAATCAAATACATTTTGACATCAATGTAAAATCAGAAAGTAAAAAAATGAAAAGGTACAAGAGAAACTTCCACAAAGGTAACTACAAAGATATGAGAAAATACTTAGCAAAGCTAGATTGGAATAACATGCTGATGAATAAGACCGCAATTGAATGTTGGAATATTCTAAAATATGAAATTGAGAGTATCATCGATAAATTTGTTCCCTTCCAAAAACAAAGAAAACGGTGTAGAAAGAAACACTTGTCAAAAGAGGCTATTAGAAAAATATTGGTAAAACAAAATGTGTGGAGGGTTTATAGGCGTACCAGAAAGGAAGAAGACTATGCAAAATACAAAGAGGCACTTAAAGCAGCTACAACTGAAATCGGACAATCTAAAAGAAGCTATGAGCAAAAACTAGCATGTAACATAAAAAATGACAGCAAGAGTTTTTATGCATATGTCAGGAGTAAACAAAACGTACAAGACAAGGTTGGACCTCTAGAAGACAGTGCTGGAAATATAATATCACAGGGGTTTTTAATGGCGGAAGACCTTAATGGTTACTTCAGTTCAGTGTTTACCAAAGAAGATATTAGTTCATTACCAGTTGCTGATGCTAAATTTCAGGGGGCTAAATCTGACTATTTAGGTCCGTTAGTTGTAACTCCAGAATTGGTAGCTAAGGAAATAAAGGCAATGAAGGATAACAAATCACCGGGAGTGGATGGGATTCCTCCAAAATTACTAATGGAAACAGTAGAACAAATCAGTATACCACTTGCAAGAGTATTCAACTTGTCATTAAAAGAGGGAGATGTTCCGTTTGAATGGAAAGACGCAAACATCGTACCATTATTTAAAAAGGGTTCGATAAATAAGTCAGAGAATTACAGACCAGTGAGTTTAACGTCAGTGATTTGTAAATTATTAGAAAGGTTAATTAAAGACCATATGGTGGACTTCCTCGTTAAGCATAAATTATTAAATTCATCTCAACATGGATTCCTTAAAGCGAGGTCATGCTTAACAAATATGTTATGTTTTTTGGAAGAAATTACTATTACTTGGAAGAAATTACTAAGTGGATAGACGTGGGATCGCCAGTAGATATTATCTACTTAGATTTTCAGAAAGCTTTTGACAAAGTGCCACATCAAAGATTACTACTTAAAAGCCCATGGTATCGGGGATAGCATAACTGACTGGATAGAACAATGGCTGACTGACAGAAGACAACGAGTTGTAGTAGATGGAGAAGTTTCAAATTTGAAATCGGTTTTGAGTGGGGTACCTAAAGGATCAGTATTAGGACCTATATTATTCTTAATTTATATCAATGACTTGGACGACAGTATAAAAAGTAACGTACTGAAATTTGCGGATGACACAAAACTGTTTAGAAAGGTTAATACTGATGGTGATAAACAACATTTACAAAACGATCTAGACAGAATAGTGAAATGGTCTGAGAAATAGCAGATGCTGTTCAATTTTGGGAAGTGTAAATGCCTACATACAGGACATGGGAACTTGAATGTAAACTATAAAATGGGAGATACTGTTCTGGGTACTACTGTAACAGAAAAGACTTAGGAGTTACAATAAGCGCTGATATGAAAGTTTTAGAGCAGTGTGGTATTGCAGCTTCAAAGGGTAATAAAATTATTGGATTGATTAGAAGAAACATAACATACAAGGGAAAAAAGTTAATTATACCTCTTTATAAAGCAATAGTTAGACCTCATTTAGAATACTGTATACAAGCATGGAGACCATATCGTAAGAAGGATATAGATACGCTTGAACGCTTACAAAAGAGAGCAACTAAAATGATTCCAGAACATAGAGACCTTAGTTATGAAGAACGCCTGAAAGAATGTGGTTTAACAACTCTAGAGACAAGGAGGTTAAGAGGAGATCAGATTGAAGTTTTTAAGATATTGAATGGGTATGAAATTATTGATAGAAATTTGTTGTTTTCACTCAAGAAGGATAGCAGAACTAGAGGACATGAGGTAAAATTAGTAAAGGATCAATGTAGATTGGACATCAGGAAGCACTCGTTCTCACAGAGGACAATAAATAAATGCAACAAATTGTCTACAGATTGTGTAACTATTAGCAGCGTGAATATGTTTAAAAACAAGGTTGACATATATCTCAGGAGGGCGGGTTATAAGTAGATGAACATTGTTGGACTCTCGATAAGCCAATGGCTTCCTTGTCCACTTGCCATCTGGGCCTTTGGCTTGGATGGCAAATCTTGTTAAATCTTGTTATATACCAACCGACCAGGAACAAACATTTGATTATTCTGACTCAGTGAGGTGGCACTATCGTACGATTAAATCTAATATCGGTGTATCCAAATAATGTGTCATAAATAGTCTTTGCTACTGTCGCCACGTGATGATTAAATATAGAAACCAACCGACTAAACATTTGATTATTCCGAGTCCGCGAGGTGGCGCTATCGTACGATACGAAAAATGAAACGCACATTGTTAGACAAACTACCGTTAACTTTCTATAAAAGATTTGTCAGCGTTTTGTTTTAGTAATCGTTGTTTCCTCCATTTGTCTTCCTATTTTTCTTGCCTTGACATTTCTTAACAAAGCTGTTTCTTTTACTGTGTTTCTTACTAATAATTGTGCGTCTGCAATGCAAGGAGAGATTTATTGTGATTGGTCAGTGTCTAAGTTTAAAGACAAGTTTAAAAATGGGTAAGCTGAACTGAATCGCATATGGAAGAATGGTATAGTCTTCGCGCAGTAATTGCTGTGTGGCTGAAGTCAGGTTGGTCATTGAATGAAAAGGTCTGCCAGGAACTTCAACGTAGATGACTATGGGTGGTTTCATGGACCGGATACTGCGCAGTAAAGCTATCTTTAGTTTTCGCTGTTTTAAATCATTGTAGTTTTTGTCAAATAAGATAATATTTGATAAGTAAGCGACACATAATTTATGCGAGTACTTTAACATGGATGTAAATATTTGGTCACACACGTGATTTACTTGAAACGTACGCATTTTTGTACAGTGCAATCACTTCATGAAACTGGCAGTTGTACATTATTTGGGGGAAAGAAGTTCTCATTGCTAAAACTTGACTGGGCACTAGCAGGAACACGATGTATAACTGACCAGGCGCATATATTGCCGTACTCAATGGCTTCCTCACCAGTGAACCGTTACCAACTGCCGATTAAGTGGGTGAAGTGATGGTCAATGTGAAGAACCTTCTGACATTTGAACGGAATGTACGCCCTACCTAGACCTAGCTGTGGAAACTGGAACTGGCTGATGGCACAACTGGTGAAGCATTGACCATATACTTTATACTTACCCAGGAAATATGGGAATGTTGTGGCAGAGATGCGCAAGGAGGGATACGATAGCGCTGCCGGCATGACTGACATCCATCGTGGAGTCCATGGTCGAATCAGACAGCTGATACACGGCATCAACTACTTTCACTTCAAAGGACACAGTGTTAATTGATCTATTGTGCATGCCAGCAAAGAACCACTAGTGATAAGTATGATGGACTCAGTCCAGCAGATAGTCTTCTTCGTTTTCTGCTCGGCCAAGATGTTGCGTGACTTACAGGCAGAGCTTGAGGTCGACGACGATGCACAAGCTGGCAAGAGCAAAAGGTATGAACTACATATTTTTTCTACAATCTGCATATGGCTATCTCTGTCATATAGTTCCCTGTTGGCTGTTTCATTTCTTAATACGAGAAGACGAAGAGGAAATGAGAATGACACAAAAGGACAGGTGAATATGACTTCAAACAGCACAATAATATCAAGTCAACTTATACATTAGCCGCGTACTTTATTGTTTCTAAACATTCCTGGGTATAACTAGGAATAACCACTTTAGCGGTTACCAGGGTACTCAAAATCACAGTACAATTTGTGAAATATAAAGTGTTAGATGTTAGCAAGCCATTATTAATTACATGTTTATTATCGCTATTCTTACAACGTCAAAGGGTTTGACTCCATGAGTATATAACATCTACAACCAGTAGCGGTTAACTCTTGATTATACACAAGACGGCAATTTGCCGTTACATGACCATATACACTCAACGGCGGCAACTCGAAATGCGTTTTGTTTATACTAACTTTGATGGTTTAGAAGTTGCTGCAATATGATATATTTTGGGTAGCCTCTATTAGAACGAGAAAACTAAGTTATGCCATGTTGTGGGTTGCAAACATCTACCTGCAGATATATGTTCGTAAAGATAGTTGCTCCTGATTGTAAAGTATATTATGCTTAACAACGTGATGCTCTACAATATTTATTCCGATTGGTGCTGGTGGTTGTTTAATACCACAACGGGAACACCGCGCAACTGCCAACTGGCATTGGAACCTCATATATGATATTCACAGATGAAGCAAACTTTTGTATCAGGACGGTCATCCCAGGTCTTCCAGCCCGGAGGGAAGTTCCAAATAAAGGAAAAGTTTCCATTGGCGATCGGTTCTTTTGGTGCCCAACCTGTGTAATTAAATGGCTGGCCTGTTGCAGTCCATTGCCACACGCCAGACTTTTTCTCGCCGGACGTGTGGTATAGAGCACATTTCGCTGGTAACCCTGAAATCAAAGTCACGCTTGTATTGTACTATGTGTTCGTGTCCGGTCACCAGCGCATATTTTGCAGAATGTGGATAACAGTTTGCGACGGTGAAATGTTGGGAACACAGTGGCTAGGCAGACAGCAATGACCACAATTATCTAACAACAATACAGTAAGGTACTCTGCCAGTGTGTGGTCAGAAACACCAGCGACAAGCCTCATATTCCTATCTGTTTCACGTGTGTAGGACATACATTCTTTAGGTGTTTTTTATATATATATATTTGATTGATAAAAGCAATAACCGTTATTGTTGGTAAAACATATATATTCTTTGCTGGCACGATAATTTATTAAATAGTTTCCGTCTAGGATCGGGCAAGCGATGTCGCATTTGTAGTACGTTCTGTATTAAGATGGTTTTTGTTTCAGTCAAATTGGGCAAACGTGATCATTCATACAAGTATACACATCATAAAAATGTAAATTAGTATAGTCATATTGTTGTGCTCTGGAACCTCTTAAACTAAACCACAGCTTTTAAATAAATACGTGCAGTTTAACTTGCTGGGTACATCAACGGTTAAATGGTAAATGGCAACGTTATTTTTTATTTATTTTTTATTGTATTGATTGATGTAGTCAACACGTTGCATTGTGCTGAATTACTAGTTTTGTTTTCAGGTGAAGAAGAAGATAATTGTGCATAGCAAACTGGATATGAAGACATTTTAGATGTTAATTGATTACTGTGTTGCCTTTTTTGACACATGCGAGAAAGTTGGTCTCTTGTTGCGACTCTATGGAGACAAGATCGACTCCATCACTGATATTCCGGCAGTAGATTCTTGCCTCATCCCGTGTAATGTTAACTTGGACAAACTTGTAGCACGATCGTTTGCCATCGGTTTCTCGGAGGCACATAAGTCCTGAAACACCGCATAATAACAATCAATAATATACCTGAACTGAACTCGTACAGTCACTGCTACAACCAACGTTGTTTTAAATATAGAACATCACGCGTTATGCTTTTGCCAACAAAGTGCATTCATAACTCAAACACTATTTGCTTTAGTATACGAATACAAACAATAGTTGATGCATTAACAAAAATAAACACTCGATCGATCGCCAAAGGAGATCTTTTCGTGCAAAAAGCGCGTACCAAAATTCTACAGCTGTTAATGAATCAAATATATGCAGAATTATCTGCCCAACACTACAAAATTATAACACCACATATTCTTTTAGAACACGTCATCAGAACAATTCATTTGATTAGGTCAGTACATGTTTATTCCAAATTGCATTTCCACCATAAATCTTCCGTGGTTCCTTGTTCTGATAATAACTGTTGTGCTTCCATGTTCATGATTATGCTGAATGTTCCTGGTTTGTTGCGCCTTTGAGTTCAGGTTCCTGTGGATATAGGCGCTACAGAAATTCGTTATTGTTATTATTATTATTATTGTACAATTTTAACTGTTTAACTTATTGATATTATGTGTTTGACACATATCTTTTCTTAAACCGCTAACCAAATCAGTTTACTTAATTTATTTAAATATTTTGCTAATATTTCTTTGCCGCATTTTAATATATACTCCAATTTGTAATTATTTAATCTTAAGCGGTACTGTACTTACCTGCACATTAATGTTTTAAACTGACAACCCTTAGGTAGATCAAATGTATACTTTATCAGGTTTATTGTGAATACAAACATTTATTATTATTATTATTATTAAATGGCTTTCCTTGAATACTTATGACACGACAAAATATTTAATAAATATTATGTGTAAAATACACGAGATTAATATGCTGTGTGGCATAACTGACTATCACTTCTGCAATGACGATATATATATATATATATATATATATATATATATATATATATATATATATATATATATATATATATATATATATATGTATATATATATATATATATATATATATATATATATATATATATATATATATATATATATATATATATATATATATATATATTTGTCTCTCTGTCTGTTTTGGTCCCTGTCTCTTTGTCTCCTTGTATCTATGTCTCTCTGGTTATCTGTATTTCTGTCTCCATGTCGCCCAGTCTCCCTGCCGTGTAGCAATTACCGAAATTGACAACCTGTCTGTCTGTCTGCCCGCCTGCCTGCATTCGTGCGTGCGTCCGTACAAAGTCGATCACACATTAGATTCGGCTCAGCAACATACTATATTTATATTTGGATCGTCATAATTTAATGGTTTGGAATTTCCAATCTCAAATATGCGGCAATAAACAAGTTCACATGATTGTAGAACCACCACAACGTGTGATAGGTGAGACATATAGAATATTTAGTCATCATAAAACGAATCGTCGAACCAAACCACAATGTCAATATTTTCAGAAACGGAACTTGATGTGGTTTATAGCACCTACGAGTAGAATGCAAACAAACTGGCTCGCGGAATTTTTTGGACTTTGTGGACTTTTTTGCAACACCAAATTATATATTGATACTTCTACGAATACAAATTCTTTACGGCTGACTGATTTAAAAAGGCTTTTGCAAGGGGTTGAGGGTTTTTACTGGGCACGTTTCAGGAAGATCAGCATGAGATCTTCTCGCAGATTCATTACGCTGTGAGTGGTCCAATGTCATAGAGATGACCGCCTTTGGTATAATGTCACCCGACGAACTTGATGTTGTCTCGTACATCGGTGCTAAAATGCAGCTTCTAGTTGGTGCACACTGCTGCCTCTCTGTCTCTCTGTATCCAGTCTCCCTGTTTCTCTCCCTCTCTGTGTCTCTCTCTCCCTGTCTCATCGTCTCAGTCTCTTTTTCGCTTTGTATCCCTGTCTCTCTCCTCTCTGTTTATCTGTCTCGCTCTGCCCCTGTCTATCTGCCTATTTGCCTATCTGTCGCTCTGTCTCTATGTCTCCCTCCGTTTCTCTCTCTCTCTCTCTGCGTCTCTATGCGTCTGCCTCCCTCTCTCCCTGTCTCCATGTATCTCTGCCTCTCTGTATCCCTGTCTACATGTACTTATGTCTCTATGTCTCTCTGTCTCGCTCTATCCCTATATTTTTGTCTCTTTGTATCCCCGTCTCCACGATTCTTTGTCTCTCAGTCTCTATCTGCCTCTCTATCTCTATGCCTATCTCTCTGTCTGCTTGTCGCTCTTTCTCCCTGTCTCTTTGTCTGTCTGTATATCTGTCTCTCTGTCTCCCTGACTGAGTGGTACGTATAAGGGGGAGAGACCAAACGCCATCCCGTAGGCTGTAGGATTGGACGATTTGTAGTGTCGTCTGTACCAATCGTAGAGAACGTGCTATATTTTTTTAGTTGTTGTGAGCATGTTACCAGATGTGATGTTTTTATGATGTTATTATTATTTTTTTTACATATAAACATGTAGGTAAAATACAACATATGTCAAAATTATGTTATTCGTATAAATATACATAAAAGGGTGTCCAAATAAAAGCCAAATTAGACGGGCGAATGCTATGTGTACATATACAAATGTATATGCTTAACAACGGTAACATGTGCTTACGTGTACTTAAATGCGTCCGTGTGAAATTGTATTAAATAAAGCAAGATACTTCCAGTAAACTGATACAGAGTATTTTTTATGTGGATGTCACGTCGGAGTCCCCCTCATTTGCTTCTATACACATGATGAAACACATTGCTCAATAGGAGCATGTTGGTGTTGCCTCTGGTACTGAAAATGTGGCTTCATCATAACAATAAATCCGATTTAGCTATGCTCTGAAACCATCATGAACAATATAACGTAGTATTGTGCAGCTCAATGATGATCAAATTAGTCATTGCTATGTTAAATGAATCCGTCAAATGGAGGACAGTTCTAAAATGTACACTCAGTACTGCCATTTTGCCCGCAGTCGTTGTGATTTACTTCCCCATGCTGCCGAATCCTTGTAGTACACATTACTAAACGTAAATGGATTTTGTTGTCAGTGCATATTTTTTAAAGCCCACTGGTCAGCAGCTTGTGCCAGGCTTGTAGATCAGTGTGAGTGGGAATCGCGTTAAGGAGCAGCTGTAGTAAATACGGTTATTGTGTGTGACAAGCAGAATATCACCCTAAGAAGCCTTCGCCATGACGCCAACAATATCCGACTGAGTGCGTGCGTGCGTGCGTGCGTGCGTGCGTGAGTGAGTGAGTGAGTGAGTGAGTGAGTGAGTGAGTGAGTGAGTGAGTGAGTGAGTGAGTGCGTGCGTGAATATCCAGTATCAAGTACGCGGCAATGAAAGAGTTCACATGACAGTAGAAACACCACAATGTGTCAAACGTAAGACATATATTAACTATTTAGTCATCTTATCAACGAAAAGTCGGAATAACAGACAATGGCAATATTTCAGAGACGTAAATGGACTTTTTACGCAACACCAAATGATATATTGACATTTCCACAAATGCAAACT
>OY759273.1:23236535-23241535 GCA_963662155.1 Lamellibrachia columna | reverse complement strand
GATATCGGTTGTCATGTATATTGTGCTTGCCTAAAACCTTTTTTTGACATGTAACGTTCATTTCAAGAATGTCGAAATCTCATAAAAAAATTACTTTGTTGTTTATATGTTATGTACGTTTTTGAGCTTTTAATGTAAATGACGCCAAAAGGGTTGATTCCATAGATTAAATCGACCTCCCAACGACATCCCAAAAATGCGATGTTGCCAAGAATGGGGTGCGGGTTGCCCCCGAAACCACCCATCGGAATGAGCAATGCCAACGATCGTAGGTGGGACATTTGCCCTGGCCGCAACCCCCAAAGGATGAGTGAAGGGACATTTATTTATGGGAATGGGTTACTTCAATCCATGTGGTCAAACGTGTTGTCGTAATTTACATAAATACAAGCCCTGTAGTTGCTGGTGCTCATCCACCAGGTGGCAGCACTGTATTCACCCGTTGCAATTACGTTATGATGTAACCCAGGACAATTCGACGCCTAGACGATTAGCTCTAGAAACAACTCGTATTCAACTAGTTATACAGGCCATACGTTTTTTTACTACACAATACGACCCGCGTTTTCTATAACGCACCAACAGGTAAAAAAATCCGAAAAGCTATTATCGCGACTGTGCGCAGTCAGCTGCGTCAAGGTCTCGCCAGATCCAACAACTACGTCCTAGATTGTACGACGAGCTGCCCTTTGAGCACACGCAGCAAAGTAATGGACGTAGGTAATCATACATATTCGTTTGCGATTGTACGGATTTCGGGCACACACATTCAGAAACGTTTTACCAATTTCCAAGTGATCAATTAAATTCAGTAGTACAAGCAGTGTTTGCTACTCAGGACAATCGGTTACCATTGAAATTGAAATCGCTCAGTTATATACATCATTAGTCGATTATATTGGTCACTGGGAGTACAAGGACAATGCTTTGTAAAGGAAAATACTTACAGCAAAGACTATATATTCTTGTGACACTCGCAATTTAAAACGTTTACACATCAGCTCAAAATGTCAGTAAATGCAGCTGTTTTCAACTACCTATGCAAATGACTCCCACTCATTCTGGACATTTATTACATTGGGGCAAATACCTGGTGACTGAACTAATGAAAAAAGCAACCCTTGCTTCTCACAAAGATATTATTAAATGCCTAATGGAAAGGTCCTTGCCAAAATAAATATGTTGATGAGTTCATAATAATCACTACAAGAGAGGTATTGGTATATTTGTGCGTTATTTAATTATACATTTAATACGCTGTTTCTTACAATAAAGTGAGGCTTTTCGAACACGCCGGAACGACATTCCCCATATTTTTTACGAAACAGGTTTCTTCGTTCTGTAATCGTACGTATTTCACTCCACCCAACTATAGAATATCGACCCCTTGCGCAAATGTGTTCATTTTGTGAAAAAGGCATATTCTAGGGCGAGTGTGGATGAATGAGTGTGTGATTGACTGAGGGAGTGATTGAGTGATTGAGTGAGTGAATGGGTGAATGAGTAAGTGAGTGAGTGAGTGAGTGAGTGAGTGAGTGAGTGAGTGAGTGAGTGAGTGAGTGAGTGAGTGAGTGAGTAAATAAATGAGTGAGTAAATGGTTGATGGACAGATTGAGTGGTTGACTGAGTTAGTGAGTAAATGGTTGGCGGACTGAATTAGTGGGGCAGTGAGTGAGTGAATGGTTGAGTGAATAAATGAATGAACGAATGAATGGCTGAGTGAGTGTCTGAGTGAGTTAGTGAATGGTTGTGAGTGGTTGAGTGGTTGGGTGAGTGAGTGAGTAGAGTAGTAGTTATTGAATGAAAAACTTATAGATATAACGTAAAACCGAATCAATAACGTTATCAGTGCAATTTTTATTGACAGCTTTTGATACAGTGGTGCTCCACCGTTCGGGTTGTACATTCGAATTACGCAGAGGTTGTCGCACTCAAGTGATCCAATCCTGCAGTAGCGATAATTGAGTCGTTCTATATCGGTGTCTGGTCGAGCTGTTGGGCACACCTGCTGTATTGACGGCACCACTGCCTTCAGGAACACCAGCTGAAGCACGGAAAGAATGAATCAACCGCGGGGTAAGATATCTGCCAAGTACAGTGTAGATATGTCAGGTTCTTGTGCTAACGGGTTACAACCTGTTTTATTATAATGAACAGTCTCAGCATGCCTTACTGCTTGGCCACCGACCTTTAGTTGCGGTAGCGGCGTATCCGGACTCTCCAACGGGCCGCTTTCTTGTGCGCTGCAGCCTTTCTCTTGACGCGGTCGACTACACCTAATTTGTAAAAATTTCTTATAAAATCAGCGTCACCTATTTTGAACATATATTTTATAAATGTCAGTGTTTATAATGAAATAAACACAATTCAAGCCGGACGTGTAAATAGACGACAACGACTGGATGAACACATGGGCATAAACGATTCGAATGGTCGGTTTGCACTCATTTGTGCACTCCGGAGATACCAACCTATGCGAGAATCTAAATTTACATATCTAAAGGTCATGGTATAGGTTTATTTTAACCACGCATCACACTTATAATAGTAATTGTACATCAAATATATATTTATGTTAACAAAACCTGTATTTTTCATACGAAGAAATGGATTCTGAGGTCTGCAAAGTTTAGAAATCCTGTTTCTTTGGTTTCCGTCACGATTAGGTTTGAACTTACATGCTTCGAGGATACTCAACAGATATCAAACTAATATGCCCCATGTGACATCATATCACGTTCGTTATATATGATACAAATTACTACATACTTAAAAATTATCCGTTTTGTTGGCAAATGTGAAGCTTCCTAGTAGCATTACAGGTTCTGTGGTAGAGAAGCAATAGTATTCACTATAAATGCCACGCTGGTCAACAATCATTCAATTGTTTGTTCGGTTTATTAAAATCATTTCATACAGATTTGGCAATACTCAAATAACGAATATTTTAAGAATAGGTCTTCTTTTCAAAGAGAATATCATTGTCAGAGGAGTAACTTACCGATCAATTCCCCGTTATGTGTGTCCACTGCATCACTCTTCTATAAAATAGTAATAAAGATTTCATGCTATTGGCCATAACATATAAATTCATCAATTTGTTATATATTGCGTTTAAAATGTCAAGAAGGTCCATAAACTAGAAGGCACAAAGTAGCATTAGTGAAATAACAAGTTATATGTTATATCAAAATGGTATTCACTCTCGTAGAGGGCGATACATGAATGGACCAAAGTATTTGCTGGTATTGGCAATGCTAACAGTGGGAATATTGACAGATTAAAAAAAAATGGCCTGTATCTACAAAATATGGGCCACAGGTAAATGTAAAATGTTGATATATCGTTAAAACAATGCCTTCCTTGTCTTCTATACCGTATTGTTTTGGATGGTATTAATACTACGTAGTTGCACCGTTTCAAAGTATAACAGTTTTGCCATACACCATGTGTGGGTAACGCGACATGTACTTACGGCTTCATTGGCGAAAGCCGCCGTCGCCAGCAACACGACACAGAGCAGTAGAAGGAAGCTCGCACGCATCTTGTCTGGCCAGTGACGTTCTACTGCCAGACAAGAGAACAGAACAACGATGGAATTAGCAAAAAAGAAAATGCTGGATTGACCTAACAAGATATGGTGAAAACACAAGAGTAGAGTGAGACACGAAGCAGGATTTCAACGAACGGACAAGATAATGTTGGCGCGGGTGGACAAGACAGGCGTGGAGTGAAATAAGAAAGCAAGGACAATACAGCCTTTGGGTGTAAGAACATAGCCACATGTATATTATATTTATCACTCGAGTCGAATAACCTGCCGGTTGGGTTTCTGGTAGATTCGATTCGTGTAAGGTAAGTCTGTTGAGATATATTATTCGAGTCGATTCAAACGGATTGGCAGGAATCAACTATGATTTACCCATCGCAGACCAATGTCTTTGAAACAGTATCGGGTCCTTACTAGAGTCACGCACGCACGTCAACGGTGCCCTTGATGCAAAAACACAACACAGACACTATGTCGTGCTTTGTGCATGTATGTATGTATGCATTTATGCATGTATGCATGTATGTATGTACATCTCTCGGTATCCCTGTCTCTATGTCTATCTATATATATGCCTCTCTATGTCTATGTGTCTCTCTGTCTCTGTATCTCTCTGTTTCTCTACCTCTCTCTCTCTCTCTCTCTCTCTCTCTCAGTCTCTCTGTCAGAGTCTATGTTTATGTGTCTCGTTTCCGCTTTGCTTCTGTATTCTCTATCTCTCTACATCTATGTCTTTATGTCTCTCTATATCCCTGTCTATCTGTATCCGCGACTCTCTGTCTCGCTGACACTATGCCTCTCTGCCTTTCTGCAACTCTGCTTCGCAGCCTCGCTGCCTTCCTTCTTCTCTGCCTCTCTGCCCCTCTGCCTTTTTGCCCTTTGCCTATATATCTTTCTGCCGTTTCTCTGTGTATCTCTGTCTCTCTGTGTCTCTGTCTATATGTCGCTCTGTCTCTCTGCCCCTATCAATATCTGTCTCTCTGTCGCCATGTCTCTCTCTATCTCTGTCTATCTGATTCTCTGTCTGCCTCTCTCTTTCTCTCTTTCTCCATGTCTCTCCGTCTCTCCATCTCCCCCTTGTCTCCCTGTCTTCCTCCCCGTCTCTCCCTCTCTAGGTCTCTCTGTTTCTACTTCTCCCCGTCTCTCTACCTCTGTGCATTTCTGTCTCTCTGTCTCCCTATCTACGTAGCTCTCTCTTTATACCTGTCTCTATGTCTCTCTGTATATATGCCTCTCTTTCTCTTTCTCCCATTCTCTCTGTGTCTCTGTTTCTGTCTCTCTCTCTCTTTCTTTCTCTCGCTCTCTCTCTCTCTCTCTCTCTCTCAATATGCCTCTATGTCTCTCTCTGCCTTTTCCTTTCTGCTTCTTTTTCTCTCTGCCTCTCTCTCTCTCTCTCTCTCTCTCTCTCTTCTCTGCCTCTCTGCTGCTCTGTCGGTCAGCCTATCTGTTT
>OY759273.1:23219035-23234035 GCA_963662155.1 Lamellibrachia columna | reverse complement strand
GAGAGAAAGTCAGATGCAGAGAGGCAGAGTTAGATAAAAATGTATGTATATTTTTCAAAGACGGAATCGGCTTGCCGTTGTGGACTTTTTCCGCAACACCAGATGATAATTATTTATATTGATACTTCTACTAATGTAAACTCTGTACGACTGATTCATTTTAAAGGGCTTTGTAAGCGGTTGGTGGTTTGTACTGGACACGTCTAGGGAAGGTCTTCGTGACGTCTTGTTGAAGATTGATAATGCTGTGAGTGTTCCAGTGCCATAGAGATGACCGACATTGATCTAATGTCACATGACGAACTAGGTATTGTCTTCTCTTTAACTTAGTCTTGGACTGTTCACCGACATGACAATGCTTTGCCTCTGCATATCTGATAATAATGTGCATCCATGTGAATCACTTCATAAGCAATGGAATAACCTTGGGGTTCACGATATTATGTATTTGAATACAACAATGTCAATGGTTACATTATCGCCATCATCTCCTTTGGTGGGAGTACATAGTGAACACTGTAATCTATGTTTTTTGTCAACAACACACGTCTCTCTGCCACTTTGTATCCCTGACTCTCGGTCTGGGTCTGCCTGTCTGTCTGTATGTATCTCTGTTTGTCTGTCTGTATGTCTGTATGTCTGTATGTATGTATGTACGTATGTATATATGTATGTATGTATGTATGTATGTATGTATGTATGTATGTATGTATGTATGTATGTATGTATGTATGTATGTATGTATGTATGTATGTATGTATGTATGTATGTATATCTGTATGTCTGTCTCTCTCCCTTTCTCTCTGTCTCTCTGTCATCATCGCTTTATTTCTCTATGTCTCTCAGTCTCACTGTCTCTCTGAAGCTCATTCCTCTGCATTTCAGACTATCTGCCACTGTGTCTCTGCGTCTCCCTATCTCTGTCTCTGAGTATCTTTGTTTGTGCCTCTCTGTCTCTCTTTCTATCTGTCTCTGTCTCTCTGTATCTTTTCTTCTTTTCTCTCAGTTTCCTTGTTTCTGTCTGTATCCTTGTCTCAGTCTCTCTGCATTTGCGTGTCTATGTCTCTATGGATTCATATCTCTGTCTGTGTCTGTCTGTTTCATCATTCTGTCTTCCTCTCTCTCTCTCTCTCTCTCTCTCTCTCTTTCTCTCTCTCTCTCTATATCTCTCTCTCTCTCTCTCTCTCTCTATCTCTTTGTCTGTTTTTTTTGTCCATGTCTCTTTGTATATTTGTCTCTCTTGTTATCTGTATCTCTGTCTCCATGTCGCCCAGTCGCCCTACCGTGTAGCAATTACCAAACGTGACGACCTGTCTGCCTTCCTCCCTTCCTGCATTCGTGCTTGCGTGCGTGTTTCTGTGCGTGCGTGCCTGCGTGTTTGTAATTGTATGCAGTCGATCATACATTAGAATCATTAAAGTTATACATGAATGGACTGTGATAATTTAAATGTTTGGAAATTCCTATCTCAAGTATGCGGCAATATACAAGTTTGCGCGGCAGTAGAAGTACCACAACGTGTCAAAGGTAAGGCATATTGTATTGACTATTCAGTCATCTTTCCAACAAAATTTCTTACTAAACGACTATGTCAATAAGTCAGGGACATAACTTGAATTGGCTCACAACACCTACAAGTAGTAGACGCTCAACCGGCAGTTGTGGACTTTTTCCGCAACGCCAAATGATATAATGATACTTCTACGAAAGTAAACTTGAGGGTTTTTACGGGGCTCGTCTCGGGAAGATAGGCATGACGTCTTTTCGCAGATTCGTTACGCAGTGAGTGGTCGAATGTCATAGAGTTGACCGACGTTGGTAAAATGTCACCTGACGAACTGGGTGTTGTCGTCTCTGTCAAATACGTCATGGACTATTTACTGGTATGGCACGGCTATACCACGGCATATCGGGATACGTCCAGGGAGAAAGAGACCAAAGATCACTCGGGAGGCCGCAGGGCTGGACGATGTGTAGTGTACGATGTACCGATCATAGATGGCTTACCATATAATATAACGTTGGGAGCATGTTGATGATATTTCACCAGATGTAATTTATCGTGTTATTGGTGTGTAATTGTGTATATAGAAACATATAACTAGAATGTCTGCTTTGATTCAGATATTGTAAAATACATAATATGTTGAAATTGTGTTACTCATAAAAATATACATAAAAGTACAAGATAACAGTACCCGGATGAACGCTACACATACGATGTGCTGTTTTGCGTATGTTCGACGTATACAAATGTATTATTATATGCTTAGCAACGGTAACACGTGCTTACGTGTACGTGTATGCTTATGTGCGAAATAAGTAAAACAAGAGACTCCCACGACGCCGCTACAGAGTATTGTCTGATGGGGAGGTCTGCTCGGAGTGCCCGTCATTTCCCTATATAGACATGATGAACATTACACATGCCCATGCAAACGTAACGAAACACTTTGCCCAAAAAGTAGTAATGATGCTTCTGGTCCTGAAAATGTGGCTTCATCATTAGCAATATCTCCGAAAGTGTATACCTTGCTCATACACCAACGTGAACAAGATCCACGTGTAATGTAGTAATGTGCAGTTCAATTATCAAACTAGTGTGATCTAATATATAAATAAAAATGTATGTTTGTATGTCTGTCTGTCTCTCTGTCTGTCTGTCTGTATTCATGTTTGTCTGTATGTCTCTCTGTCCGTATCTCTGTTTGTCAGTTGCGTCTTATCCACGACCGCAGTTCTGGGTCGATCAAGACGAAACTTTGCATGGTGATCCAGGGGGCCTTTCTTACGGACATAGGGGGCTCGGACGTGGAACCATCCCTACAGGGGCCCCTGGGGGGAATTATTTTGTTTTCTACGTCATCGTAAAGATGATAATTATACCTAAATATGTGCCGCTCGATGTATGCAGAAATTGTGAATACTTTTCAAGTTATTGGTAGCGTCTATACACAGCATAACAAACAAACACTAGCTACTTCATTATAATTAACATAGTAGCTCTAGCCAGATAGGCTGCTTTGTGAAGAACTTGCTACATTGTAATAATATTGCCGTCCACATCTATAAATATAACTAGAAACGATCACTAACTTATATAATAATATATATGAGTGGAAAATACATGAGAACAATAGTATACTGTAAATGCATTTGTTAGCAACATTACGCGTGTTTTCTCATGCCTAATAATAATGCTCACGACCACTGCACTCTTGGACGTCCAGAACTACATCTCACACGAACGAATCGCAAATTCACACAACAGTGTCTCATGCATAGCTTGGCACACGTAATAAACACAACGTCCGAAGCGATATTTAATCAAATATTTCTGCACAGCTTGCATAGTGCGTACGTGCGTGTGTGTGTGTGCGTGCGTGTGTGCGTGTGTGTGTAGGTGGGTGCGTGCGTGCGTGCGTCCGTGTGTGTGTATCACTTGTATGTTATGCATAATAATCATTATTATTATAATTAAAATACATTTCACTCAAGTCTGCCGACACTGCGCGAGGTCAATCACACATTAGATTCGGTTCAGCAAAGGTTAAATTTTAATGGACAGTCATAATTTAATGGTTTGGAATGGTGTGGTCGTCTCTATCAACTACGTCCTGGGCACGTCAAGGGAATGTCGGCATGACAATTTCTTGCAGAGTTATTACGCTGTGAGTACACTAGGTCATAGAAATGACCGATGTTGGTATAATGTCACCTGACGAACTGGGACTGGTCGTCTCTATCAACTACGCCTTGGAATGTTTACTGGCATGGCATGGCTTTGACACTGCATATCTGGTAATAATGTGCATTCATGCGAATCGCTTCAAAAGTAGCACAATAATGTTGGTGTTTTCGATATTGTATATTTGAACACAACTATGTCAGTGGTTGCATTATCGCCATTAGTAGGAGTACATAATATTATCGCCATTAGTAATAGTACATAGCAAGGACATTATTCTACATTTTCCCAACAACACACTCTGCTTATATGATCTGGAACTATATGTTGTGGTGAGTTCTCTTTGAGGAGCAGGCAAACACACTAAAATCAATTGCTATGTATTATTATAATAACATATATTTATTTTGTATTTCTCTGTTGTCATCATTGTCTTTTCGTTCTTCCTCTTAAACACATTTATCCTTTATATTTATATGAACATCTCCTTTTATATAGCTCTCCGTTGTCATCATTGTCTTTTCGTTCTTCCTCTTACACACATTTATCCTTTATATTTATATGTACATCTCCTTTTATATATATCTCCGTTGTCATCATTGTCTTTTCGTTCTTCCTCTTACACACATTTATCCTTTATATTTATATGTACATCTCATATTGTTCGACGCATGTAATTTGTCTGCTTCCAAATGTTCAGTTACATGCAACATACTTTAGTGCTCTGCTTCAGTTATGACGTCACACTCTCCGCTAAGATTCGCTATCTCCATAGAAACAACCTCATAACATTTATCGGTTTGTCTTAGAGGTTGGTTCGGCTCTATGTGTCTACATAATCAGGTTGTCTTTGCTTTGTCGAATCAAATGTTTTCATTTTGACATTTCACCGTTGGTTTGAAAGGATGCAGCAAAAATACAAATCGTCTTACGCATCGACAATGACATGTTATTTTTAAAACGACCGACACTTGCAGTTCGATGAAGCACTTAAAATAAAACGTTATTTTACTTACCACATACGTAACGTAACGCAGTTGAGGTATAAGTTCATTTATTGTATGAGCCATGTGTTTGAATCACATGCAGTTGCAATTGTTAGTACACAGTGCAGTGGTTTTAGCGAAACTTGAAAGTGTTTATTTTGCATCACGAAATGTGTAGCCTTATTGTTTTTAAACGTTTATGTGTGATGTCTTTCCGTAATAATTTAATTATATCATGAATAAAATTGTCTTACCACACAACTATTTATGTCTCTTATTCTACGTTTCAACAACCATCGGTTGCCTGCTCCATGAAACTCAATGCATGGACTTCAGTTCTTCTTCTGATAACCAGTTGGTGGCTGAACCAATACCCGTTCGTCTCTATTCATAAAATGTGTTGTCTTTTTTATACATATGGCCACCTTTATCCACCTAATACTTGCTTTCCTGTCAATCACCTTAGGTCCCTCCGAGTCAAATAGGCAGTGATTTATGTTGGCATGACCTTTGTTTGGTAACATGTGTTCCGCAGTTCTTCTGTGTATATTCCCTCCACAGGTAAACCATCTGGTTGTGATGGTATTGGCTTCCTTTTTGAGAAAGACCCGCCCCACCTATTATGCATATATACTTTTCGCGCGCAGACTTCACAGATGCATGGCTTTTTTAACAACGAACATAACGATAGTCAAGACACCCCATTTTATTAATGTATTTACAGTTAGAAAACGGGACCACGAAATAACGAACGGTTTGTTTGCTACGTCTGATTCTGACAACGCTCTATCCACTTTTACAGTTTAGATCACGGGATCACAGAACAACGCAGTATTTAACAGCAATGTCTGACGCCGACAACGCTCTATGTTTATGCATGATTTATCTATCAGGAAACAATTTTCATTGTATCTAATAGTGGTAGTTTATCTATTTTCCAAACTAATCGATCACTTCACACTTGCTACCACAACTGCCGGCGCACCTACTCTATTGAGCGCGCCAACGCGCCGCGGGCCAGCGCGCTGAATACAGTAAGCCATGAGCAACTGATGTGGTAAGGTTACACCGAATGTGGAACTGAGTTGCCTAAGCCAGCTCTACTTTCACAAACGAGACAACGCGTTTACCGCACCAGGTTGTCATACATACCTAGGCAAACTATGAGATATTTCGATTACATACAATGTTAAACAATGAGACACGACGTGATTTGTTTTAAACAAGAGCTGATGTGTAATTATGCTCACCCGCCTGAGCACCGAGAAAACCGCCTTACGATCTTTCGTGCCTGTACACATAGATATACAGTAATAAGAGTATTATTAGTACTATATATCTGTGCTGTCGACGGCAGATTCTATGGATAGAACGATAGCGACACAACTGTAGACGAGAGCGCCTAGCGACCAAAGGCAACTTGTCATGACATCATGTATTATCGATCGTTGGTTATGCGATGGTTAGTTATCTGGCAATATAATATATCTATATTATAAGTTTTTACAAATCGCTAGAGAAGTTGTAACTTACTGTCAGTAAGTTGACGCTGTGTTGCTCTGGAAGCTTCAAACGATTTTAGCTCGTTCAATGAAGACGGAAGCTTGGCGGCCGGTGTAGATGAAGTGCGCGTATCGACACTTTATAACAGATAGTGGGGTGGCTGCGGCGACAATTGATTAGCCAATCGAAATGCACTTTAAGGTGACGCAGAGGCGGCGTTCACGTCACACAAGGTCTCATTGATATGGCGCCACCGACGTGATATTTTGTTATAATAATAGAAGCCTAACAGTAAGCCTACTTTTTCAACAAGATAATGTGTTATTTGGTGTAAACCTGCTCGAGACTGGAAGGATACAAGAGTAATGAGTGATAATTGAGGTGTGTTGATAGATTGTGCTTGTGTTGGTCCCACTGTTTCATCCAGCAGCTCCTTATGTAAGTCGCAGTCGGTGACATTGAAACTGTTACGTAAATACACCTGGATCCGCCATCTTGTCCGAAGTACCTGACACGTACACACTTTTTTTATGAGCATATAGACGTGTTTGAACGAGTGAGTGACGACGAAAACATCTCATTGCTCTGTTAGCAAGCGCGCACCTAAGAATTCAAATGTTATAAACACTTATTAAAAATGTGTCATTATGTGGTATCACGCAATTACTGCTGGTTACAATAGGTCAGCCATTATTCAAAGTAAATAACAAAATATAGATAAGCGCTCTCTGAAATAGATATCAAAACCCAACTCCGAATATCTTATAATTTCTTCAGCTGGCAGTGGTTAGTAGTTAGGTATGGGTAAATTCAAGTATAATTGTAACACTCAAGTATTCGTTATTGGAAAGCAGTGGTCTCGCAGTTAGAGCACCGGACTGTCGATAGAAAGGACGGCTCGAGTCCACCTGCCGCCGATTCGAAGTTTGGACAGTTTTCTTTCACTCCATTTTTCGGAAGAGACACTAAATGCCGTTGGTCCCCTCTACCTGCTGTATATGCCAAAGGAAGTAAAACATCTAGTCACCTAGAGAGAAAAAAGTTAAAATAGGCCATTCCTGTGCTAGCTCTATCCAGTTAAATGCCCTGAGTCATTGCAATTACAAATTACTTTACATCGTGAAATACACCCTTTGAGAAATACCCTTTATGAATCAGTCAGTCGTGCTGACGATCGGCTGACGACACACAAATATTGGCGCCGTGCGTCTGACCTTTGCTGCAAACACAATGTACCGCAGGCATTGACGTGACGTTATTTATTTTTAAATAGGAGCTGATATGTAATTATGCTCACCCGCCTGAGCACCGAGAAAAACCGCCTTACGATCTTTCGTGCCAGTACACATAGATATTAGTGCCCTGCACGGGCCGGGCTTTGGGTCCAAGCCCGGCCCGGCCGCAGCCCGCCTCTACATAATTTCGCGGGGCGGGCCGGGCCTGGGCCTACATATTGCGGGCCCGGCCGAGCCTGGGCTGAAATTTTGTTTAACACATCGGGCTTGGGCCGGGCCTGGGCTTAGTGTGAGCGGCCGGGCCGGGCTTGGGCTGGGCCTGGACATAATAAAAATATTCATACAAAACCCAGATTATTATTTTTTTTATTCAATGGCAAAGTACAAACATGTCTAAAGCATTTACCTGGCTGGGCCGAAATTGAGGGGTATCTACTATGGGTAAATGTGTTGAAAGGCACGTGATTTTGTCGAATTACACACAACATGTAAGTTAATGGATCGTCAATGTGCTGTGAAATGTTGAAGATAATCATAGAACAAATAATGACGGCCTATTGGAAAATCCAATGTGTTTTCACCCCTTTTGTTCCATGGACGAGTAGCATATCAGCCCTCGCCGTATCGATAGGGCTTACCGTCTGTGCACATTTCTAGTCTGTTGATTTGAATTGGTCTTTATTCAGCACATATGGTACAAAGCATTACAATATACAAACAACAAAAGATGCAATTGTTGAATGGGACATGCAAGAAGTGTAAAAATGATATGTGCATCATTTGAATGTGAGCTAATATTAACAAACAATAGTCTGTTATATACTTTGTACATTACAACTATTAGTTTTAAAATAATTAGATAAAAAATATTGAGGCACTAAATTGAACAAAAGCTTGCTTATGTGAGCACTATATTCCGGCTGACAAAAGGCTGGATTGACAACATCGCGCACTGGACATCTGGTGGATTCGAAGTGGCTACAGAGATTGCAAGGAAACCCTAGCAACTTCATTGAGGATATGTCTACACGACTTGACATCCAAAGATAAACATTACTTATACAAAGCATCCAATCAGATGTAACTAAAATAGTACAAAGCAAGGAACTGTAACTATAAAGCCAGTTACGCAGTACATTGTCCACAATCTTGGCGCATTGCCAACGTTTGTGTGGCAGGCAAGTAATGTTGCGGTTGGCTGCACACAGCTCTCGCCGTATCGAAAGGGCTTACTGTCTGTGCACATTTCAAGGCTCTAAATTTCGAACGCATATTAAATTGAATTTATGATTTTACGAGTACATTTATTTCAGGTAAAAAAACACCCATAAACAGTCGGTAAGTTAGAAATATAAAAAATAAGCTTACAAGTTAAAACAAGTTAATAAATAAATATGTTATAAAAAGTATTAAAAATAATAAATAAATATGTGAAAAATTATATAAATTCACCATCTTTCAATATAAATAGTGATTCAGCCCAGCTAGTCCACATGGGCCCATTAACAATATCTGTACAAGTGTACATGCATTTTATCATGTCATTGTCAATGATAAGAATACGTTTTCTAAAAACGTAAAAATTTTTGTGCAATAGGGCGTCACATGTGTCAATAGCATTACTGACAAACATGTTGCTCGCTCTGTCCCATCGGTTTTAAATAGGTGCCCTTGTTAAAATTTACCCAGAGTTGGGAACAATAAATTTACAATAATATGTATGGAACAGGTGTAGCTTAGCACCGATGGAACAGTTGTGCAATTAAGGATAAAGCTGTTAGATCTGGCATAAAAGCTGCGCAGATGTCTTAACGTATGTTCATCTTCCTCTAAGTCATTACTAAATATTTTGTCTTTTCATAAAATACAAGTTTGTTATTGTTCATACAAATATCTGGACATTTTAGATGAAAGCCACGTGGTTTGGTAACCATACATATCGACTTTACAGTTTACGTATACAGTAAATAAATACATCGTTTGACACATTAAAGAAGTCAAAGGTCGCGGATCCCCATTTAATACAAAAAATTGGGTTCTGTATCAGTATAACAATATTCGAATGAGTAGGACAGGCACACATCGATTAAACAATTCCTTAAAGAGTGTCCAATGTTTAATTATATCAAATGCTTTAGATACATCTAAAAAGCATGTATACACAGTACTGTTTGTGCGCATGCGTCGGGGTGGTACGAGTCCGTTACATCGCTCCACACATTTCACCAATACAACATGTTCACCAACACAACGAATGACCACAACTGGTACAACAACTCAACATAATCAACTGATCACGCAGAACTAGACAAACCAAATGACAACAAACGCAATTAATCAAAACAACACCCTTTACCGCAACACATGAACCAACATTTCCAAGATGGCGGACTTCCACTGCCGGCGCCGTCCGGGTGAGTTCTATTCATTTTATCGCTAAGCATGTCATTAGTAAGCTTACCTTTTCTTCAAGTCGCCACATGTTTGCATTTGGATCTAACTTTCAGAAAACCATGCTACAAAATGTATTCCAATTCAGATCTCCTTTTAGGAAATATTCGCCTCACCTAGTCCCCCACTCCAAGCGGATGAATCTTGGGCTAACGCAAATTATCACCGTCATTCTCCTAATAGCAACGATCATTGGAACATGTCAGCTCGTATCTCGATCAAATCTCAAAATTAAACCAAAATATTATGCCCTAACTTTGAAACCCCGAATTAAATTCCCACCCAAAATAAAATTAAAATCAGACATTCTTACACATCTGTACCTGTACCATTCTTACACATATGTATCTGTACCATTCTTACACATCTGTATCTGTACCATTCTTACACATCTGAACCTGTACCATTCTTACACACCTGTACCTGTTCCATTCTTACACATCTGTACCTGTACCATTCTTACACATCTGTATATGTACTAGCAGACTGATCGCACTCTCAGGCGAAATCCCGAATTAAATTCCCACCCAAAATAAAATTAAAATCAGACATTCTTACACATCTGTACCTGTACCATTCTTACACATCTGTATCTGTACCATTCTTACACATCTGTATCTGTACCATTCTTACACATCTGTACCTGTACCATTCTTACACACCTGTACCTGTTCCATTCTTACACATCTGTACCTGTACCATTCTTACACATCTGTATATGTACTAGCAGACTGATCGCACTCTCAGGCGAAATCCACTCATACCCTGGCCCATATGGGCGCCCAATTTGTCCTTGTGGAAGTTGTCATGAACCTGTCAGAAACCGAGACAAGGCTATCTTCTGCGAAGAATGTAATCAGTGGCACCACATACATTGTATTGGCTCTGGCTCTGCGACCATTGTGGAATTTCAAATATTACTCTCCATCTAGAAATGAACAATCAAATTCTACCAAAACCCGGTCTGACAGTTCTATGCTTAGTACCCCAACACTTAACACATCACAAAATGCAGGCCTAATTTTAGCCCCAAATCCCCAAAACACCTCAACCCCCGAACGTCACAAGAAAACCCAAGGAATCACATTTAAAGGAATTGTTATAAACACCAACAGTATCAAGAGCATAGAAAAAGCAACCCAACTAAATGCAACTATTCAATATAATAACCCAGACATTTCTAGTTGAAACTAAATTAGATGCAAACTATGCTACATACTCTTTCCTACCACTCAACTACGAGGCCTCCAGAAAGGACAGGAATGTCCATGGCGGTGAATTCCTTCTAGCCTTCCGTAACACCGTTGTAGCTGAACCCCTCCAAAACTTAAACTCAAATTGTGAAATAATTTTGGAAAAAAAATTCACTTTGCACGAAACAAATGCATATACTTTGCATCTTGTTATCGACCCCCAAATGACCACCTCCAATCCCTTGAAGCTCTCCATGACTCCATAACTAAACTATATAGATCACACAAAAATTCCCCTAATGTAGTCATAGCTGGAGATTTTAACATCCCTGATATTAACTGGACAAATCACCAGACCACTAATAACAACACTGCTAGCAAGTATAACAAACTACTAGAAATAACTAACGACTTTGGGCTGCAAAACATGGTAAACGACCCCACACGTATCGCTTCTGGTAACATTCTTGACCTCATATTCACCTCAAATCCCTCCATTATCATCAACACCCATACCACTCCTGGTATGAGCGATCACGAATCCGTGACCTTCAATGTCAACTTAAACCCAGTTCGCAACAAGAACCCCCCCCCACAAAGTTTATAGTTACATATCACCAGACTGGGACAAACTCAAAGACGACATAGATAAATTAAATCGTGAGTACTTCGACATCTACCCCAACTTACAGGATATAGACATAAACTGGACCTTTTTCCGCGAACATCTGACTACCTTGATTAACAACAATAAAATACCTAGACGAAACACAAAAGCTAAAACCCACCTCTTGGCCTTTTATATGATTAAAAAACAAATAAATCGTGAAATGGCACACTTCCAAATAGTTTTTAGCTGTTGTTCAAAAACAAATAAATCGTGAAGTGGCACACTTCCAAATAGTTTGTTAGCAGTAGTCACATGGCTTTGTGCTACGTTGTCAAAGATAATTCTTCACACTAGTGGCCTTATGAACTAACTAGGGTATGAACAGCATAAGTAAGTAAGTAAGTAAGTAAGTAAGTAAGTAAGTAAGTAAGGAGAGAGAGATATGCATTTATGTGACCAAAACATATATACAGAATTATCGATGAATAATTAATGTTACTCACTTACAGCGCATAAAAAGAAAACCTTATACAAATACGGTGGTCAGTGAGGCCGTCACTAAGGCCACGGTATGGTCGCTATCGTGAGGCCACCCTTGCAATAATAAAACATTTTGTACTTTATGTAGTCATTAATCACAAACTGACACGTATAAATGCAATTACGTACATATACATATATACTTGCATGCGCCTCTGCATAAGGGTTGTCTGTATGTTTCAATATGTGTTAATTGTTGCATAGTGTGCTTAATACTTAGGAAAATATCGTACAGTATACACACAATGCACAATGGGAGACAGGGAGATCAGGATGTGACAGAGTGACAGAGAGACAGAGGGGCAGAGAAAAGGAGAGTCGTAGAGTCAGAAAAGCAGTTAGTCAGAGAGGCAGAGAGGAAGAGAGACATAGAGACGGATATACATTGTGTCCCTGTCTCTATGTCGCTCTTTCGCTAAGTGTGTCACTCTCCGTGCCTCTTTGTGTGTCCCTCTGCCTCTCTGTCTCCCTATCTCTACGTCTCTCTGTCTCTCTTTCACCCTGTCTCCCTGCTTTTATGTTTCTCAGTGTCGCTGTATCCATGTCTCTCTCTAACTTTCTTTTGTTTGTCTCTGTTTTCCTGTCTCTCTGCCTGTATGCCTGTCTCTGTCTCTCTGCCGCTCCGTCTTCTTGTCTGTATATCTGTCTATCTTTCTATCTGCCCTATGTATCTCTGTCTCCCTGTATCCCTGACACCACGTCTCTCTGTGTCTATCTTCATGACCGTCTGCCTATCTTCGTCTCTCTCTGTATGTCTCTCCATGTCTTTTTTTCCCTCTGCCTCTCTTCCTGTCATACTATCACTCTGTATATGTCCCGCTGTCTCTTTACATCCCTTTCTGCGTTCTCTTTGCATGTCTGTCTGGATACATGAATCTCTGTCTCCCTGTCTCTCTCTCACTCTCCCTCTTTCCCCCTATTTATATATGTATGTATGTATGTCTGTCTGTCTGTCTCTCTGTCTCTATCTCTATCTATCCCTATCACTGTCTAACTCTCTCTCTCTCTCTATCTCTCTCTATCTCTCTCTCTCTCTCTCTATCTGCCGCTATGTCTCTGTGCCTCTGTGTCTTTCTGCCTCTCAGAATCTCTGTCCCTTTTCTCCATATCTCTATATGTACATTTGTCTCACTGTCTCTATTTATGTCTCTCTCTGTGTATCTTTCTCTTTCTCTCTGTGTCCCTGCCTGTCTGCACACACACACACACACACACACACACACACACACACACACACACACACACACACACACACACACACACACACACACACACACACACACACACACACACACACACACACACACACACACACACACACACACACACACACACACACACACACACACACACACACACACACACACACAAACACACACACACACACACACACACATATATATATATATATATATATATATATATATATATATATATATATATATATATATATATAAATATATATATATATATATATATATATATATATATATATATATATATATATATATATATATATATATATATATATATATATATATATATATATATATATTTGCTTCTGTTTTTCTGTGTCGCCCTGTATCTCTGCGTCTATTTTTCTCCCCACCCCTCTCTCTCTCTCTCTTCATTTATATATGTCTCACTGTCTCCCTGTGTCTCTGTCTCCTTTCTCTCTTTCCATCATCCTTTCTGCTTCTCTGCATCACTGGCTCTCTCTAATTATATGTCTCCCTGTCTACCTGTCTACTTGTCTACCTTTGTCTCTGTCTCCCTCTCTACCTCTGCGTATATGTATCCCTGTCTCCCTTTCTCTCTGTCTTTGTGTCTCTCTGTCTCTGTGTTTTTTGCCTCTCGGTATATCAGTCTCTCTGTCTCCCCGTATCCCTGTCTATGTCTCTTTTTGAGACAGTGGTGGGAGACGTAAGTGTACGGATAACATCGCCCAAATATTAGCCCCCATCCAAATTGCAGCCAGTATAATATCTCCCTCCGCACCAATACATATAATGCTTAGTAAAAGTTTTTATTTTTCGGTCGTGTTCTACTGTGTTGTGTTCTACTGTCACGTGTTCTACTGTGACGTGTTCTACTGTGCCGTGTTCTACTTTTCACGTTCCTCAACACTCAAAGGTTCACCTCTAGGAATACTCCAAACAAATTGGTAGCCAGTTGTTTTTTAATTTAACATACAATAAGCAAACATTTAAAAGTATCATATCTCATAGATAGCAGGCTAGATAGCGGTTTATTTCACTCTGAAATCATCACTCTAAAGTCATCATGTGCTCCAGTGTGTGCTTGCATGCGTACGGGCGTGCGGGCGGGCGGGTGTGCATGCGTGCGAGCGTGCGTGGGTGCCATATCGGTTGTCATGTATATTGTGCTTGCCTAAAACTTTTTTGACATGTAATGTACATTTCAAGAATGTCAAAATCTCATAAAAAAACTGCTTTGTTTTGATCTTTTATGTATGTTTTTGAGCTTTTAATGTAAACGACGCCAAAAGGGTTGACTCCGTTAAATGCCTAATGGAATGGTCCTGGCCAAAATAAATATGTTGATGAGTTCATAATAATCACTACAAGAGAGATATTGGTATCTTAGTGCATTATTTATTTATTTATACATTTAATACGTTGTGTCTTACAATAAAATGAGGCTTTTCGAACACGCCGGAACGAAATTCCCCATATTTTTACGAAACAAGTTTCTTCGATCGGCAATCGTACGTATTTCACTCAACCCAACTTTTCTAACAGCGTGTTTGCACTTAATGAAATAACATTTGTGC
>OY759273.1:23174035-23209035 GCA_963662155.1 Lamellibrachia columna | reverse complement strand
TTTCTGATCCTCCTAATATATGTATCCCTCTCTTTCTCATTCTCTCTCTGCCTCTCTGTATTTATTTTTTATCTCTCCATGTGTCTCTTTATCTTTCTGCCTCTCTGCTTCTTTCACCTCCCTGCCTCACTGCATTTCTGTCTCTATGTCTCTTTTTTATATGTTTCTCTCTCTCTCTCTCTCTCTATGTGTCTCTCTGACTCTCTATCTCCCTGCCCCTTTATTTTTTTGTCTCTCCGCCTCTCTGTCGGTCAGCTTCTCTTTTTTTTCTATGTGTCTCTGTCTCTGTCTCTTTTTATCTTTGTGCCTGTGTCTTTCTGCCTCTCTGTATGTTTGTCTGTATGTCTGTCTCTCTCATTGTTTCTCTGTATCCCTGTCTCCATGTATCTCTATCCCTCTGCCACTCTGTCTCTGTACCACTCAGTTTCTCTATCTCATTATCTCCCTATATATCTTTTCTCGATGACTATGTATTTTTCAGTCTATGTGTCTCTTTGTATCTCCCTCTCTTCCTGTGTCTATCTGTCTTCGTGTCTCCATGTATCCCTCTCTCTATGTCTCTCTTTCTCTCTGTATTTTTCTCCATGTCACTGTATCCATGTCTCTCTGTACCTCAGCCCCTCTGTAGCCTGTATCTCTGTATGTCTGCATTTATGTCGCCCTGTCTCTCTGTATCTCTCTATATCCGTCTCTCGATCTCACCGGCTCTCCGTCTCTTTACCTCTCTGTTTCACTGTCAACGTGTTTCTCTCTGACTGGGTCTCCACATACCCCTGTCTATCTGTTTTCTTGTCTCTGTCTCTCTCTCTCTCTTTCTCTATACATGTCTCTCTGTATCACTTCTGTGTATGTCTCTCACACTCTCTTTATCTTTATAGATCGTACGATAGCGCCACCTCGCAGACTCGTTATAATCAAATGTTTAGTCGGTCGGTTTCTATATTATTTTAATCATCACGTGGCGACAGTAGCCAAGACTATTTATGACACATTATTTGGTTACACCGATATTAGATTTAATCGTACGATAGTGTCACCTCACTGAGTCAGAATAATCAAATGTTTGTTCATGGCCGGTTGGTATATATACGGTTATGTCGAGATAGCTCAACTGAATTTATGTTGTCCCCTCGTAGTTTATTTATACTCACATACCAGGCGGCTAATTGTACTAGAAATACAGGGTCCCGTGTGCGAGGATGACGAATGCCATCCGTGTTTTCGTGGAGGATTCCGTGGATACACACGTAACAGTTGCTTTGGTAAATGTCAATGTTCATAACGTATAAAGTAATAGTTGCAGTTGATGCACACGACATGCTGATAACTCGATTTGTATGCAGTATTTGATATGAACATGCTATATTCCTTAATAAGTCAGTGTTTGATTCGTTGATTAGAATAATACTTTCCTGAATGTTTGGAATATGGCTATGACCCCTATGGACCTTAGGGACGTGAGTTGAAATAGTCGGATTACCCGTCTGTAAACAGTGGCGGAACAAAACAGGTTTTGAACGCCGACATAAACCGGGTGTCATAACAAGGATACTAACTATGTATGTTAGACACGTTTATTCTACCAGCATTATCAATGCAGAAAAATAGATCACATTCTACATTGGGCTCCAACAGTGACGTGTCTAAGATCTCGCAAGGGGGGGGGGACCAAAGCGGGGCAAGTTTGGCATCCAAAACAATTACACAAGAAGGGAATGGCCCAATGCCACATGCCTAAATACGCAACTGGGCTCCATCAAATCACCTTGATATATTAAAATAATATATAATATTTATAGTATAATATTTATGTAATATATTTTTTCTTGGGCACAGTTGAGTTCAACGATGTTCAACAATAGGGAGGTCAAACGGGGTCATACGTCTTGTTGGTCAATTCGCCAGATATAATCAACGGATTAAAACATGACATTAACTGTTTGTTGCATTTATAGATTTACAGAATCGTGTGATATTTAAAACTTCGACTATAACTAGGTGAGAGAGTATATGAATACACGGAACACTTTATTAATTATTTGTTTCTGTTCTGTTATTTAATTTTCAAGATATCAACAAGTAAAGTTGAAATTTCGATAAATCCGATGTTGCGTCTCCGCGTACGCTGAACTCGGCTGTCCGCGAAGTGAAGTTTGTGATTATTAGTAGTGGCTCAGCTAGACTGCCTCACCGGATTGTCAATGCACTTTTATCTGTCTGCAAGCGACAGGGTGACTATGAATTATTGGGTTAAAATTTCCTGTCCTTCGTCCACATTGGCACATTGGCCGCTATGGGCAGTTAACAGACAGTACAAACTAATAGCAAGTAATTTGAACTTTCAAAAGTGTCTATAATAGACTGGTGTCCATTATGGACAGGTGTCCGCCAATGCAGGTTTTTACTCTCTCTCTCTCTCTCTCTCTCTCTATATATATATATATATATATATATATATATATATATATATATATATATATGCACCGGATAAGTAAAATAAACATGTCAACAATTATTAATTATATATGTTATTAGATTTACCTATATAAAACATTATTTATATCAAAGCCATAAATATGTAGCATATATGATTATATAGAACCAGAAGTAAAACCATATACACCACTATACAATTACTGGTGTGAAACCTTTAGCACGTTACAAGCTAAAATACATGTTTCACTGTTGAAAGAAAAGCATTACCATTTCATAGCAGTTTGCAAAATAACCCATGCTAAGTATCGGTAATAGACCCGTATGACTGTACCAAACAACAATTATTAACACTAAAAATCATGTATTATTGTATACAAGTAACATTATTATATATACATATATGTAATTCACATATCAGGTGTTTATCATTAAAATCGTCAGTGCATAATTGTTCTTAAATGTTCCAGACAGCGTAGCGGTAGACATAACTGAGCCAATAGGTGTCAGGGTCACTGTCATTCTCCAGAAAAGTGATTCAGTGCCAAAAGAAATGTCCAAGTAACTAACACCAATTCGTAAAATTAAATCCAATTTTTAACACATGTAACTAGGTCGAATTTATAACTATGTTATAATGAGTTGACTCACATTTCTAAAGAATTACCCCGGACCAGGCACATGAAAATTATGACTCAGACACTTTTCCCGAGGTACCTCAGATAATTTGTGTGGTATGAATGCCACAAATGACATGACCAGCATCTATCCACATTACTCTTGTGCATCCGGGACCGGTATCTGGTGTATATACATATATGTCCATATCAGGCATGGGGCAATTAACTTGAACAGTATTAATTAAATTACAATTAACTCTGCAATTACATTAAATTAACCTAATACATTTCTCAGTTCAATTAAATTAGAAATGTTTACACATTTAAAACAGAAATGTGTTTTGTAAATTTGTTGGACAGAGATTTGCTCATACAATATTTACAAGACATTTCTTCATGGATCATTTTATCACATTTTTAAAGTTGTAGATACTTAAAAAAAAAAAATTCTGAAAAGATTAAAATTTTTGTTGATATGGGGTTTCCTCCTAAATTCAACCATCAAATTAACAAAACCAGGCAACATAATGTCTATGCACCAAGTTGTTACAAGTTGGCACTGTGAAAGATTCCAAACTGATGCTATATTACATTTCTCTACATCTCCCCATTAACGGTTATATGTACAAAAAAATTATAGATGCATACGTCTAACGGCCCTGTAGGCCCTCTTGGCTGCAAGTTGCCAGAACCAAATATTTGTTTTAAACAAAGATTTGCTGAAGCCACAATTAGCCATCAAGTTATCACACTACGAGAGGGCATTCTGTTGTCTAGGCCTTCTCTCCAATTTTACAGGTGCCTGAATGACCAGCCTTCCCTAGTTGGTATATGTCCTCTGTGTTGTTTTCCCTCCAATTCACACATGCCTGAACCTGATCTCTCAGGCTAGTGACTGGAATAGTTACTACATACCTTCTGGAAACACTTAGGTAACATGACTGAGCTATCATGTAATATCAACTGTTAAATGAGCACTTAATTGAGAGTAAATTGTGAATTTGTCAATTAAATTAATTTCTTTTGGTAAAGGCAATAAATGAAATGAAATTAGCCTTTCCGGAAAAGTTATTTGATTAAATTAAATTATTTTAGTTAATTAAATTAACAAATTAACAACTGAAATTAAACCATGCCTGGTACATATATGAATGATGTACATACATATTACAGTTAGCATATTATCAGTTTTTTTATTGCATAACCTCAATTAAGCATCACTATAGTGAGCAATTTAAGTCTCCTTATGGTGTATTGTTGAAAAAAGTGTATTGTAGTTATCTTAAATATGATTTTAAAGTGCCTGTTAGTTCTCTACAAATAATGTGTTTCATGTGAAATTTTTTAGGATCATTTCCGTTTTCCATTATCTATTTCGTGCTATGCAATACAAATATTACTTTAAATATTACTTTGTTGTTTTTAATAAAAATATTAATATGACCCCTTCGTGCGTTGAATCGTCTTCGTGATTCTGATGCAACTGTAGTATTATTAGTGCTCATTCTGTAAAGGCGCCAAATTGAAAACTAATGAAAACACGGCTAATGCAGCTACTCGTAGCAATTCCGATCGCTAAAACACAATATTTGACAATCATATGTGCCAACAAGACGGCATCTATACGAAGCGACAACACAAAATCAGATGAGATGAAGATTGTGTTTATAGCGCCGGGTGGATGGCAATGACAAGCGATTGAAACGATGACATGTGGCTGTGACTAATGGAATAAAAATGATCTGAAAATATGTTGGCCCACCGGGCTTGTAAAATGTGGAAACTTGTGGCCCGAACTGGCCCGGCGGCTTTTTTGGGCCAGTGTTAACGAAGCGGCCTTCCCTAGAGCATCAGCTTTTTTCGTGGTAGTTTGTTGTGGTTTCACGGTCCTCCTTTCTTAAATGTGGTGTGGCTGGTTTTACCTTTTGCTTCTTACATAGCTGTAGAAAAGCTTTGGTTTGTCTTTAATCATCGTCAAAAGCTTCTTTTCGTATTCCCTTTATACTTTTTTTCAGATAGTATTGGTTTTAGTCTATATATATATATATATATATATATATATATATATATATATATATATATATATATATATATATATTTAAACTCTTTGTTCCTATCAGTTTTTCATACCTTTTCCAAAGTTGAATATGTTTCTTTACCGCTCTACGGACTCTCTTAGTTCCAAGGGGCTTTAGGATTTGGTTTCTTCCTTTCCCTTAAAGGCACATTTGTTTACACTTCCTCTTCAACATTCAACTTAAAGTATTTGCCCCTCTCGTTTACCCCTTTTGAATCCATTTCTTCTTCCCACTTAACATTATGAAAGCCACATTCGCTTTCCAGTAATCATATATTTTCCCACCATATACACTTGTTTCTATAGCCAAGTATGTAATGAATGGCCACACCAATCCAAACATGATCACTTTTCCCCAGTGGAGTAATATGTTTTAGGTTCTCAATCATATAATTCTCGTTTGTGAAAATGTAATCTAACATTGACGGTTAATTTCATTCCATAAATATTGTGCTAAAATCAACATGTTGGTCGAGGACTAAATCCAGTGTTGCATAAAACAAATGTTTTTTTACAGTTCGTCAATTAAATTGGTGTAGCAAACTATCGTTTACATTGTTGAATATATATAAGATAAAGCGATACATTTACATAAATTACATATACAAGGTAATATCTGACATAGCTGTTGCAAACGTTTTCGGTAAAAGGGAAATAACATCAGGATTTTAGCGTAAGTTAGTACAACCTGAGTTCATTGTTTTGCTTACACGGTGTTCTGCGTATTCGCTAGTTGGCAGGCTTCTGTGGGCTCACGCGAGCTTAGTAGATAGAACATAGTTAGCAAGTAAATTATTGTCAAAGTTAAATGAAAACCTAAATAATCCAGCCTAAAGTGTTCTTTTGAACACAGAAAACAGCCTTTTTCAAGGCTTACGTAACAATCTAGCTAAAACTATATGCTGTGATGGCGCCATGGAGACGGCAGGTAAAGGCCACCTGGCATTTAATATGCGGGGGTTGTAGCAACTGGGTGGACTTCGTCAAGTCCGGGTGTGAGAAACCCTGGGCTGAGGTTCAGGAGTATAGTTTTAGTTTTGAGTGTAGGGGATGTTCGAAGATGACTGAACTAGAGGTGGAGATGGAACAACTGAGGCAGCTCGTTGTGGCAATGGTGGGAAGAGAACAGGTGGGTTGTGCCAGTGGTTCCGGACTTTAAAGTGGGGGAAGACGTTTAGAGAGATGCTATAAAGAGCTCACCTCAGCCTGGGAGGAGGCTGAGAGGAGGTAATGTGACAGGGCGTCAGGAGACGGGACATAAGACGGGATGGAAGGAAACGGGAGCGAAGGAGACGGGAGGGATGGAGACGGGAGCGAGGGAGATGAGAGGGAAGGAAACGGGAGCAAAGGCAATGGAAGCGAAGGAGAGGAGAGGGAAGGCAACAGGACCCTGGTAGACGGGAAGGAAGGAGACGGGAGGGAAGGCAATGGGAGCGAGGGAGACGGGAGAGAAGGCGAAAGGAACAAAGGCGTCAGCAGCGAAGGCGACAGGAGCGCAAGATAGCCAGGAGACGGGAGAGAAAAGTGGAATGTTGATGGCCGAGAGAGCAATGGACAACTAGCCGCCACGTGACCCAACTACAGGACAGATTGCAACGGAAGGGATCCGACGCAAGAGCTACTATGAGGTAGTGATAAAGGGGGTGAGGAGGAGAGCAAGGGAATTTGTGGGGATTCGATAGTTAGATATATCAATGACTTGGACGATACTATAACAGGCAACGTACTGAAATTTGCCGATGACACAAAAGTATTTAGAAAGGTTAACAATGATGGTGATATACAACATTTACAAAACAATCTAGACAAATTAGTTAGATGGTCTTAAAAATGGCAGATGTTATTCAATTTTGGGAAATGTAAATGCCTATATACACAGGACACGGGAACCTAGATGTAAACTATAATATCGGAGATACTGATCTAGGTACTACCGTAAAAGCAAAGGACTTAGGAATAAAAATAAGTGCTGATACAAAAGTTTTCAGAGCTGTGTGGTATTGCAGGGTAGTCAAATTATTGGGTTGATTAGGAGAAATATAAGAGACAAGGAAAAAAGCGAATTATACTTATGTATAGAGCACTTGCTTGACCTCATTTAGAATACTGTATACAAGCGGCGAGACCATATGGCAAGAAGGATATAGATATGTTTGAACGAATACAGAGGAGAACAACTAAAATAATTCAAAAATTTAGAGACCGTAGTTATGAAGAACGTCTAAAAGAATGTAATTTAACAAACCTAGAGACAATTAGGTTAAGAGGACAACACATTGAAGGTTTTGAGTTATTGAATGGGTATGAAAATAGTGATAGAAATATTTTGTCTCACTCAAGAAAGATAGTAGAACTAGAGGACATGAGGTAGCATTAAAACATTATCAGTGGATTTGGATATCAGAAAGTACTTGTTCTCACAAAGAGCAATAAATGAGTGGAACAAATTATCTACAGATTGTGTAACTTCTAGCAGCGTAAATATATTTAGGAACAAGGTAGACAATCTCAGTAGGGCGATGAAAAATATTGGACTCTCAATAAATCAATGCCGTCCTTGTCCACTTGCTATCTGGGCTTTTGCAATCTTGTTAAATTATACAGAATACATAATTGATAACACTGTTATGCATTGTTGACTTTGGTGGCCGTGTTGCGGCATTTGTTTGATTGGGCACCAGTCTATAAGATGAACGACAGTTAATAATTCTGGTCATCGGTGGCCCGATGCAACTGCTGCTGACGTTTGTGTCGTGATACAATTTATATAATAATTTAGAACGTTATTTATATAATTTGTGTTATCACCTCACACTTCACAATCCAACCTCCCACCTATTTTAGGGGCCAACCTTCCACCTCTTTTTGAGGTCAACCTCCCAACAATTGTTAAGGACCAACTTCTTGCCGCACCCCTCAATAAAGGTACCGGATACTACTTCGATTCAGAATGACGCTGCGATGTGTGGGCCATGTTACGTTATGCTAAAGACACGTACAATTTTCACACTCAAAAAGCACCTATATTTTCAAAAAAGTCTCGGTTTTATTATCGAATACATTAAAAGTGGTGCATTCCGAGCATTTTCCCTCAATATGCGCATAAGATGTGACGTAACAAAAATACCGTGCTACTATTAGCCAAGAAAGTTCTATATACGGGTATCTGAGTAAAATCAGTTAATCTCAATGAAATGTCAGCATCAGAAGCTGTCCCTCATCCGTTTATTTGACCAACTGTTCCGCTTGTTGGATATGTATGTATGATTCACGCAATTCTGAAGTAGTAAACTCTCTCTCAGGACACAGTCAAATTACACTATAACCAACAGCGGCAACCAGTAGAGTGAATGATCTCCTTTGTACAACTATATAATCCGGCTTGCTTCGGCAACAACTATTCTAAACAGGGAGCATCTTTGTGATATTATTCTCGTAAACGAGATTGTAGGATTTGACGAAAAAACACTCAACATAAAAGAGGTGTGTGTGTGTGTGTGTGTGTGTGTGTGTGTGTGTGTGTGTGTGTGTGTGTGTGTGTGTGTGTGTGTGTGTATGTGTATGTGCGTGCGTGCGTGTGTGTGTGTGTGTGTGTGTGTGTGTGTGTGTGTGTGTGTATGCGCGTGCGTGTGTGCGTGCACGGGTGCGTTCGTGATGGAAAAGCCAGTTGACACTTTCTGTTTTCCCCTTGCATAGCTATTGCATATACTGTGTGTAAAACATTACATTGTTATACTATGCAAATTATTTATTAGTGAACGAAACATTCCAGTACGAATGGAATACAGTTTTTAGACAAATGTATAATGCACAAAATATGGAAATTCTACAGCACAAACATTGTAAAATATAAAAATGTTAATGTAAACACATGTTTGCAGTATCTGTCACATTTGAGGATATGTCGAGAAGTACATCGAGCCCCGTGTTCCTGGTCTGTTTGACCCTGTGCGTCTGGCTAAGTTCCTTGACCGCTCAGTCTACTGCTGACCAGTGCCAAAGTGACGATGCCCGCCAGGTGGTGCTCATGGAACAGATGAATTCAATGATGCAGCCAATGAATGACCGCCAGATGGCACTGATGGAACATATGCATTCCACGCTGCGGTCGATTGATAGACGGAATGAGGAATCCAACGAAGGTGACGACACTGACATATATCGTTTTGATGACAGCAATGGTGATACAACACACGCACGCACACACATACTCACACATTTATAAAATAAGTTAATCTAACATGCTGCCTCGTCTAGCATTGCTTTAGTCTTATGTTGGAAATGTATGCTTTTGGGATGTAAAATGCACGGTTGAATATAAATAACGTCATCGCTGAAGTGATAGCTAATCACGCCACTCAATGTATTGCTCTGGTGTATTTTGCACATAATACTGTTTCAGGGTGTGGTGTCACAACGGAAGCCAATTAATAATAAAAAATTGTATTCACGATAAATCTACCTAAGGGTTATCAGTTTAAAACATAAATACGTAGTAAATACAGTACCGCTTAAGATTATATAATTACAATTGAGTGTGTATTTTAAAACACAGCAAAGGTAGATAAAACAAAGTATTGAAATAAGTTAAATATATTAGTCGAGTGATTTAAGAAATTATATATGTAAAATACATTATATCAATAAGTTAACTAAAATAGTCCAGTTAAAACTTCTATGAGTTTAATATTTAACTTCTATTGCGTCTATATCCCCAGGAAGCTGAGCTCATAGGCGCAAAAAGTAGGGTCACTAAACATAATCATTAATAGGGACGCGCAAAAGTCATTATCAGGACAAGGGACCACCGAAGATTTATGGTGGAAATGCAATTTGGAATATATATATGCTGAGATAGTCAAATATATTGTTCAGATAAAGAGCTACAATTTCGTAGTGCTGGGCTGAGTGTGCTCCATATCGTAACACCAGTAATTGCTATAGAGTTCTTGAAGATTTGTGTCCGTGCTTTTTGTACGTAGAGATCTCCGTTGGCGTTCGATCTGGTGTTCCTTGTTGTTAATGCATACAATATTGTTTGCATTCGTATACTTATGCAAAATAAGTGTTTAGTTATGAATGCACTTTGTCGGTAACACGTTGCTCGTGTGAACGCCTACTTTGTCGGCAACACGTTATTCGTGTGAACGCCTACTTTGTCGGCAACACGTTGTTCACGTGAATGCCTACCTTGTCGGCAACAGCGCAACGCTTGATGTTATATATTTAAAACAAAGTTGGTTGTATCAGTGACTAGTAGTAGTAGACATCCGTCCGTCTATGGAGATGATGGACTACGCCTGGTTGAGGGTCATCAATGAGTTGAATAGCGTCTGCTGTGGAAGGTGAGGCCAGTACGCGATTGACCGTCTCTTCAGCAGCTCACGCATACAAATGTTGATGGTCCACGGTATTTCGGTGTACGTCCTCGAAAAGTGGCTCAAAGTCAACAATACACTCAGCGTCAATCTGCTCGATTGAATAGGCCGATAATTGATGTGGCCGTCGGTCGCCTGATCTCACCACCAGCTGAATACGCAGGCGATATGTGTCTCGTTCGATTGCAGCGCTGTCGAGCTTGTTGTCGGCTGGACGATCAATAGGGAACTGATATACGCAGCTCCTTCCACCAAATGACTGCAAACATTTCTTGGCATACGTTATACTTACGAATGTGAGCATGATGTTCATTATAACGCTGGTAAATCCCTGGTCATGTACTTTTACTCTAGAAATGCAAATCTGGCTAGTGAAATTACCTTAGGTGGAAACAAGTTAAACTTCGTCACCTCATATAAATATATTGGACATGTCATTTGTAACGACTTATCGTATGAGGTTGACATTCAAGCCAAAGTGAGACTTCGTATGCTAAGAGTACATGTTGCATACAAAAATTTCACTTTTGTTATTCTGCTATAAAATTAATCTATTTACGGCATATTTCATGTGTGCTTTATGGAATAAATCTTAGATAAGCAAATTTAAGCAATTTGTTGTTGCTTATAACAACTCCTACAAGATATTGAACAGACTGCACTAGCCACATGTTCGCTACGGCTAATGTCAACTCATGTAAATGTGTCATCAGAAAGGCTATAAATAGCTTAATAACTAGAACTGACAAGTCACTGAATCCCATTATACAGAACATTGCAATTAACTACATGTACTGTACATCAAAAAAAGTGCGGCATCAATTGATCTTAGTGTTGCATAATTTTTAAATATACTGTTTTTAATCTAAGTAATATTTTTTTTATATGGACATACTGATAGATTGTCTGAAATAAAAATACATGCAGAAAGATCATATCACTGATTAAAATAATTACACTTGCTGTATTTATTTACACCATTGCCTTTGTGACCTCAGAACACGTACATTTTGATCGCAAACACATACCCTCTGCCTTGTCATTGTTCTCACAATGTGATAAATCCGTAAGCAAGATAATGCACTTCTTAACGTGGTCGTCGTTTTATGTTTAGCGTTATCGTCAAATCCTACCATCTCGTTTATGAGAATAATAAATGCTCCTTGTGTAGGATAGTTGTCTCCCAAAAAAAGCCTGGTTCTACAGTCGTACACAGGGCGATCACTCACGCTACTGGTTGCCATTGTTGGCTATGTTCAAATTTGACAGTGTCCAGACCCCCGTGGGGCGCAACTTTGAGAGAAAATACTATTTCAGAATTGCATGAGTCATATATACATAGAAAACTAGCGGAACATTTGGTAAAATAAATGGATGAGGGACTGGTTGTGATGCTGAAATGTCATTACGGTTACCTGATTTTACTCCATCTATTGGCACACCACACTAAAATATTAATTACTATTCAATTTAGAACAATTGACTGACTGACTGACTGACGGAAGACAGCGTGTTGTAAGTGGGGAGGTTCCAAATTGGAAATAAGTTTTAAGTTTATAGTCACTTTACCCACAATACACAGCTAGAATATATAGTCACTGTACCCAGAGTACACAACTAGAATACATAGTCACTGTAACCAGAGAACACAGCTAGAAAACATAATCACTGTACCCACAGTGCACAGCTACAATTCATAATCACTGTACCCACAATACTCACCTAACATACATAGTCACTGTACCCACAGTACAGGGCTAGAATACATAGTCACTGTACCCACAGTACTCAGCTAACATACATAGTCACTGTACCCACAGTACACGGCTAGAATACATAGTTAATGTACGCACAGTACTCAACTATAATACATAGTCACTGTACCGAAAGTACACAGTACAAAGCTACAATTCATAGTCACTGGATCCACAGTACACATATAGAATACATAGTCACTGTAAACAAGGTACATGTCTAAAATACATAGTAACTGTACCCACAGTACACACCTAGAATATATATTCACTACACACTCTGTACACAGCTAAAACATACAAAATATTCAAAGTATCTCCAGTACATAGCTATAATGCATTGTCACTACAACTCCAGTACACGATTAGAATAGATAGTTACTGCTCACCCAGGACACAGCTCGAATACATGGTCGCTGCTGTAATTCCAGCACACAGCTGTAAGATATATTCACTACAACTCCAGTACACAAATATAATACACAGTTACTGCTAGAATACATGGCCAGTGCACCGTCAGTACACATCTAGAATATAAAATATAGTCACTACACACTCTGTACACAGCTAAAATGCAAGATATTCACATTATCTCCAGTACATAGCTATAATGCATTGTCACTACAACTCCAGTACACGATTAGAATAGACAGTTACTGCTCACCCAGGACATGGCTCGAAATACATGGTCGCTGCACCCTCAGTACATAACTGGAATACATAACCACTACACCCTCAGTACATAGCTAGAATACAAAATCACACAATTTCGCACAACTTCACACAACGTTGCACAACATTACACAACTTCACACAACGTCGCACTACTTCGCACAACTTCGCACAACTTCAGACAACTTCAAACAACTTCTGGCGAACAAACTAACAAAATGACACCATCTCAGCATACATTTATTTATTTTATGATGATGTCTCCATCCTGCTTTGCTGTTTCTCACCATCTCAGCATACCTTTATTTATTTTATGACACTGTATCCAGCCTGCCTTGCTTTTTCTCAGCTTCTCAGCATATATTTCTGTACTTTATGACACTGTCTCTAGCCTGCCTTGCTCTGTCTCACCATCTCATACACTGTCACACGCTACTTGAAAAAGGTGTTGTATTCTTGCTAGTGAAACCCCTCTACATATGGACAAGCTCCATAGAGTAGTAGTGAGTCGAGTGTAGCCATTTCCTTCTGGTTCCCACACCTCACCACCCCCACCATAGAGTAATGAGACGAGTATAGCCATCTGACCACCCCCACGCACGCACGCACGGCATTCACTTTCTGTCTATAGACCTGAACATATAAGACACCACCCCACACTGTATATTAGTACACATACCTCCATAGAGACATATATATGTGGCAGCCAGCATGTCTAACACATACCTCCACAGAGACAGAGACCTGTGGTCTGTGGCAGCCAGAGTATCTGACACATACCTTCATAGAGACAGAGACCTATGGCAGCAAGAATTTCTGATACATACCTCGATCTATAGAGTAGTAGTGAGTCGAATGTACCAATTACCTTCTGGTTTTCACACCTCACCACCCCACCATAGAGTAATGAGAGGAGTATAGCCATCTGACCACCCCCACGCACGCTTGGTGTTGTATTCTCGCTAGTGACTCCCCTCTACATATGGACAAGCTCCATAGAGTACTAGTTGTGTGCTGTGGGTACAGTGACTATGTATTCTAGTTGTGTACTGTGGGTACAGTGACTATGTATTCTAGCTGTGTGCTGTGGGTACAGTGACCATGTTCTTTAACTGCATGACCTGCTAGTTTCTTTTACTGTGACATTTCTGTGTATTTTTATTTAACTGCGTGACATTTTACCAGTCTTAGCTAATGCGGTTTGCCACACATGTAACGTTGTTTTCTAAGTGTGTAACACATTCCCTATGTAGTAACGCGTTTAGCTATTCTTCCAATGGCATACACAGCGCTGTCACCACAGCATGTACCACCCGTTGGCCTTTTGTCCATTACTGGCCACCACTTCCACCATTTACCTCCGTCTGACTGTCCCTAAGAGCAACTCCATACATCGCCCCTACATTCACCTGTTGACACATATTTCCATAGAGGCAGATACCTGTGGCAGCCAGCGTATCTGACACATACCTCCATAGATACAGAGACCTATGGCAGCTAGAATTTCTCATACATACCTCGATCCATAGAGTAGTAGTGAGTCGAATGTACCAATTACCTTCTGGTTTCCACACCTCACCACCCCCACCATAGAGTAATGAGACGAGTATAGCCATCTGACCACCCCCCCCACACGCTTGGTGTTGTATTCTCGCTAGTGACACCCCTCTATATATGGACAAGCTCCATAGAGTAGTGGTGAGTCGAGTGTAGCCATTACCTTCCGGTTCCCACACGTCACCACCCCCACAATAGAGTAATGATACAGTCGCCAAGGGGCGCAGGGGCGCGCGCGGGGGTGGTAATACACCTTTTTCCGCGTAATACACCATTTTCCTGTAATCCACCCCCGCGCGCGCCCCTGCGCCCCCTGGCGACTGTATCATTACTCTATGGTGGGGGTGGTGAGGTGTGGGAACAAGAAGATAACGGCTACACTTGACTCACTACTACTCTGTGGAGCTTGTCAATATATGTAGAGGGGTGTCACTAGCGAGAATACAACACCAAGCGTGCGTGGAGGTGGTCAGATAGCTATACTCCTCTCATTATTCTATGGTGGGGGTGGTGAGGTGTAGAAACCATATACGCTGGCTGCCACAGGTATCTGCCTCTATGGAAGTATGTGTCAGATACGCTGGCTGCCACAGACCACAGGTCTCTGTCTCTGTGGAGTTATGTGTTAGACATGCTGGCTGCCACAGGTATCTGTCTCTATGGAGGTATGTGTACTACTATACAGTGTGGGGTGGTGTCATATATGTTCAGGTCTATAGACAGAAGGTGAATGCCGTGCGTGCGTGCGTGCGTGCGTGCGTGCGTGCGTGCGTGCGTGCGTGCGTGCGTTCGTGCGTGCGTGGTCAGATGGCTATACTCGTCCCATTTCTCTGTGGTGGGGGTGGTGAGGTGTGTGAACCAGAAGGTAATGGCTACACTCGATTCACTACTACTACTCTATGGAGCTTGTCCATATGTAGATGGGTGTCACTAGCAAGAATACAACACCTTTTTCAAGTAGCGTGTGACAGTGTATGAGATGGTGAGACAGAGCAAGGCAGGCTAGGGACAGTGTCATAAAGTACAGAAATATATGCTGAGAAAAAGCAAGGTAGGCTGGACACAGTGTCATAAAATAAATAAATGTATGCTAAGATGGTGAGAAACAGCAAAGCAGGATGGAGACATTATCATAAAATAAATAAATGTATGCTGAGATGGTGTCATTTTGTGAGTTTGTTCGCCAGAAGTTGTTTGAAGTTGTTTGAAGTTGTTTGAAGTTGTGCGAAGTTGTGTAATGTTGTGCAGCGTTGTGTGAAGTTGTGCGAAATTGTGTGATTTTGTATTCTAGCTATGTACTGAGTGTGTAGTGACTATGTATTCCAGTTGTGTACTGAGGGTGCAGAGACCATGCATTTCGAGCAGTGTCCTGGATGAGCAGTAACTGTGTATTCTAATCGCGTACTGGAGTTGTAGTAACAATGCATTACCGCTATGTACTGGAGATACTGTGAATGTTTTGTATTTTAGCTGTGTACAGAGTGTGCAGTGACTATATTTTATATTCTAGATGTGTACTGAGGGTGCACTGGCCATGTATTCTAGCAGTAACTGTGTATTCTATTTGTGTACTGGAGTTGTAGTGACTATATCTTACAGCTGTGTGCTGGAGATACAGCAGCGACCATGTATTCAGCTGCGTCCTGGTTGAGCAGTAACTGTGTATTCTAATCGTGTACTGGAGTTGTAGTGACAATGCATTATAGCTATGTACTGGAGATACAGTGAATATTTTGTATTTTAGCTGTGTACAGAGTGTGTAGTAACTATATATTCTAGATGTGTCGTGCGGGTGCACTGGCCATGTATTCTAGCAGTAACTGTGTATTCTACTTGTGTTCTGGAGATACAGACTGTACATTTATTTATTTTATGACACTGTCTCGAAGCTGACTTGCTGTTTCTCATCGTCTCAGTATACATTTGTGTACAGGATGTGGCTAGATGTACGAGAGACAGAGGACAGTATAGTATGGTGGACGCAACGTATCAGGAGTAAGGATGTGATTGGAGGTAGGAGAGACAGATGGCATTATGGTGGACGCAATGTATCAAGAGCCACAATGTGGCGGAGGCAGTGCTTAAGGAGCCAGGATGTGGTTGGAGGTAGGAGAGATAGAGGACTGTATGTCGGGGGCAAAGTATCACGAGGCGTGATGTGGCTGTAGGTAGGAGAGACAGAGGACTATATGGCGGAGGCAGTGTGTAAGGAGCAGGGATGTGGCTGGAGGAAGGGGAGACAGAGGACAGTATGGTGGACGCAATGTATCAGGAGCCAGGATGAGGCTGGAGGTAGGAGCAACAGAGGACAGTATGGTGGAGGTAATGTATAAGGAGCCAGGATGTGGCTGGAGGTAGGAGCAACTGAGAAGAGTATGGTGGAAGCAATGTTTAAGGAGCAAGGGTGTGACTGGAGGTAGGAAAGACAGAGGACTGTATGCTGGACGCAATGTATCAGGAGTCAGGTTGTGTTTGGAGAAAGGAGAGATAGGGGACTGTATGGTGGACGCAATGTATAAGGAGCAAGGGTGTTGCTGGAGGTAGGAAAGACAGAGGACTGTATGATGGACGCAATTTGTAAAGAGCCGGGATGTGGCTGGAGGTAGTGGAGACAGAGGACTGTATGATGGACGCAATGTATCAGGAGTCAGGATGTGGCTGGAGGTAGGCACTACAGAGGACTGTATGAAGGACGCAATGTATCAGGAGTCAGGATGTGGCTGGAGGTAGGCGATACAGAGGACAGTATGGTGGACGCAATGTATAAGGAGCAAGGGTGTGGCTGGAGGTAGGAAAAAGGAGGACTGTATGATGGACGCAATGTGTAAAGAGCCCGGATGTGGTTGGAAGTAGGGGAGACAGATGACTGTATGATGGACGCAACGTATCAGGCGCCAGGATGTGGCTGGAAGTAGGAGCAACTGAAAACAGTATGGTGGATGCAATGTATAAGGAGCAAGGATGTGGCTGGAGGTAGGAAAGACAGATGACTGTATGCTGGACGCAATGTATCAGGAGTCAGGATGTGTTTGGAGGTAGGAGATATAGGGGACTGTATGGTGGACGCAATGTATCAGGAGCAAGGGTGTGGCTGGAGGTAGGAAAGACAGAGGACTGTATGATGGACGGAATGTGTAAAGAGCCAGGATGTGGCTGGAGGTAGGGGAGACAGAGGATTGTATAATGGACGCAATGTGTAAGGAGCAAGGGTGTGGCTGGAGGTAGGACAGACAGAGGACTGTATGATGGACGCAATGTGTACAGAGCCCGGATGTGGCTCGAGGTAGGGGAGACAGAGGACTGTATGATGGACGCAATGTATCAGGTTTCAGGATGTGGCTGGATGTAGGAGATACAGAGGACAGTATGGCGGACGCAATGTATATAGAGCAAGGGTGTGGCTGGAGGAAGGAAAAAAGAGGACTGTATGATGAACGTAATGTGTAAAGAGCCATAATGTGGCTAGAGGTAGGGGAGACAGAGGACTGTATGATGGACGCAATGTATCAGGAGTCAGGATATGGCTGGAAATAGGAGATTCAGAGGACAGTATGGTGGACGCAATGTATAAGGAGCCCGGATGTGGTTGGAGGTAGGAGAGACAGGGGCTGCATGGTGGACGCAATGTGTCAGGAGCCAGGATGTGGCTGGAGCAGAGGAGAGTATGGTGGAGGCAATGTGTAAGGAGCAAGGGTGTGGCTGGGGGTAGGGAAGACAGAGGATTGTATTATGGACGCAATGTGTAAAGAGCCAGGATGTGGCTGGGGGTAGGGAAGACAGAGGATTGTATGATGGACGCAATGTGTAAAGAGCCAGGATGTGGCTAGAGGTAGGGAAGACAGAGGACTGTATGATGGACGCAATGTATCAGGAGTCAGCATGTGGCTGGAGGTAGGAGCAACTGAGGAGAGTATGGTGGACGCAATATATAAAGACCAAGGGTGTGGCTGGAGGTAGGAAAGACAGAGGACTGTATGATGGACGCAATGTATTTGGAGCCAGGATGTGGCTGGAGGTAGGAGCAACAGAGGACAGTATGGTGGAGGCAATGTATAAGGAGCAAGGGTGGGCTGGAAGTAGGAAAGACAGAGAAATGTATGATGGACGCAATGTTTAGAGAGCCAGTATGTGGCTGGAGGTAGGGGAGACAGAGGACAGTACGATGGACGCAATGTATCAGGAGTCAGGATGTGTTTGGATGTAGGAGAGACAGGGGACTGTGTGGTGGACGTAATGTATAAGGAACAAGTGTGTGTGTGTGGCTGAAGGTAGGAAAGACAGAGGACTCTATGATGGACGCAATGTGTAAAGAGCCAGGATGTGGCTGGAGGTAGGGGAGACAGAGGACAGTATGGTGGACGCAATGTATCAGGAGCCAGGATGTGGCTGGAGGTAGGAGCAACAGAGGACAGTATGGTGGGGGTAATGTATAGGGAGCCAGGATGTGGCTGGAGGTAGGAGCAACTGAGAACAGTATGGGGGAAGCATTGTTTAAGGAGCAAGGGTGTGGCTGGAGGTAGGAAAGACAGAGGACTGTATGCTGGACGCAATGTATCAGGAGTCAGGATGTGTTTGGAGATAGGAGAGATAGGGGACTGTATGGTGGACGCAATGTATAAGGAGCAAGGGTTTGGCTGGAGGTAGGAAAGACAGAGGACTGTATGATGGACGCAATGTGTAAAGAGCCCGGATGTGGCTGGAGGTAGGGGAGACAGAAGACTGTATGATGGACGCAATGTATCAGGCGCCAGGATGTGGCTGGAGGTAGGAGCAACTGAAAACAGTATGGTGGATGCAATGTATAAGGAGCAAGGGTGTGGCTGGAGGTAGGAAAGACAGATGACTGTATGCTGGACGCAATGTATCAGGAGTCAGGATGTGTTTGGAAGTAGGAGAGATAGGGGACTGTATGGTGGACGCAATATATCTGGAGTCAGGATGTGGCTGGAGGTAGGAACAACAGAGCATAGTATGGTGGAGGCAATGTGTATGGAGTAAGTGTGTGGCTGGAGGTAGGAAAGACAGAAGACTGTATGATGGATGCAATGTGTAAAGAGCCAGGATGTGGCTGGAGGTAGGGAAGACAGATGACTGTATGCTGGACGCAATGTATCAGGAGTCAGTATGTGTTTGGAGGTAGGAGAGATAGGGGACTGTATGATGGACACAATGTATCAGGAGTCAGCATGTGGCTGGAGGTAGGAGCAACTGAGGACAGTATGGTGGACGAAATGTATCAGGAGCAAGGGTGTGGCTGGAGGTAGGAAAGACAGAGGACTGTATGATGGACGGAATGTGTAAAGAGCCAGGATGTGGCTGGAGGTAGGGGAGACAGAGGATTGTATGATGGACGCAATGTATAAGGAGCAAGGGTGTGGCTGGAGGTAGGACAGACAGAGGACTGTATGATGGACGTAATGTGTACAGAGCCCGGATGTGGCTCGAAGTAGGGGAGACAGAGGACTGTATGATGGACGCAATGTATCAGGAGTCAGGATGTGGCTGGAGGTAGGAGATACAGAGGACAGTATTGCGGACGCAATGTATAAAGAGCAAGGGTGTGGCTGGAGGTAGGAAAAAAGAGGAATGTATGATGACAGTAACGTATAAAGAGCCAGAATGTGGCTAGAGGTAGGGGAGACAGGATGTGGTTGGAGGTAGGAAAGACAGAGGACTGTATGATGGACGCAATGTGTAAAGAGCCCGGATGTGGCTGGAGGTAGGGGAGACAGAGGACTGTATGATGGACGCAATGTATCAGGTGTCAGGATGTGGCTGGATGTAGGAGATACAGAGGACAGTATGTCGGACGCAATGTATAAAGACCAAGGGTGTGGCTGGAGGTAGGAAAGACAGAGGACTGTATGATGGACGCAATGTATTTGGAGCCAGGATGTGCCTGGAGGTAGGAGCAACAGAGGAGAGTATGGTGGAGGCAATGTATAAGGAGCAAGGGTGTGGCTGGAAGTAGGAAAGACAGAGAAATGTATGATGGACGCAATGTTTAGAGAGCCAGTATGGGACTGGAGGTAGGGGAGACAGAGGACAGTATGATGGACGCAATGTATCAGGAGTCAGGATGTGGTTGGATGTAGGAGAGACAGGGGACTGTGTGGTGGACGTAATGTATAAGGAACAAGTGTGTGTGTGTGGCTGGAGGTAGGAAAGACAGAGGACTCTATGATGGACGCAATGTGTAAAGAGCCAGGATGTGGCTGGAGGTAGGGGAGACAGAGGACAGTATGGTGGATGCAATGTATCAGGAGCCAGGATGTGGCTGGAGGTAGGGTAGACAGAGGACTGTATGATGGACGCAATGTGTCAGGAGCCATGATGTGGCTGGAAGTAGGAGCAACAGAGGAGAGTATGGTGGATGCAATGTATAAAGAGTCAGGATGTGGCTGGAGGTAGGAGCAACTGAGGACAGTATAGTGGACGCAATTTATATGGAGCCAGGATGTGGCTGGAGGTAGGAAAGACAGAGGACTGTATGATGGACGCAATGTATCGGGAGCCAGGATGTGGCTGGAAGTAGGAGCAACAGAGGATAGTATGGTGGAGGCAATGTGTCAGGAGCCAGGATGTGGCTGGTAGTAGGAGAGACAGAAGACAGTATGTATATATATATATATATATATATATATATATATATATATATATATATATATATACATATATATATATATATATACATATATATATATATATATATATATATATATATATATATATATATATATATATATGATTATATGAATAATAAAGATGCATTCACTACTTACTGCGAGCAGTGATTCCATCATGCTGTTGCCTTAATTTATTTACAATTTATTTACATATATATATATATATATATATATATATATATATATATATATATATATATATATATATATATATATATATATATATATATATATATATATATATATATATATATATATATATATATATATATATATATATATATATATATATATATATATATATATATATATATATATATATATATATATATATATATATATATATATATATATATATATATATATATATATATATATATATATATATATATATATATATATATATATATATATATATATATATATATATATATATATATATATATATATATATATATATATATATATATATATGTAAATAAATTGTAAATAAATTAAGGCAACAGCATGATGGAATCACTGCTCGCAGTAAGTAGTGAATGCATCTTTATTATTCATATAATCATGCATCTTTTAGTAAAGCAGAGTGTCACTGCACACAGTGCGGAAGTTCAGACAGGTTTAATCTTGGTAATAGTTTGCCTCGCCTGGTCAATCAGAATATAAGGGGTCTGTGAGTAACAGCTCGGTGACGAACCAAACACACTACACTACATATGTGTGCTGGGTAAATTGTAGGAATTATGGGTAAATTGAAGGAATTATTTGTAAACTGTAGGAGTTATGGGCAAAGTGTAAAAGCGCATTATTTTAAAATATTGACATATAACGAAAATATGCTGATGGTACAGTTTCCGCGACGCGTCTGATGTCGTTTACGTCAGCTGCATGTCCTTATTTGGTATTGTTGTGTGTGCGGCATACGTCAGCTGCATGTCCTGACACGTTTATAGCTTACGTCAGCTTTACGTCGGTATGGCAAGAGACTTTAGAGTCCTCTGTATAACGTTTGTGGACGATATTGTGTCATTATTTTCCAATATTTAATAAAATGTCCTTGTACTCTTATTCAATAGGAGACTTATGGGTAAATTGTAGGAAGTATGGGTAAACTGTAGGAGTTATGGATAAAGTGTAAAAGCGCATTATTTTTAACTATTTACATATAAAGAAAATATAGTACGATATCGTGTTTCTTTCGTTTCTCGTCTTCTCGTTAGGTCCTTTGATCTCAGTTATTAATTACCCTGTTAATGACCACTGTTAACATACCCTTTGATCTGATATTAATGACCCTATTAATGACCACTGTTAACATACTCTTTGATCTCAGTTATTGTTTATAGCTTACGTCAGCTTTATGTCGGTATGGCAAGAGACTTTAGAGTCCTCTGTCTAACGTTGGTGGACGATATTGTGTCATTATTTTCGAATATTTAATAAAATGTCCTTGTACTCTTATTCAATCGGGGAGTTATGGGTAAATTGTAGGAATTATGGGTAAACTGTAGGAGTTATGGATAAAGTGTAAAAGCGCATTATTTTTAACTATTTACATATAAAGAAAATATAGTACGATATCGTGTTTTGTTCGTTTCTCGTCTTCTCGTTAGGTCCTTTGATCTCAGTTATTAATTACCCTGTTAATGACCACTGTTAACATACCCTTTGATCTGTTAGGCGAGAAACAAACACATTTACGGGTCTGACTGTGCAAATAACATCATCCCGTAACCCGATATCTAGCGGACTACGAACTGACGCGTGTTTATCGAGTCTGGCTGTGCAAATAACATCATCCCGTAACCCGATATCTAGCGGACTACGAACTGACGCGTGTTTATCAGTAGACCGCTGCGTTATCTGTTGTAGAATGAAGCGTTTGTGTGCGACGCATCTGAACCGTTTGGAGCTTTAGGCGGTCGGAATAAATGCAGGAACGAAGAAATACGACCGCGTGTGGAAACTGACAGAGAGGTCACGCAGTGCGGCGGTGCTCGGTATTGTTGCAATGACTAGCACGAGACGTTATAAATATGATGTGTGTAGACTTGTAATATATATTCGTTGGATCGGACTTCTCGATATGGACTGAACCGATTGAATCTTTCGTCAATGCGATCGTGTGATAAATGTAAATTTTTAAATATCGTTAACCACAGCGTAGACCGATGCATGTTGTTGTCGTAACTCAAGTAGACCGCTAGCTGCGTTCTGTTGTAGAATGGTCGGAATAAATGCAGGAACGAGGAAATACGGGCGTGTGTGGAAACTGACAGAGAAGTCGCGCAGTGCGTTAATAGTGTAATGCTCGGTATTGTTGCAGTGACTAGCACGAGACGTTATAAATATGGATGACATGACGCGTCGCCTCCTCGCTAGGTTAGGTTAGGGTCCGGTCGCTATGAGGCGCTGTTGGATCGGGGTCGGGGTCAGGGTGTTCGGAGACGGTCGCTAGGTGACGCTGCGCTGAGATTAGGTCAAGATACGGTCGCTAGGAGGCGCTGGAAACACTCTATTAACGCTCAGTCCGGTCGCTATGATGCGCTGTTGGATCGGGGTCGGGGTCGGGGTCAGGGTGTTCGTAGACGGTCGCTAGGTGATGCTGCGCTGAGATTAGGTCAATATACGGTCGCTAGGAGGCGCTGGAAACACTCTATTAACGCTCAGTTCCTACTCTAGCTCAGTCCCCTATTATCGCTACTCCCTCCTCATCCGGGGGTGAGAACTAAGTCCCTACTGCTATGGACTATAATATAACAAGCAACGTACTGAAATTTATTGATGAAAAAGCCAATCTTCAACATCTTCATATTTAGATGTTAAGATATTATTAAATACATGTTTATCAACTATATTCCTATAGTCTTAATATAGTCTGCATATAACCATATAAACGATTCCACTCCACCGAAACGGCTCTTCTCGAGATACACAATGATATAGTTGACAACATGGACAATGGCAAAGTCACAGCACTTACTTTATTGATCATTTAATCCTTTTACAACGCCTTGATATACATTTGACATTTCTGGCCCAACTCTTCGGTGGTTCAAATCATATATTTATCCAGACAGACACCAAAACATTAACATATCTAGCACATTATCTATTTCCATTCGGAGTACCGCAAGGATCCGTCATTGGCACTTTTCTTTTCAGCTTATATACTATGTCGCTCAGCCAAGTCAATACTAATCATAATCTCAGTCTCAGTATGCTGATGACACACAGGTGTACATAACTTTCACAATCAAATGCACAATAATCTGTTTCGACGTTTAGTGATTGTCTTACTGACATCTTGTTTTGGATGGAATCAAGTAAGCTAAAGTTTAATCCAGCTAAAACATACGTTATTATTATTGGCAGTAAACAACGACATATGGTCATCAACCATTTTTCAACTAAACTGCTTGGCAGTGATATATTCCCACCAAATACTGTTCATAATATAGGTGTTGTCTTTGATAGGGACTTCAACGTTCGCCAGCATTTTTCTCAAGTATGTAAATCCTGTTTCTATCATAGACTATCTCCGTCGAATTTGGTGTCGCATATCTATATCTACTGCTAAAACAATATCAAATGCATTAATTAGTAGCCGCCTTGATTATTGTAATTCACTACAAAATGACAATGCTAAAATAGACTTGGCTAAACTCCAGCGAGTACAAAATTGTCTGGCACGTGTGGTTCTCAGGGCGCCTCGGTTTTCACAACCACTACCACTACTTAGACAACGTAATGGCTTCCTGTTACTTATCGAATTAATTTTAAGCTGTCCACTTTTACATACCGTGCTCTATCTACATAACAACCACCCTACTTTGCTAGTCTCCTGCAGCTTTCACATATCCCTAGGCAGATCAGATCATCAATTTCACAACTTAGTATGCTTAAAACAAAATTTTACTTGGGCAAACGTACTTTCTCTGTCGCTGCTTCTAGGGTCTGTACTGAACGCCCCATCACTTTGAAAACATATGAAACTATAGCAACTTTCCGAAAAAAAATAAAATACATATTTATTCCAAATTGCATTTCCGCCATATATCTTCGGTTGTCCCTCGTTCTGGTAAAGACATTTGCGCGTCCTTGTTCACGATTATGCTTAATGATTCTGTTTTGTTGCGCCTCTGAGCTCAGGTTCCTTAGGATACAGGTGCGATAGCAGTTAGTATTATTAATACTCCATGAATATATAATACCCATTACCAGTAAGGGTCAGCTCTTGATCATGCACAAAGCGGCAACCCGAAGTGGCTCAGAACTTAATGCAATGTGATTTGTTTTGGGTAGCGTCAATTAGAACGACAACACTAAATTATGCCTCATCGTGGGTTGCAAAGGTCTACCTAGTGAGAAATGTTCGCAAAGCGCATTGATAAAAAGAATATTAAATTTAACGACGTGATGCTCTACGCAATTTATTCCGCTTGAAGCTTGTAATTGCTTAATACCACAACGGGAACACCGCGCAACTGCCCAGTAGCATTGGAACCTCAACGACGATATTCACAGATGAAACAAGCTTCTGAATCAGGACGGTCATCCCAGGTCTTCCAACCCGGAGGGATATTCCAAATAAAGCAAAGGTTTCCGTTGCCGGTCGGTTCTGGTGGTGCCCAGCTTGTGTAATTAAATGGCTGCCCTGTTGCAGTCCACTGCCATGCGCCAGACGTTTTCTTGCCGGACGTGTGGTAAAAACCACATTTCGCTGGTAACCCTGTAACCAAAAGCGTGTTGGTATTATGGTACGTGTTCGCGGAGTCATCAATGCATAATTTGCAGAATTTGGATAAGATATTGCGAAGGTGAACTGTTGGGAACACAGTGGCTAGGCAGTCAACAATGAACACAACTGTCTACCAACAATTCAGTAGGCTACTATGTGTGTGTGTAGTCAGAAACATATTCAATAAGGGTATACGATCACAACTAGTAATATGTCGATTTCGAGGGGCAGATGTGTAACAGTGACGATAGACTTTTGTCCGTGCCTGTCTGTTCCCTCATATCCATGTCAGTTTCGCATGTGTGGCGCTGAAATTCTGTGGGCGTGCCCGGAATCCTAAGGGAAGGATCGAACATTAAACATTTCGTTGCAGAGACAAAAAGCAAACCACGACTTCTGTTCACAACATGCAACTCACAAATGTCACGTTTTCGACTTTAATGGCTCTTGCACAACTCGCCAATGCACACAATGAGGAGACACGGATTGTGTTCTTTAACATAAACTTATCACATAAAACAAGATTAAAAAAAATTAAAGCAAATGTTGTATTTATTATACAATATGCCATGTGTTTTGTGTACCTGTGATCTAAACCGTTAACATTATGTGTGTGCGCGGTTTTTATAACTTAGATAAATAAAAGCAATAGGCGTTGTTGTTGGTATTGTTGGTAAAATATATAATTTTTTTGGCCAGATAATTTATTAAATAATTTCTGTCTAGGATCGAGCAAGGAATGTCGTATATGCATACGTTCTGTTCTAAGATGTGTTTTAAGTCAAATTGGGCAAGCGTGAGCATTTATGCAACTCTTTGTATATACATAATAATAATGTAAATTAGTGTTGTCATATTGTTGTGCTCTGGAACCACTTCAATTAAATCACAGGTTATAAATAAATACGTGCAAGATAACTTGCTGGGCTGATCAATGGGTAAATGGTAAATATCAACGTTATTGTTTCTTGTTTTGAATGTAATGATTGATGCAGTTAACGCATTGCATAAGCAATTGTGTGGTTTTTTTCAGGTGAAGAATAAAACAATTTTGCATGACAAACTGGCAATGGAGATAGTATGGATGCTAAGTGATTATTGCATTGCTAACCTGTTATGACAGAAGCGAGAAAGTTGGTCTCTTCTTGCGACTCTATGGAAACAAGGTCGACTCCCTCACCAATGATCCGACAATAGGTTGTTGCCTTGTCCCGTGTCATTTTAACTTGGACAAACGTGTAGCACGATCGTTTGCCATCGTTTCCTCTGAAGCACTTAAGTCCTGAAACACCGCATAATAACAGTCAATGATATACCTGATTTTAAGGTGTATACAACTTGCCACTGCTACAGGAGGATTATCACCAGGAAAAGCAGAGGATTAGAGAACTGGTCACTTGAAAAGACAAAGAGCACAGCGAAGGGAGAGGGCACCTGCTGACCGTGTGTCGCTTTTCTGCGAATTGCTATTATATGAACTATTTTACTGGTGAGGTAAATGTTAGAGTGTATATAGACGGATGACATAAACAAGTTATGTAATGGTATCCACGATCGTCGTTTCCATGTTATGTTGACGACCGAATTACAGTGTGTTCAGCCGACTATTCCGCTGCCTTTCCCGCGGGCCCGCGACACCAGTGCGCCCACATGAGCCGTCGTCACGACACGTTAGCCGTCTTCACGACATTTTGCCGGCAGGCGTAAGGTGCGACAAGCCTACCGTTCAGCTGTCTTCCCCGTGTGAAACACCAGAGCGTCCGCGTCAGCCGTCGTCATGAAACGTCGCCATCTCCACGATTATTTGACATCCGGCCTATTTATCGTCCAGCCGACAACAAGCTCGACAGCGCTGCAATCGAACGAGACACATATCGCCTGCGTATTCAGTTGGTGGTGAGATCAGGCGACCGACGCCCACATCAATTATCGGCCTATTCAATCGAGCAGATTGACGCTGAGGGTATTGTTGACTTTGAGCCACTTTTCGAGGACGTACACCGAAATACCGTGGACCATCAACATTTGTATGCGTGAGCTGCTGAAGAGACGGTCAATCGCGTACTGGCCTCACCTTCCACAGCAGACGCTGTTCAACTCATTGGTGACCCTCAACCAGGCGTAGTCCATCATCTCCCGAGACGGACGGATGTCTACTACTACTAGTCACTGATACAACCAACTTTGTTTTAAATATATAACATCAAGCGTTGTGCTGTTGCCGACAAGGTAGGCATTCACGTGAACAACGTGTTCCCGACAAAGTAGGCGTTCACACGAATAACGTGTTGCCGACAAAGTAAGCGTTCACACGAACAACGTGTTGCCGACAAAGTAGGCGTTCACACGACCAACGTGTTGCCGACAAAGTAGGCGTTCACACGAACAACGTATTGCCGACAAAGTAGGCGTTCACACGAACAACGTGTTGCCGACAAAGTGCATTCATAACTAAACACTTATTTTGCATAAGTATACGAATGCAAACAATATGTTATGCATTAACAACAAGGAACACCAGGTCGAACGCCAACGGAGATTTCTACGTACAAAAAGCACGTACACAAATCTTCAAGAACTCTGTAGCAGTTACTGGAGTTACGATCTGGAGCACTCTCAGCCCAGCACTACGAAATTGTAGCTCCATAAATGCTTTTACAAAACTTTATCTGAACAATATATTTGACTAACTCAGCATATATATATATATATTCCAAATTGCATTTCCACCATAAATCTTCGGTGGTCCCTTGTCCTGATAATGACTTTTGCGCGTCCCTATTCATGATTATGTTTAGTGACCCTACTTTTTGCGCCTATGAGCTCAGCTTCCTGGGGATATAGACGCAATATAAGTTAAATATTAAACTCATAGAAGTGTTAACTGGACTATTTTAGTTAACTTATTGATATAATGTATTTTACATATATAATTTCTTAAATCACTCGACTAATTATCTTATTTAACTTATTTCAATACTTTGTTTTATCTACCTTTGCTGTGTTTTTAAATACACACTCAATTGTAATTATATAATCTTAAGCGGTACTGTATTTACTACGTATTTATGTTTTAAACTGATAACCCTTAGGTAGATTTATCGTGAATACAATTTTTTATTATTAATTGGCTTCCCTTGTGACACAACACCCTGAAACAATATTATGTGCAAAATACACCAGAGCAATACATTGAGTGGCGTGATTAGCTATCACTTCAGCGATGACGTTATTTATATTCAACCGTGCATTTTACATCCCAAAAGCATACATTTCCAACATAAGACTAAAGCAATGCTAGACGAGGCAGCATGTTAGATTAACTTATTTTTTTAAATGTGTGAGTATGTGTGTGCGTGCGTGTGTTGTATCACCATTGCTGTCATCAAAACGATATATGTCAGTGTCTTCACCTTCGTTGGATTCCTCATTCCGTCTATCAATCGACCGCAGCGTGGAATGCATCTGTTCCATCAGTGCCATTAGGCGGTCATTCATTGACTGCATCATTGAATTCATCTGTTCCATGAGCACCACCTGGCGGGCATCGTCACTTTGGCACTGGTCAGCAGTAGACTGAGCGGTCAAGGAACTTAGCCAGACGCACAGGGTGAAACAGACCAGGAACACGGGGCTCGATGTACTTCTCGACATTTCCTCAAATGTGTCAGATACTGCAAACATGTGTTTACATTAACATTTTTATACTTTACAATGTTTGTGCTGTAGAATTTCCATGTTTTGTGCATTATACATTTGTCTAAAAACTGTATTCCATTCGTACTGGAATGTTTCGTTCACTAATAAATAATTTGCATAGTAACAATGTAATGTTTTACACACAGTATATGCAATAGCTATGCAAGGGGAAAACAGAAAGTGTCAACTGGCTTTTCCATCACGAACGCACCCGTGCACGCACACACGCACGCACACACACACACACACACACACACACACACACACACACACACACACACACACACACACACACACACACACACACACACACACACACACACACACCTCTATTATGTTGAGTGTTTTTTTCATCAAATCCTACAATCTCGTTTACGAGAATAATATCACAAAGATGCTCCCTGTTTAGAATAGTTGTTGCCCAAGCAAGCCGGATTATATAGATGTACAAAGGAGATCATTCACTCTACTGGTTGCCGCTGTTGGTTATGGTGTAATTTGACATTGTCCTGACATACCTGGTGGCGCCACTTTTGAGAGAGTTTACTACTTCAGAATTGCATGAATCATACATAAAATATCCAACAAGCGGAACAGTTGGTCAAATATACGGATGAGGGACAGCTTCTGATGCTGAAATTTCATTGAGTTTACCTGATTTTACTCAGTTACCCGTATATAGAACTTTCTTGGCTAATAATAGCACGGTATTTTTTTTACGTCACATCTTATGCGCATATTGAGGGAAAATGCTCGGAATGCACCACTTTTAATGTATTCGATAATAAAACCGAGACTTTTGTGAAAATATAGGTGCTCTTTGTGTGTGAAAATTGTACGTGTCTTTAGCATAACGTAACATGGCCCACACATCGAAGCGTCATTCTGAATCGAAGTAGTATCCGGTACCTTTATTGAGGGTGCGGCAAGAAGTTGGTCCTTAACAATTGTTGGGAGGTTGACCTGAAAAAGAGGTGGAAGGTTGGCCCCTAAAATAGGAGGGAGGTTGAATTGTGAAGTGGGAGGTGATAACACAAATTATATAAATAACGTTCTAAATTATTATATAAATTGTATTACGACACAACCGTCAGCAGCAGTTGCATCGGGCCACCGATGACCAGAATTATTAACTGTCGTTCATCTTATAGAATGGTGCCCAATCAAACAAATGCCGCAACACGGCCACCAAAGTCAACAATGCATAACAGTGTTATCAATTATGTATTCTGAATAATTTAACAAGATTGGAAAGGCCCAGATAGCAAGTGGACAAGGACGGCATTGATTTATTGAGAGTCCAATATTTTTCATCGCCCTCCTGAGATTGTCTACCTTGTTCCTAAACATATTTACGCTGCTAGCAGTTACACAATCTGTAGATAATTTGTTCCACTAATTTATTGTTCTTTGTGAGATCAAGTACATTCTGATATCCAAATCCACTGATCCTTTGTTATTGCTACCTCATGTCCTCTAGTTCTACTATCTTTCTTGAGTGAGAAAAAATATTTCTATCACTATTTTCATACACATTCAATATCTCGAAAAGGTCAATGTGTTGTTCTCTTAACCTAATTGTCTCTAGGTTTGTTAAATTACATTCTTTTAGACGTTCTTCATAACTATGGTCTCTCAATTTTGGAATAATTTTAGTTGTTCTCCTTTGTATTCGCTCAAACATATATATATATCCTTCTTGCAATATGGTCTCGCCGCTTGTATACAGTATTCTAAATGAGGTCAAGCAAGTGCTCTATACATAAGTATAATTCGTTTTTTTCCTTGTCTCTTATATTTCTCCTAATCAACCCAATAATTTGATTACCCTGCAATACAACGCAGCTCTGAAAACTTTTGTATCAGCACTTATTTTTATTCCTAAGTCCTTTGCTTTTACGGTAGTACCTAGAACAGTGTCTCCGATATTATAGTTTACATCTAGGTTCCCGTGTCCTGTGTATATAGGCATTTACATTTCCCAAAATTGAATAACATCTGCCATTTTTAAGACCATCTAACTAATTTGTCTAGATTGTTTTGTAAATGTTGTTTATCACCATCATTGTTAACCTTTCTAAATACTTTTGTGTCATCGGCAAATTTCAGTACGTTGCCTGTTATAGTATCCAAGTCATTGATATATCTAACTATCGAATCCCCACAAATTCCCTTGCTCTCCTCCTTACCCCCTCTATCACTACCTCAGAGTAGCTCTTGCGTCGGATCCCTTCCGTTGCATTCTGTCCTGCAGTTGGGTCACGTGGCGGCTAGTTGTCCATTTCTCTCTCGCCCATCAACATGTCACCTTTCTCTCCCGTCTCCTGGCTATCTTGCGCTCCTGTCGCCTTCACTCCTGACGCCTTTGTTCATTTCGCCTTCTCTCCCGTCTCCCTCGCTCCCGTCTCCCAGGGTCCTGTTCCCTTCCCTCTCCTCTCCTTCGCTTCCATTGCCTTTGCTCCCGTTTCCTTCCGTCTCATCTCCCTTGCTCCCGTCTCCATCCCTCCCATTTCTTTCCATCCCGTCTTATGTCCCGTCTTCTTACGCCGTGTCACCTTATCTCCTCTCAGCCTCCTCCCAGGCTGAGGTGAGCTCTCCCTAGCATCTCTCTCAACGTCTTCCCCAACTTTATTCCACTGTCCCCGTACCGGAACCACTGCCACAACACACCTGCTCTCTTCCCACCATTGCCACAACGAGCTGCCTCAGCTGTTCCATCTCCACCTCTAGTTCAGTCATCTTCGAACATCCCCTACACTCAAAACTAAAACTACCGCCTCAGCCCAGGGTTTCTCACACCCGGACTTGACGAAATCCACCCAGTTGCTACAACCCCCGCATATTAAATGCCAGGTGGCCTTTACCTACCGTTTGCATGGCGCCATCACAGCATATAGTTTTAGCTAGATTGCTACGTAAGCCTTGAAAAAGGCTGTTTTCTGTGTTCAAAAGAACACTTTAGGCTGGATTATTTAGGTTTTGATTTAATGTTGACAATAATTTACTTGCTAACTATGTTCTATTTACTAAGCTCGCGTGAGCCCACAAAAGCCTGCCAACTAGCGAATACACAGAACACCGTGTAAGCAAAACAATGAACTCAGGTTGTACTAACTTACGCTAAAATCCTGACGTTATTTCCCTTTTACCGAAAACGTTTGCTACAGCTATGTCGGATATTACCTTGTGTACGTAATTTATGTAAATGTATCGCTTTATCTTATATATATTCAACAATGTAAACGATAGTTTGATACACCAATTTAATTCACGAACTGTAAAAAACATTTTTTTTATGCAACACAGGATTTATTTCTCGAACAACATGTCAATTTTAGTACAAGATTTAGGGAAGGAAATGAACCGTCAATGTTAGATTACATTTTCACAAACGAGAATTATAAGATTGAGAACCTAAAACATATTACTCCACTGGGGAAAAGTGATCATGTTTGGATTGGTGTGGACATTCATTATATACTTGGTTATAAATACAAGTGTATATGGTGGGAAAATATATGATTACTGGAAAGCGAATGTGGCTTTCATAATGTTAAGTGGGAAGAAGAAATGGATTCAAAAGGGGTAAACGAGAGGGGCAAATACTTTAAGTTGAATGTTGAAGAGGAAGTGTAAACAAATGTGCCTTTAAGGGAAAGGAAGAAATCAAATCCAAAGACCCTTGGAACTAAGAGAGTCCGTAGAGCGGTAACAGATTCAACTTTGGAAAAGGTATGAACAACTGATAGGAACAAAGAGTTTAAAGTTTATATATATATATATATATATATATATATATATATATATATATATATATATATATATATATATATATATATAATTATATAACAGGCAAAAAACAATAGTATCTGAAAAAAAGTATAAAGGGAGTACGAAAATAAGCTTTTGACGATGATTAAAGACAAACCAAAGCTTTTCTACAGCTATGTAAGAAGCAAAAGGTAAAACCAGCCACACCACATTTAAGAAAGGAGGACGGTGAAACAAATTACCACGAAAAAGCTGATGCTCTAGGGAAGTTCTTTAGAACCAGGCATCGACGTTAACACTGCCCCGCTGGGCCGGCGGCTTTTTTGGGGCTGTCGGGCCACTTCGGGCCACAAGTTTCCATATTTTACAAGCCCAGTGGGCCAACATATTTTCAGATCATTTTTATTCCATTAGTCATAGCCACATGTCATCGTTTCAATCGCTTGTCATTGCCATCCACCCGGCGCTATAATTAAACACAATCTTCATCTCATCTGATTTTGTGTTGTCGCTTCGTATAGTTGCCGTCTTGTTGGCACATATGATTGTCAAATAGTGTGTTTTAGCAATCTGAATTGCTACGAGTAGCTGCATTAGCCGTGTTTTCATTAGTTTAATATGGCGCGTTTACAGAATGAGCACTAATAATACTACAGTTGCATCAGAATTCAACGCACGAACGGCTCATATCAATATTCTTATTAAAACAACAAAGTCATATTTAAAGTAATATTTGTATTGCATAGCACGAAATAGATAATGGAAAACGGAAATATACCTAAACAAATTCACATGAAACACATTATTTGTAGAGCACTAACAGGCACTTTAAAAATCATATTTAAGATAACTACAATAATTTTTTTTTTTAAACACACCATAAGGAGACTTAAATTGCTAGCTATAGTGATGCTTAATAGAGGTTATGCAATAAAAACTGATAATATGCTAACTGTAATATGTATGTACATCATTCATATATGTACCAGGCATGGTTTAATTTCAATTGTTGATTTGTTAATTGAATTAACTCAAATAATATAATTTCATCAAATAACTTTTCCAGAAAACCTAATTTAATTTCGTTTATTGCCTTTACAAAAATATATTAATTTAACTGACAAATTCCCAATTTACTCTCAATTAAGTGCTCATTTAAAAGTTGATATTACATGATAGCTCAGTCATGTTACCCAAATGTTTCCAGAAGGCCTGTAGTAACTATTCCAGTCACTATCCTGAGAGAGATCAGGTTCAGGCTTGTGTGAATTGGAGGGAGTACAACACAGAGGACATAGACACTATACCAACTGGGGAAGGCTGGTCATTCGGGCACCTGTAAAATTGGAGGGAAGGCCTAGACAATATAATGTCCTCTGGTAAGGTAATAACTTGATGGCTAATAGTGGCTTCAGCAAATCTTTGTTTAAAACAAATATTTGGTTCTGGCAACTTGCAGCCAAGTGGACCTACAGGGCCATTAGACGTATGCATCTATAATTTTGTGTGTACATATAACCGTTAATGGGGAGATGTAGAGAAAGGTAATATAGCATCAGTTTGGAATCTTTCACAGTGCCAACTTAAATCAGAAGCATGCCAGTTATAGTGA
>OY759273.1:23140396-23173835 GCA_963662155.1 Lamellibrachia columna | reverse complement strand
ATGTGTCAATAGCGTGTCTGCAGCTGTTGACACAATGATTGGCTCAATTACTGCGTAGCTGCTGGTCGATGTTCATTTTGTTTTTATCACTGGCTTGCTGTTAGCCACGACCAGCTCAGTAAGATTGCGTTCTTACACGCGACGTTCACGAGCGCATATCTTCCGATTTAGCACATCGACTGAGTTGTGCCTCAACAAATATGCGTAGTTGATCGCATTTTATCACTGGCTAGATGGCATATATGTGACTTCCATAACATGATGTCGTTGGCAAATCGCTTGTATTGAACGGTACGCCTACTGGCGTATATGTTTTTCGATGTATGTACATGTTTTTCGATACTGCTCACTCTCTCTTTTAGGGCCTTTCAGCTTATGACACAGGTAAGCATAATATCAACAAGTCACTTTTGTTGAATGGGAGGGTAACTTAGGGCAACGTTTTAGTCCCTGTGTGTTTTCGCGGCCGCTCCGACTTTTCAGCTTTTCGGCGAACATACGGGGACAGCATATACTTAACATATATCCACCAACAATATTGCGGGGGCCGCCCACCCCCCGACCTCTCCGGTCCTGAAGCCGGCGACAACTGAGTTAGTTGTGATTGTAAGTGACCTCCATAATTGCACGATGTAGGTCCGGAGTATTTCGATGGCAGAATGACATTACTGGCCCCAAGTCATTGACATCGGGTAGCTTTATAGTTATAGTTCCTAGTTGCGGGAGCATTTTTTTCCTTTTTAGCACCAAATCTGTAGCCATACTCTCAGTGAAGTTGCTGGCGTCTTCTTGCAATCTCTGTAGCCACTTCGAGTCCACCATCTGCAAGTGCGCGATGCTGTCAATCCAGCCTTTTGTCGTCTACCTCTTTGGTTATTCCTGGTAGTTGTCATTCGATGCTGGAAAGTATAAGACGAAAGTTGGCTAAGTACGCAGACATGTGGCCTGATGTGGTCAGTGTCGTATTAAGGACAGATCAGACTGAGCAGTTGGCCAGCGGCGTCAACAAAATAATTGTATGTTTCTGGGTCATGACCCCCAGGCGTTGGGAAAAAGTATGTACATGGATAACCTGTCGTGCTACTACGTGGTAGCGTGACAGTTGACAAACAAATTAGTTCTTTCGAGGTCGCGTAGGTGGCAGATTTTTAATTGAATTAGATGCTACAGAACACGTTGACGATGTTGATATTTTGTGCCGCAAATGTCATTACCATTGATCGCCGGGTGTGTATTGATGTGCCTGTTCTAGTAATACACGTTTTGCACACACGCGTCGGTTCTCTGTCTTTATTAAGTGGCAGAAAGTGAGATTTTTTTTGGCCTCACGGCTTGTTCCCACGATAACGTGATGACAAGGTTCTTCCAAGTGGCGACGATACAACATTTCGACTGTGGGATCATGCCTGTGATGGTAAGATACTCTCTTGTCTACAAGCTCCGTAGCAGCTGCTTCAATATGCATGATGTTTCCTTTGTAAGAAAGCTGCATGGCTGCATCTAACGCGAATGCGACACATTAAATAACTCAGGGGTGTGTGGCAGGCGTCCCATTCTCCCAGCTTCCATCTGTTTTGGGGGCCAGCCTCCTACCTCCCACCGATTTTTACGACCAACCTCCCAATTCCTGCAACAATTAGTTATTATTAGTGGGACCGCACGTTCTAGTTCCCGCGGTCTGGCTTGGTATTGTTCATGAACACGTGGACGTACCGAACACATATACTGCGTTTCCTTCCATGTTACTATGACGTCCGCGCACATATGTCATAATAAAACGCCACAAAACGTGCATGCACTGACGTCATGGTAAAACACAACGAAACGTCCAAGCGCTGAAGTTATTGTCAAACGCCGCACAATTTCAGCGCACGGACATCATAGTAAAATGCCACGAAACTTCCATGCATACACGGACGTCATAGTGAAACGACACGAAACATCCACGCACGGTCGTCAAGTAAAATGCCACAAAACGTTCACACACGGACGTCATAATAAAACGGGCTGTGTGATAATGATGATGTATTTAATTTGTAATGTGATTTATATAATTTGTGTTAATATCTCCCACCTCCAAATTTCACTTCCCACCTCTCACTTATTCTTGGGGTCAGTCCCACTATATTTCAGACCAACCTCCCACTGCCAGTCATACCCCCTCTTACGTTCTGGGATCTGCATAGTCTTGAATGCTGCCATTGTGGTCCATCGTGGACCACATGTGAGCGCGCATCGCATAGCAGCAGTAGGCTTCCTGCTGGTAGAGCAGGAGGGTTCGGGCATAGGGCCTTCACAATCAGCCAGGGATTTCTGGGATGACATCTGAAAAATGTTACAGTTAAAAGAAACGTTCTCAAAAACAGGGGGTTCGTGGGAACCCCTCTGAGGACGGGCTTGCACTGCGACGGAATGGAACAAATTGTCTATGGTTTGTATAACTGCTAGCAACGTGAACATGTTTAAAAACAGGGTCGACACATATATCTCAGGAGGGTGGGTTACACGTTGTTGGTCTCTCGATAAACCAATGGCTTCCTTGTCCACTTGCCATCTGGGCCTTTGGCTTGGATGACAAATCTTGTTAAATCTTGAATGTACGGCCGGCCAGCCAACCTGTTTACAATGTCCGATAGCGGCTTGCCTGTTGAAACGCCGTGTTGCTTGCAACGAAGTCATGCATATATATAGTGAGAAGATTCAATAACTATCTTTCTGTGAACGACTATTAGCCTCGATTATCAAGGCTCCGCGCTGTGGTGCCATTGTTTACCGCACACTTCGTCGCCTGGATACAGAGTGTATATTTCATTGTGACGAAAATTCTGTGTGCATCCATATTCTGGTAGCATACATAATTATATTAATTAAATCTCATCCGGGGAATTTTCTAGCTCATATAATGAGGGTGAACTTTTATCAGTTAATACGATGCAATTCGAAATAACTTTATACTTTGATTATATTGGCACAACGATCAGACTGAAAGGTTAATTCAAGCAAAACAATGGTTAGTGTAGAATCTCAATAATGACGCTGATAGGCTGTTAGCGCTTCACATGAACACCTACACACAATGGAGTGGTAAGAGAGGGTAACAATGAAACCATGCCTTCGAAGCCAGACTATATTATCGGCGAATTCACGAAGGTGAGTGAGAGTTGGATAAGCGAGACTAGATTCGGAAGTGTTTTAATAGCCTCGATTATTGAGGCTCCACCGTTTGTCGCATCGCCTGGACACAAAGTGTACTTTTCATTGTGACAGAAATTCTGTATGCACCCAGATTAAGGGTACCTACATAATTAGCTAATTGACATTGGCTAATTCATACAATAAGAGTGAACGTTTATCAGTTTCAACGATGCAATTGTAATTAAGTTTAAACTTTGATCATATTGACACAACTGTTAGACTGACAACTTAATTCAGGCAAAAACATGTTTAGTGTAGAATCTCGATAATGACGGTGATTGGCTGTTTGCGCTTCACATGAACACCTACACACAATGGAGTGGTAACAGAGGGTAACAATGAGACCACGCCTTCGAAGCCAGACTATATTCTCGGCAAGTTCACGAAAGAAAGTGAGAGTCGGATAAGCCAGACTAACGTATTGTGTGATTTGAATCAAAACAACACGTCATCTTGTCTAGACACAATGCGCATATGCGTGCACAGTGAAGTTTAACACAGCGCCACTAATCGGAGTTGTGATAAACTAGTGCTTATAGAAAGTAACATAGTTGACGTAGGTTTATCGATCTCAATGGCGATGCCCATGGATTAGAATTGACGAGTTCAAAAACGTTTTCCAAGTAAACCACTGGCGTGAAAATGTTTTTGTAGTTGGAAATGATTAGTTTTTATTAACTATGTTTGGTGCATAGACCCTAAAACATGCCCTTAGTTTCCCTGTTGTATGTGCAATGACGAGTAAATTTGTAGACGTGTTGACCTGTTTTGTTACAAATACATCTTAAATTTAGCTGTGTCTTTTGTTAATGCTAGACTGGGTCACATCAAACATATCCTCTTATGGAGGTGACCAAGAAATCTGGACATATCTGGTGTCTCTGCGATGTTTGTCATGGCATGTATGTCCACGACTGTTATACCGTCGCCACGACAGCGTTGGCCCGAACACGAAGACCAATGCATTGATAAATGCATCCGAAATTTAAAAAATAATGCTCAATTTAAACGGAATGTACAAAGAGTTCCATTGAGTATCTGAACGAATGTTTTACGGGACATTGAAACACTGAATCTATTAGTATTGATATCTCTCAATTGGTGAAAAATAATATTCACATAAATGTTTTACCTGTGTAATCTTTCATCTCTTAATATTTTCGAAAATAAATGTTTTGGCGATGAATAACATATGCAGGTTGTGTTACATGTATAAATAATTTTACGGCACTAATTAACTGGTCATCAATTCGTAATCATTGAAGGCGAAATATAACGTTTTTCATCGGATGATTTATTGATCTGTCATACTTTACGGCATTAAACTAGAACACCAACAAATTGTACCCATTGAAAATGAAAAATACCGTTTTTCATCGGATTATTTATTGGTATGTCACTTTTTACGGCATTAATTAGCAGGCCAATAAATCGTAACCATTGAAAGTTAAATATGTAAATTTTCATCTAATGATTTATTGGTCTCTCACACTTGATGGCATTAATCAGAAGACCAAAAAATTGTACCCATTGAAGATGAAAAATACCGTTTTTCATCGGATTATTTATTGGTATGTCACTTTTTACGGCATTAATTAGCAGGCCAATAAATCGTAACCATTGAAAGTTAAATATGACGTTTTTCATCGGATGATTTATTGGTCTCTCACACTTTACGGCATTAATCAGAAGACCAACAAATTGTAACCATTGAAAGTGAAATATAACGTTTTTCATCGGATTATTTATTGGTCTGTCACACTTTACGGCATTAAGTAGCAGGCCAATAAATGGTAACCATTGAAAGTGAAATAAAACGTTTTTCATGGGATGATTTATTGGTCTGTCACTTTTTACGGCATTAATTAGCAGGCCAACACATTGAAGGTGAAATACGACGTTTTTAATAGAATTATTTATTGGTGTGTTACTTTTCGGTTACTGCAATTTCTGACGATAAATACATGAAATATGATATTGTTAATTTAGATGTACTCTGAGAATGAAAAAATCAGATAGATGGAGCATTTTTATTACACAAAACACACAACCCTATTTCATAGAACTGCGTATGCACTTATTGGTCGCGCGACAGAATATCCCACTATTATAGCACATTCTGATTAAACCATTGGAGTAGTATTCTTGATTTTAGTTGCACACGGTTAGTTTTTTTATTATCTTTTTAGGCGCATAACCCTCAAAATCATCATTTGTGTTTCGCCTTAAAGCACTTTTTTGTGAAGTTCTTAAACGTTTCCAGCACCACTGTTCTGACCAAGGCTTTCACTTGTTTCTTTGTAAACATACACTCAACATTAGCATAACGCTGACCCGCTGACCTAAAAGTTCACAATGTGAGTCATAAGCGTCGGAAACTGTTGAATATCATGAGGCCGAAGTTGGTTTCTGCGAGCATAGTGAGAGGGGGTCGCACTCTGACAGAACTTAGAGGGAACCCGAAAGATGACGCCACTATCGGGTCAGACCTATAGACGGCAAAAAGCGGTCTACTTTTCGCAGCGGTGCCGCCTAGCGGTTGCAAGATGCATCTACTCTTCGCATCCTACGTGCTCTGGGATTCCGAATGGCAGCGTTTCAATGCGTCAAATGTGCCCGTTTTTGTAGATCGCTTGCTAGCAGCCAACAGCTAGACACCTAATACATCGGGCTACGCTTAATAGCATCATTTCGGGCCAGGGCAATGTGATTCTATTAAGCGGTTGATTCACTTAAAACTACATCCTCAACTAACTTAGCCTATCGCAAATCCATTAAATGTCTCAAATGATGAAATTCGTGAGCTTCAATTAATGTTTCACCAAACAGTAAATAATTTAATAGTTTGATTGATCATTTCACACAAAAAAAGTTGCACAGACGAGCATGTTGCAGTGGATACCAGGCAGGTTTGATCGCATTGAGGAGGGACCTTTAAGGGAATTGCGGAAGAACCTTTAATCGAATTGAGGAGGGTCCTTTAAGCGGCGCATTTTAATGCAGCTGGAATAGGGAATTATTTTATTTTACTAAACAACCGATTCTGTCCACTGTGGTATATGTATTAAAGAAAAAATTATTATTTATTGAGAGGATGGGGCAAGGATCCCCCTTAACAGGGGCCGGTCTAGGCTTTTTGGCAGACGGGTCTCAATCAGTCGTAGTCATATGTCGTTCTACTTACGAACCAGGGGGGGGGGTACATGTTTCGTTCTCCTACAAACGGGTTAATATTAGCCAGTTGCTAATACTTCAGTCTTTCCATTGACACTAGTTCCGATGTAGGCCTATATACGTTGTCCTTTACCGTAATATTTGCCACGGACACAGGGGGTTCTTAGACCCCCTCCATGACCTAGGGGGGTCTTGAAACCCATAAGACCCCCCTGGATCCCTTGCTGCTTAAGGGAAAATGGCTACAGTTATTCATAAAGGTATTATTTTGAGGTGTCTATGCCGACTTACGATTGTTGTGTGGTTGTAGTGTGTAATACCAAAACATCAGCGACGATTGACAACACCAAAGAATGTTATTGTTAATTAAATATATTGTCCAGATGGGCTGTCTTGTCCCACCACTGGGGTCTTATCCCACCACTGGGATCAAGACTCCTATGGGGCAAGAAGCCCCGTGGAGGCGTCTTGCTCCATAACAATAACAATCTTTCTCCATTGTATGAAATACGTATAGTGAAATGAACAAAAATATTGCTAAATGTAAAAAGGCATTATGTTTTATGTTATCGAGAGAGGCATCAAACATGCATCATTTAATTACTCGCGAACTCGCTGTTGTAGCAGATCTAACGACTCACTTCTGGCGTGTAGTCACTGTACAAATTGTACCCACATCTCCCGATGTCTTCAGTTCACGAAGGGCTCACACCATATGCCATACGGCCATGTGACACCGTTGTTGGTGCTGACGCGTCTTCTCTTTCGCTTCTTCACTGCGTCTTTGGTTCCGTTTTGTGTCCCTCGTCTAGCTGCCCGTGACTTTCCCTTTCGCTTCCCTTCCCATTTACTCACTCACGAACAGTTTCAACTTTTGTGTGATGAATTCCTTTTAATTAGGAAACATTAAGAACTTAAATGGATGTAGGTTTTAAGACGTGATACCTTTATTACCGAGCATAGCGTGTATTGCATAATATGCACTTATTCATTAAGTAATAAGGTGCACTCTGAATTATCACATACCATCTATGCGAAATTATAGATCATACATTTGAAAACGCGTTCCACTTCCTAATCACGACTATTAATTGACCAAATCATTAGAGGGCGTCTTGCCCCACCCCACCCCAGTAGACATGATGTATACATGCCTTAATGGTGTGGGGCGCGATGGCACACTGGTCCCACTGCGGCCGCTTCGAACCTTTGGCAAGTTAGATCATCCCACGTTGCCACAGTTCACTCAGCTGTATAAATGAGTACCTGGCAATACAGACAGTGGTGGAAATGTGAACGAATAGTCTTCGCGCAATTGCAGCGTGGCTGAATGCTTCCCAGAGAAGTTGAGATGGCCTTGGAATAAACAGGTCTGGCAGGGGTGAAGTGTAAAGCGCTTTGAGCGGTCCTACGGACTACATACCGCGCTCTATAAGAACGTACCTTTTGTTTTTAAATGCCCACGCTAATACTAATTAGTGCCTACATTTTGGAACAATAAATGGAAGTATACATTAATGATGCATATAAAACAGGTTAAGCGATGTTACAGTGATCAGTGAATTTCAGCACAACTTTGAAAATATACAATTTCTACATCAACCATATATAACAACTGCAAATGCAGATTTTTCCTAACAGTCATTTCATCTCTACATGATCTTGGACAGAATAAGCACAAGGTGGCAGCACTGCCATCATCCATCAGAGACGGACAGCAAACGCGTACAATGTTGGAAATAAGAAGGGGGCGTCTCACCCCTCGCGGGCTCCTTGCCCCACCTTACCCTCTAGTGAAATTACACTAATTGTAATGTTATTGAAATATAGAATGTAGTATCTACGTAATTACTATCGATCGTCTTCGGATGTATAAAGTTAATTGCTGAACGCAGCCAAAATAAAACAAATCGAGCGAAATAAATGTTGTTGTTCCGATTTTTGTGTGCAAAAAAACAAACCTACGTGGCATCCACAACAGAGGTCCCAAGTCTACCGGTAGAACTACCACTTCTTCTTCAATGTTTACATAATCTATCGGTCTACGCTTTCGATCCAAAATGTACCGCTAAACCGCAATGTTAAGGTTAAAACACATTTCGAATTGAAATATATCACCATACCAACAATTCACGGAGAAAATATGCGCCAGAATTAAGTCAATAGGCCACAAAATGTAAAAATGGTTCTGCCAGGAGGGCGCGAGGCCCGCGCACCAGATCTTCCTCTGCTGCCCTCATACCATAAAAAGCGGTAGATCTGCCGCTTTTTGTGCTACGTTACTTGGCACCTACCACTGCAACATGGTACGTCGTTTGTGCAACTTTGTTGTGTAGTTTTGGCGAAAACATCACACAAACTATTAAATTATGTTTGGCCTTGTTTTTCTTCAATGAATACATTTACTCTTATTGCAGAGGGTTGTCGTAGGACACAAACGTTGATTTTCAATGCCAAATACATTTTAATTTCGCATATTTGATGCATAAATGATATATGTTCTTCATAGTTTGGGATAGTCCCACTGTTCGTGATGCAAGCACTGTACCATTGAACTGACTTAGACCCAGACCTCAAACACGAGATTCCGTTGATCAACCACGAACTATCTTAGCACGAGATACCGAGATACTGGTGATCACGCATGAAATATATTAGAAATTAACTTTAAAACGAGATACCGAGATACTGGTGATCACCCATCAAATATATTAGAAATTGACTTTAACACGAGATACCGAGATACAAGTGATAACCCATGAACTATCTTAGAAATGAACTTGAACACGAAATACCGAGATACTGTTGATCATCCATGAACTATCTTAGAAATGAACTTGAACACGAGATACCGAGATACCGGTGATCACCCATGAACTATCTTAGAAATGAACTTTAACACGAGATACCGAGATACCGGTGAACACCCATGAACTATCTTAGAAATTAACTTGAACACGAGATACTGGTGACCACCGATGAACTATCTTAGAAATGAACTTTAACACGATATATCGAGATACCGGTGATCACCAATGAACTATCTTAGAAATGAATTTTAACACGAGATACTGGTGACCACACATGAACAATCTTAGAAATGAACTTTAACATGAGATACCGAGATACCGGTGATCACCAAAGAACTATCTTAAAAATGAACTTTAACACGATATACTGGTGACCACCCATGATCTAACTTAGAAATTAACTTTAACACGAGATACCGAGATACCGGTGATCACCCATAAACTATCTTAGAAATTAACTTTAACTCGAGATACCGAGATACCGGTGATCACCCATGAACTATCTTAGAAATGAACTTTAACACGAGATACCGAGATACTGGTGATCACCCATAAACTATCTTAGAAATTAACTTTAACTCGAGATACCGAGATACCGGTGATCACCCATGAACTATCTTAGAAATGAATTTTAACACGAGATACCGAGATACTGGTGATCACCCATGAACTATCTTAGAAATAAACTTGAACACGATATACAGATATACCGGTGATCTCCCATGAACTATGTCAGAAATGAACTTTAACACGTGATACCGAGATACTGGTGATCACCTATGAACTATCTTAGAAATGAACTTGAACACGAGATACTGGTGACCACCCATGAACTAACTTAGAAATGAATTTTAACACGATATACCGAGATACCGGTGATCACCCATGAACTATCTTAGAAATTAACTTTAACACGAGATACTGGTGACCACCCATGAACTATCTTAGAAATGAACTTTAACACGAGATACCGAGATACCGGTGATCACCCATGAACTATCTTAGAAATGAACTTCAACATGAGATACCGAGATACCGGTGATCACCCATGAAGTATCTTAGAAATGAAATTTATCACGAAATACCGAGATACTGATGATCACCCATGAACTATCTAAGAAATGAATTTGAACACGAGATACCGATATACTGGTGATCACCCATGAACTAACTTAGACATGAATTTTAACACGAGATACCGAGATACCGGTGATCACCCATGAACTATCTTAGAAATGAACTTTAACACAAGATACTGGTGACCACCCATGAACTATCGCAATCTTTGCAATATGTGAATACAAAATAAATATAACTGTTAAAAAAAAGGTTAATCATATTAGAATAATAAATGAAGATAGATTATAAATTGAAGAAAAGTTGCATTAACAAAAAGCCATGGTTCACAAATATACTAAAACGTGCTTGTGCAACGAAAAAGAGGATGTACAAAGCATTTATTATATCTCAATCTTCTGAAGCGGAACTAATATATAAAACATGTAAAAACAAACTGACATCTGTATTAAGGTGCTGTGATAAAAACCTACTACAAACAGTTGGTAGAGAAACAGAAACATAATGCAAAGGGCACCAGCAAAATACTAAACACTATCATCAACACACAATTCAACGCACCATAATACCCTACGTATTTTGTGCTTAACAACAAACAAATATAAGAAAATAAGGCTACTGCAAATGGATTCAACAATTATTTAACAAATGTTAGCTTTAGCTTAGCTAAGAACATTTCTTCACCTGACACTGTGTCTATTTATGATTATTTGGGGGAAGGATGTAATGGGAGTATGGTTCTAAGTCCGGTTGATGAGCAAGAAATTATTAGAACTGTACACCAATTTATATTGCCAGTATATAAGGGTGGGGATAAGTGTGTATTCACAAATTATATCTCTTTACTACCGCAATTTTCTAAAATTCTGGAGAAAATATATAATGCTAGATTTATTTTGCCCAAGCCAATATGGGTTTATATTTAACAAGATTTAACAAGATTGTCATCCCAAACAACAAAGTATCACTGAATCATGGGCAAATAAAGATATAGTAGATGCTGAGTTAGCACTGACAGGCTATGTAATGTTTAGGAAGGGTAGACGAGAAAGAAGGGAAGTTGGAGTAATTTTATATATTAAAGAATGTATCCAAGCATATGAAATAACACTGAAAAGTGAAGCAGATTATTGGTGAACATTTCTTTGGATGTGTATTTGTAGTAGTACTCCTTTGAGTTTCCTGTTTCCTGTTAGTTCCCCTGCGCATCTAGTTTAAATATTTTTTGGTACATGTGCCCTTGTCGACAACCCTGACAAACTCACACCCAAGAACTGCATCACCCTTCCCTGTCAGGTTAAGTCCATATCTCATAAAAAGTAATTTCTTCCCACAAAGTTTAACCACATGTCTACGAAGCCTACTCCCTCCTCCATAAATACCTTCTCCATCCTCCTACAGTTCCTATGCTCCTCATCCCTGCCTCCCTTTATTGGTAATATCCCCGACAATACAATCTGTCCAATTCGTGCCTCTTTAAGTGTTTTGACCAACCTACTGTACTTACCAACGATGGCCGACATACCCTCCTTCTCGGCATTGTTCGTTCCCACTTGCACGAAAACAGAACCTCCCGTGCCACAACCCATGACCTGTGATGCCTTCTCTGCTACATCCTCTATTTTGTAGGCATACAGTTATGTCATCTCCTTTGTTTAAATTTGTTTCCACTTTCTTAATGATAGAATCCCACATGAATACCCGGGCTTTCCTCGTCTTCCCCACAGTCTTCTCCTTTTCTCTGCTCTTGTTATCCTCGACCATCTTACCACCTGAAATCCCTATCCACTCACCCTGTTATCTTCCTTTTGTTGCACACTCTTCCTTTTCCATCCTTCTTCTTCTTACCAGCTTTCTCCCTCACGTTGCCTCTGCTCTCCTTGTTCTCACCGCCTCTGCTCTCCTCGTTTTCACTACCTCTGCTCTCCTCGTTCTCACCACCTCTGCTGTCATCATTCTCCCCACCTCTGCTTTCTTCTTCCTCACCCTGCCCTGGCATCATCAAAATCATATGTCTTAACTCATTTACATGGTCCTGCAGACATTGCACTGCCTTACTCTACATATGAAATGAAAATCATCTGCCTGAACCTCTGCCCACGAATTTACACTCCCAGACTTTGCAAAGGCTATCCAGCTGACGCAGTTAGATCATGTCACGTTTCGCCTTTACTTGGCGTCTGCACGGCGCCATGTTAGAAATTCAATTTATATTTGGCTATACACACATATACATATATACATCCTCTTCAGCTCTTCTAGTCTAGTAGCCTTTTAGCTGTTCTTGACAATTGCTTGTGCGCATGGGTGGAAAGTTGTCATTTTGTTCGAAACTGTAAGCACACCAGAATTTGTCTAGTCTTGATTTTAAACTATTTAATGAAGGTGTTGAAATTGCATTCTCTGTGAGGGTGTTCCACCGTTTTACTACCCTGTGCCTGAAGTAATGCCTTCGTTGTCTTGCAGTCACGCGTTCCTTCTTGAGTTTCAGGCTGTGTCCCCTGGTTACCGTATTGTTGTCCAGCTCAAGTGGCATTCTATCAACTTTATAGATTCCATGGAGATATTTATACGTTTCAATCATATCTCCTCTTGCTCTTCTATAGTAGAGGCTTGGAAGCTTAAGCGCCCTGAGCCTGTCACCATATTCGAGATTTTTCAGGGACTAGCTTCGTTTTTTCGGCGTTGACTGTTCTCAATCATCTGTTGGTCTCGCTTGAGTGTTGGGGCCCAGGCTACATTGCCATATTCTACAAAATAATTATAATCAGTTATGTTTACAATTTATATTACGTAGTCTTCACAAACGCTGTTTTTGTGTTGTAATACACATTTTATGCTATATTACTTAGGTCTTAATTAAATTTACAACTAATTACTTGCACTTGCAACTTATTTTCTATGTAACAGCTGACGGCAACAAACGTAATATCGCGCGCTAACGAAATTGCAGTGACCTTCTTTAAATTACAATGAATTACTACCTACGGCTACGGCTAACTTTTAACAACAAATGTTGCTAAAACAAAATATCCAGGTGCTCAATCTTTAATATGTACTAAGTTATTTACAATAATATTAGATTTCGTATTAGGACCCAATCAAGTAATCACAACAAATTTGTATTATCGCTCGTGTTACCGAGTCTTCGGAGATCTATTATAACAACCCTAAATTACTCCTATGGCTAAATTTTAACAACGACTATTGCCTAAACAAGGTCTCTTGCTAGTTTATGTTTAATACACACATAAGAATACTACTTATCTTATCAATATTCCACGCTTTAAACAAATATCCAATCCACCAAATTCAAGTCCGTGTTCTCAAGATTTCCCAAGATGCCTTGGCACATGGTATTTCACTACCATATAGCATTATTGGCATTAAAAGCTGGTCAAACATCTCACACTGCATGTCTACATGTAGGTCTAGCTTCCTGGCTTTAGTTGTAAGGTTGAACATAGTCCCCTGGCTTAATTGACCTGTTTGTCTACGGCTTTGTTGAACATGCCATTATAGTTTAGGCAAGTAACCAGATATGTATAATTATCAGTTACATCAAATTTGTCTTGCCCAAATAAAAAGTCTGGATATGATCTGACTTTACCACTGGAGAAAATAATCACTTTAGTTTTACTAGTATTAAATGTCAGGTGTCATGTTTGGCAATAATCACATACAGCATTTGGGTCAGACTGTAAATATTTTGCGGCGCGACAAATATAATTCAACCAGCGAGTGTAACACAACTATATGGTCAAGGGTAGATTATCCCTTTCTGCCTGCTCGTCGCCTACAATACTAGCTCTCTCTAAGTATGACGCCAGTCGAGCATTAATGGCGGCTGTAAACAACTTGCCTATACAGCTTAATAGTTTAATGCTACAATAGTTGTCCGGATCATCTACAGACCCCTTCTTTTTGTATTTTGGCTTGATGATACCAATGCACCAATCAGTTGGCACAAAGCCAGATAATAAGACTAAATTAAACATTTAAACAATAAGTACAAATATTTATGAATGACTGTCTTTCAGGTATTCATTTATAATTATTTTATCGTTACCACATGCTTTTTTGTTTTTGTGCTTGTTTGTTAGTGTTAGTACTTATTTATTAGTGTTAATGGTTGTTTATTAGAGTTAGTACTTCATTATTTGTTATGACACATTATACCTAAGGTGTGCCGACACGCCCCATCTCCCCTTGGTGGCGGCGCTGTGTTGTTCGAACTCGTGGTTTTTTGCGTTTGTTATTTTCATTACTGGAATGAACAAGATTGTGTTTTTCAGTGATTCGGTAGTACTAAGATGTTTGTCAAAACCAAACAATGCTACGTTTCTGTGATGACTCTTTTCAACGAGATCATCATTGGTAGGTCAAATGATGTATCCACGTGATTACATTGGAAGTAATAACCAATGGGGCTAGGGGGTTTGGGTTGCTGGTGGGGATAAACTCTACATATAATTCCTGGCATTCGTGGTTATTCCGAACTCAGGGAACCCAAACGGAAGACGTGACATTATTGTTTACTCTTGGGGCCATTCCTTTAAATACATATCCTTTTCTCGCCCTTTGGATATGCTGACAGGGGGAAGGCCCCACCGTTTTTTTGGACTCTCGTTAAGCCAATGGACTCCTTGTCCACTTGCCATACAGGCCTTTGGCTTGGATGGCAAATATTGTTAAATCTTGTTAAAATGGTTGGCATTGGTCATTATATACTCCAAGAAAAGATTTGTTTTTAGCGTTGGTGTCATTCCCATGAAAAATGCCCCCTTTTCGCACCCTTTGGGGGTTGCCGGCAAGGGAATCTCCCATATAAAACTGTTTTTAACCTTAGCGTCATTCCCATAGATAAATGTACTTTTATTGTGCCCTTCGATGGGTGATTTCGTGGGCATCCCCCCACCACCACTACCCCAAACCCGGAAGCAACGAATTTTGGGGATGTCGGGGGTGGTCCCTTCAGTCTAACGGGTCATACGTTTTGGCGTCGTTTACATAAAGAAAAGTTCTTGGCGCCTGGTCTAATACTGCCGTGAAATTACAAAAGGGAGGATGTGAATTTTTGCCATTGATGAGTTAAGTTTACAAACAAAATAAAGGGACCAAATGCCACATTTTAACACAATACATTTTTTTTTTAGATGGCAGATTTGTTACAAATTAATCGGCATATAGGAGCAAGTGACAATGGAATTGTATTTTATCATGACAGAAGGGGATAAGTGTATGACCAATGGTTACCATAGCTGCATATAATAAAAACAATTAATGTTTTTTTTTCTACATACAACAACATAAAGACTACATATTTTGTTACACTCGCAATTTAAAAAACTACAATAAGCTCAAAATGTCAGCAAATGCTGCTGTTTCCAACTTCCTATGCCAGTGGCTCCCATACATACAGGAATTTTAACTGTATTGTGGAGACACTTGGTGACTGAACTAATGAAGGGGTGTGGCATGGGTTTCAAACTCCCAGCTTCCTCCTGTTTAACAAGGTTTAACAAGATTTAACCAGATTTGCTATCCAAGCCAAAGGCCCAGATGGCGAGTGGACAAGGAAGCCATTGGCTTATCGAAAGTCCAACAATGTTCAACTACTTATAACCCGCCCTCCTGAGATATGTGTCAACCTTGTTTTTAAACATATTCACGCTGCTAGCAGTTGCACAATCTGTAGACAATTTGTTCCATTCATTTATTGTCCTCTGTGAGAAAGAGTGCTTCCTTATGTCCAATCTACATTGATCCTTTACTAATTTTACCTCATGTCCTCTAATTCTGCTATCCTTCTTGAGTGAGAAAAACATATTTCTATCAATATTTTCATACCCATTCAATATCTTAAAAACTTCAATCTGATCTCCTCTTAACCTACTTGTCTCTAGAGTTGTTAAATCACATTCTTTCAGGCGTTTTTCATAACTAAGGTCTCTCAGTTCTGGAATCATTTTAGTTGCTCTACTTTGTATGCGTTCAAGCGTATATATATCCTTCTTACGATATGGTCTCCATGCTTGTATACAGTATTCTAAATGAGGTCTAACTATTGCTTTATAAAGAGGTATAATTAACTTTTTTCCCTTGTATGTTATGTTTCTTCTAATCAATCCAAGAATTTGATTACCCTTTGAAGCTGCAATACCACACTGCTCTAAAACTTTCATATCAGCGCTTATTGTAACTCCTAAGTCCTTTTCTTTTACAGTAGTACCCAGAACAGTATATCCCATTTTATAGTTTACATCCAAGTTCCCATGTCCTGTATGTAGGCATTTACATATCCCAAAATTGAACAACATCTGCCATTTCTCAGACCATTTCACTAATCTGTCTAGATCGTTTTGTAAATGTTGTTTATCACCATCAGTATTAACCTTTCTAAACAGTTTTGTGTCATCTGCAAATTTCAGTACGTTACTTGTTATACTGTCGTCCAAGTCATTGATATATATTAAGAATAATATAGGTCCTAATACTGATCCTTGAGGTACCCCACTCAAAACCGATTTCCAATTTGAAACTTCTCCATCCACTACAACTCGTTGTCTTCTGGCAGTCAGCCATTGTTCTATCCAGTCAGTTATGCTATCCCTGATACCATGGGCTTTTAATTTAAGTAGTAATCTTTGATGTGGCACTTTGTCAAAAGCTTTCTGAAAATCTAAGTAGATAATATCTACTGGCGATCCCACGTCTATCCACTTAGTGATTTCTTCCAAAAAACATAACATATTTGTTAAGCATGACCTCGCTTTAAGGAATCCCTGTTGAGATGAATTTAATAATTTCTGCTTAACGAGGAAGTCCACCATATGGTCTTTAATTAAACTTTCTAATAATTTACAAATCACTGACGTTAAACTCACTGGTCTGTAATTTTCTGACTTATTTCTCGAACCCTTTTTAAATAATGGTATGATGTTTGCTTCTTTCCATTCAAACGGAACAACTCCCTCTTTTAATACTCTTGCAAGTGGTATACTGATTTGTTCTACTGTTTCCATTAGTAATTTTGGAGGAATCCCATCCACTCCCGGTGATTTATTATCCTTCATTGCCTTTATTTTCTTAGCTACCATTTCTGGAGTTACAACTAACGTTCCTAAATAGTCAGATTTAGCCCCCTGAAATTTAGCATCAGCAACTGGTAATGAACTAATATCTTCTTTGGTAAACACTGAACTGAAGTAACCATTTAGGTCTTCCGCCATTAAAAAACCCTGTGATATTATATTTCCAGCACTGTCTTCTAGAGGTCCAACCTTGTCTTGTACGTTTTGTTTACTCCTGATATATGCATAAAAACTCTTGCTGTCATTTTTTATGTTACATGCTAGTTTTTGCTCATAGCTTCTTTTACATTGTCTGATTTCAGTTTTAGCTGCATTAAGTGCCTCTTTGTAATTTGCATAGTCTTCTTCCTTTCCGGTACGCCTATAAACCCTCCACATAGTTTGTTTTAACACTATTTTTCTAATAGCCTCTTTTGACAAGTGTTTCTTTCTACACCGTTTTCCTTGTTTTTGGAAGAGAACAAATTTATCGATGATACTCTCAATTTCATATATTAGAATATTCCAACATTCAATTGCGGTCTTAGTCATCAGCATGTTATTCCAATCTAGCTTTGCTATGTATTTTCTCATACCTTTGTAGTTACCATTGTGAAAGTTTCTCTTTTACGTTTTCTTATTTTTACTTTCTGGTTTTACATTGATGTCAAAATGTATTTGATTATGGTCACTGTTACCCAATGGTTCAAGTATTTTTACATTGTCCACTAATTTTTTTTGTGATGACAACACTATATCTAATACATTTTCTCCCCTGGTTGGTTCTAGCACGTGCTGAGTAAGAAAGCTATCCTGGATTAAAAATAAAAATTGTTGGTCCTCACTCCCAGTGCTCTCTAGAGAATTCCATTGTATGTGTCCATGGTTAAAATCTCCCATTATGATACATTTCCCTTTATTAACTTCCTTTATAGCGTTTTTTATTTTTGTGTTGTCCTCTTCGTTTATGTTTGGACTTCGGTAAACTAATCCAATAGTTAGTTTTGAATTTCCTGAAACAATTTTGCACCAAACAGCTTCCTCGCAATCTGCTTCCCTTTCTAGTTTTATTTCATAAGCCTGAATATATTCTTTAACATATAAAATAACTCCCCCTCCCCTTCTTCCTATTCGATCTTTCCTAAACATTACGTATCCTGTCAGTCCTAATTCAGCATCTGTTATGTCTATGTTGGCCCATGATTCAGTTATACCAATTATGTGAGGGTCAATATCTTCTACCATAATGTTTAATTCGTTTTTCTTATTTACTATGCTCCTTGCATTTAAACATACGCATCTATAACCTTTTTCAGATATGTTTTTTTCGGACGATTTGATATTGGTTAGTCTGTGGCCTCTTGTTCTGCTTGAGACACATCTAAGTAACCCCCCTGCACTTCTAGTTTAAACAATGTTTACTACCAAACATATTTGTCATTGTACCCATGCCACTATCTACCGCTGCTGAAAGTTCGTCCGCGAATACTGCTGCCCCCTTTCCACTTAGATGAAGCCCATCCTTCATGTGCATATCAGACCTCCCAACAAAACTTCCCCAGAAATCCACCAATCCAACTTCTTCTTCCCTACATAGCTTCTGGACTAACATGGTAATTGCAATCACCCGACAATTTCGATATGTGTGACCCCTCCTGCCCATTACTGGTAAAATCCCTGATTACCTGCTCAACCCGCGTCTGTTTTAATGTTCTGACCAATTGCCTATGTACCCTCCCTCTCTACGTTATTTGTCCCTACGTGTACTAAAACAGATCCACCCTTACCTGAACCTACGATGTTTTTTACCCTCTCAGTTATCGCCTCTATTTTGGCTCCAGGCAAGCAGACCACCACATCATCTCCCTTGTTTAAGACTCTGTCGGTCTTCCTAACTATCGAATCCCCCACAAACACCCTCGCTCTCTTCCTCACCCCCTTTTATCACTGCTGCAGAATAGCTCTTCCTTTCGATCCCTTCCATCACATTCTGTCCTGACCCCTTCCCTTCTGTCTCCTTCGCTCCTGTCTCCCCCACTTCCCTCTCCTTCGCTCTTGTCTCCCCCCACTCCCCTCTCCTTCACTCCGGTTGTTTTACCGCCCTTCTCCCCCACTCCTTTCTCCTTCCCTCCTGTCTCCTCCACTCCCCTCTCCTTCACTCCGGCTGTCTCCCCCCCCCCGTTCCTTTCCTTCCCGTCTCCTTACGTCCTTTCTCCCTACGACCTGTCACCTTCCCTACTCTCAGCTTCCTGCCCGGCTGCGGTGAGCTCTCCCTAGCATCTCTCGTGTCTTTCCCAACTTTATCATTTACTGTTCCCCCACCGGAACTACAGGCACAACCCCCCTGTTCCCTTCCCACCATTGCCACAACAAGCAGCCTCAGCTCTTCCAACTCCACCTCTAGTTCCTTCATCTTCGTACATCCCCTACACTCAAAACTAAAACTATCTGCGTGGACCTCAGCCCAGGACTTCTCGCACCCAGACTTGACGAAGTCCACCCAGTTACTGCAACTGCCACAAATTAAGTGCCTTGTGGCCTTTAACTGCTGTTTGCACGGCGCCATCATACAATTTAGTTTTAATTAGTTTGCTATGTTAGCCTTGAATAAAGCTGTTTTTGTGTTCAAAAGAACACTTTAGGCTAATATACTTGCTAACTATGTCTTCTATTAAGCTCGCATGAGCAAAAAAAGCCTGCCACCTAGTGAATACGGAGAACACTGTGTAACAAAACAACGAAATCAGTGTGTACTAATTTATATTAAAATCCTGCATTTAATTCCTTTTTACCGAAAACGTTTCCGGGAAAAAATACTTCATCTGTTAACAAAAACGGTTTCTTAATTTATGTCTAAAGAAGTTTGTGAACAATATATGTATAATAGTAATACTTATTCTAGCCAATATTCCAATGTTACTGACTATTCACTATGCTATCTAACTTTTCGAATGGTAAACAACACTATTAACGCTCGCTGACTTCCCTGACAGAGCCCGAAACTAACTTACGCTAAAATACTGCTTCTGACTAATAATTAACAAAACCTGTTCCCTAATATATGTCTACAATATGTTTATGTATAATATATATGCAATAGTAATATTTATTCTGTTCGATATTCGACGCTTTTCTATCAATTCTCTTCACCAATTTCAAATCACTGCTGCATCAAACCAAGATCCGCACCAAAATTGTTTTAGGACCCAACCTCCCACCTGTTTTGGGGGCCATCCTCCCATCTATTTTGAGGCCAACCTCCCATCTATTTATAGTCCGACATCCTACCTCCCATCACCGCGAAACGTTTGCACACGGAGATCATAATAAAACGCCACGAAATATCCGCGCACGGACGTCATAGCAAAACGATTAGCGATTAATGCAAAAAAATAAACGAAAGCCTTTTGACAAGTTTTATATTAATGTGAAGATGATCGTGTAATATTTCCAGTGAGAATCTTAAATGTAAAATGAATAATCTGGTCCCGAATCCGACAAGTACCCTCATGATAGATTGGCTTTGCGGACTCTCGCTCGCTTCGTTCACTCCCAAAACAGAGTCTGGTCGCGTAGTTTGAATATTACCGTCAGGTGGCATCACTGATCTGATTGATTCACATTGCCGCTATATTGCAATTCAGTTGATTTAGTTTCGATTGTTCAGTTGTTGCTGTTTGTTGGACAGTCCGTTGGCGGACAGTGAATAGACGCCGTCCCGTTCGTGTGAGATGAGGCCGAGACCAGCTTCCACTACTCGCCAATAACGCCGACATGCCAAATCCAAAGCGTTATTATATTGAACGAAAAGAATGTTAAGTATTAATTTGGCTTCAGTTAATTGTGTATTCAATACAAGTCATGTTTAAAATGGTTTCGGATTATGCACTTTAGACGCTTCAAAAATGTATTTATAACCAATGAGTTATGATGATAGTCCCGGATGTTAGCCCAGATTCGTGGCAGACATCCGGGATCTGTTGCACTGAAGCTTTGTTAATCGACAATTGTGGTGTCATAAGGTGGACTGGGCACCAGTCTATAAGATGAACGACGAATCATATTGCCCCATGAAAATGCTGTCGTGGGCTGTATGGTAATGTTAGCTATATAATTTGTGGTAACATCTGCCATCTGTTTTGATCTCAACCTCCCACCTATTTTTAAGACCAACCTCTCACCTATTTTTCAGACAAACCTCCGACCTATTTGTAAGACAAACCTCCCACCTATTTCCAGGCCAACCTCCCACCTATTTTAAAGACCAACCTCCCACCTCCAACTTTCTGCCATACCCCTCACTATTACCATATTTGGGAAACTCTCAGGGTAATGGAAAAGAAGTTGTCAGATCAAAAACTAAATTATTACTAAATGTACAGGGTGTATTTGTTATTCAGGTTTTTATCTCTAAAATGTATGCTGACCATTGTTATATTACTGTTTGCGAACAGTAAATAAAGTTTAGAAGCTGTACATTGTTTCTTGAATAGTAATTAATATTGTTAACGTTGAGAGCCGCAGTTGGAGTTTTGTCAGGTGACGTAATGACATTTCTACATCAAAAGCAGCCCTTGCTTCTCAAAAATGCATTATCAAAATGAAAAGGTCCTGGCAAAGATAAGTAGGCTAATTAGTTCATAATAATCACTACAGGAAAGTTATCGATGTCTCAGTATGTCATATAATTATACATTTAATACGTTGTATCGTACAGCACAGTGAGGATTTCCGAACACGCCGCAGTGAATTGGTTTCGTCGTTCGATAATCGTACGTATTTCACTCAATAGAACTTTTCTACCAGCTGGTTTGAACTCAATTAATGTAACATTTGTCATTTAGAATATTGATCCCTTGCGCATGTGTTCACAATGTTGTGAAAACCGCATAGCGCATTAGGGAGTTAATTAGTGAGTGAGTGAGTGGGTGGGTGGGTGGGTGGGTGAGTGGGTGAGTGAGTGAGTGAGTGAGTGAGTGAGTGAGTGAGTGAGTGAGTGAGTGAGTGAGTGAGTGAGTGAGTGAGTGAGTGAGTGAGTGAGTGAGTGAGTGAGTGAGGGAGGGAGGGAGGGTGGGAGGGAGGGAGGGAGTGAGTTGAGTGAGTGAGTGAGTGAGTGAGTGAGTGAGTGAGTGAGTGAGTGAGTGAGTGAGGGAGGGAGGGAGAGAGGGAGGGATGGAGGGAGGGAGGGAGGGAGTTAGTTAGTGAGTGAGTGAGTGAGTGAGTGAGTGAGTGAGTGAGTGAGTGAGTGAGTGAGTGAGTGAGTGAGTGAGTGAGTGAGTGAAAACACCACAGAAACGGGAAACATATAGATATAACGTAAAACGAAAAAATTACGGTATTGATGCAATTTTATTGGCCGCATTTGATACAGAGGTGCTCCACCGTTCGGGTGATGCATTCCAATTATACAGATGCCGTCGCACTCATGGAATCCAATCCTGTAGTATCGATACCAGAGGTAGCACATGGGTAAAGGCTACAACGAATCGTGTCGTTCTATTTCGCTTTCTGGCTGAGCTATTTGAGTTACCGGATACCTGCTGTGTAGTCGGCACCAATGCCACCAGGAACACCAGCTGAAGCACGGAAAGAAAGCATCAACCTAGGAGTATGATATCCAGCTAAATACATTATGTACAATGGAAGTGTTTCTTCAGAACGGTCATAAACGATGTTTAGTTGAACTCCGTTGCATCTACATTATGTGTTATGCTCAACTCGCTCTTTGTTAGATATAGCTGCTATATACAATTTTTTTATACCCCGGATATTGACAAACATAACTCAGCGAGTTATCATGAAAGTATAACTGTTCGTTTTCTAATAAAGGAACAGCCAATACAAATGTCTTGAGAAATTACGCATATGTTACCAATCCGTCTTGATAATATCAGTACACATATACAGTGTTTATGATCGTGACACCTTATTTAATTATAATAGTTTATTTGTTCAGTACAGTGTAGATATATCAGTCTCTTGTGCTAACGGGTTACAACCTGGTTCTTTATGATAAACATTTTCAGCATGTCGTACGGCTTGGTCACCTACCTTTACTTGATGTAGCGGCGTCTCCAGATAGGTCTCCAGGGGCGTCTCCAAGGGCGTCTCCAAGGGCGTCTCCATAAGCGTCTCCTAGAGCGTCTCCTGCGCCGCCAAAAACCTCTCTTGACGCGGTCACCTATTTTGAATAGATATCTGATAAAAGTCAGTGTATATAATGAAATATACATAGTTCAAGCTGTACGTGTAAATATACTACGACTAGATGAACACTTTGATATAAACGATGTACACGGCCGGCTGTAGGTGTGCACTTCGGACCTACCAAACTTCCCATTTATCCATTTATAGGTCATGGGAAAGGTTTATTTAACCACGTATTACAGTTATAATAGTAACTGTACATTTCAAAAATATTTCTTTTAAACACATGTATCTTTTATACGAACAAATTTATGTTGAGGTCTGCAGCATAGAAATCCCGCTTCGTTGGTTTCCGTTGCGATTGGGTTGTTTCCGTGGTTTTGGCCAAGAGCGTGTAACAACCATTGTATGCTAGCATTGGTTTGAATCTATACGCTTCGATGATACTCAGCAGATAGCAAACTAATATGCACCATGACATGTCATATCACGGACGTTATGTATGATTAGAACTAATCCGTCATGTCGGCAATAGGTTACACAAATGTGAAGCTTCCTAGCAGCATTACACGTTCTGTGGTACAGAAACAATCGTCTTCACTAGAAATGCCGCGCTGGTCAGCAATTGCTCAATTGTTTGCTTGCGTTTATTAAAATAATGTCTTACAGGTTAGGCAATACTCGTATACAGAATGTTTTAAGAGCAGGCCCTACTTTCAAAGCATGTGTACGAGAGTTTTAGTGTAAAAGGTTTATCTTACCGGCCAACTTGTCGCTCTGTTCGTCTACCGACACAGCAAGACTGCCGTCGCTCTTCTGTAAAATAATAATGTATACTAGTTTCACTTCTACATGTAAATGCATAAAAAAAAATATTTTATGCTTTCGTATTTCAGGAAAGTACAAAAACAAGAAGACATAACATATCACTACAAAAATAATAGCTTATATTGGATATAAACATGGTATTCACTCTCGGTCCATAAATAAATGGACCAAAGTATTTGCTGATATTGTAAATGCTGGTATTGGGAATATTGACATGGGAAAATAAGATTAAGCTGTATTTACAAAAGATGGGTACATATAAATGTAAAATGTTGGCATCTTGATAAACCAATGCCTTCCTTGCCTTGCATAGCTTATTTCTTTGGATGGTTTTAATACTAGGTAGTTGCACCGTTAAACAGCATAACAGTTTTGCCAAACATCATTTGTGGGTAACGCCACATGTACTTACGGCTTCATTGGCGAAAGCCGCCGTCGCCAGCAACACGACACAGAGCAGTAGAAGGAAGTTCGCACGCATCTTGAAAGGTCTGTGACGTTCTACTGCGGTTGGCTGAAAGGACAGCGGTTGGGTGAAAGGATATAGCTATGGAAGAGTGAGAAAACAAACACAGTGGAGATGTAAACAGACTGACTGGCAGACAGAATCAGTTGTGGACCGATTCGATTCGTTTAAGGTCAGTAACTCCAATCAAGTCTGTACAGATATGTTATTTGAGTCGACACAAGCCGAGTGGCAGGCATCAGCTATTGATTACCCATCACAAAACAATGTATTTGAAAGTGTTGGGTTCTTATTAGAATAACGCACGTACGTCAATAAAACCACCACCACAAAACGTAAAATGTCATACTTTAGGCGAGCGTTTATTAGCATATTCTTTTAAAACAGATCATAAAATTCATTGTCAGAGGATATAAACTGCATTTAAACGAAACATTGCTCGAACTGTAATTCGTATACAGAGATAGCTAATATATCTCAACAAGCCGGTTTCAAAGTTAACTTTCCAGTGACAGCGAAGATCAGACCTGCAGCGGAACAACTTACCTGCAACAGACGGGTCGACCGATGTGTTCAACTTTTCATCTGTGCCCTGCCGAAACTGTCGGCTGACTTGGCCTTTTATGTAATTCAAAAACATAAATCGTGAACTGGCTCTCTTCCAAATAGTTTCTAGCTGTAGTCGTATAGCTCAGTGCCACGTTGACAAACAATGGGCTGATACCAACATGAGGACGGTTCGTGGAGATTAATATCTTTGGAAAATCTAGCTTTATTCGAGTTACTCTTCGTTGAATATATATATATATATATATATATATATATATATATATATATATATATATATATATATATATATATATATATATATATATATATATATATATATATATATATATATATATATATATATATATATATATATATATATATATTAATATATATGTCTATGTATTTTCTTTACATTAATTTTGGCACGTGATATGTCAGTGGGTTTGCGTGCGTGCGTGCGTGCGTGTGTGTGGGCGTGCGTGCGTGCGTGCGTGCGTGCGTGCGTGCGTGCGTGCGTGCGTGCGCGAGTGCGTGCGTGTACGTCACTTGCATGTCATGAATACATTACATGGTCCTTTGTATAAAACAAAATGTATATAATAACAGAAAGTTTATACTTTAATGGATTGTGATTATTTAATGGTTTCAAGCATGATTCAATAAACATATTCACTTGACAGTAGAAATACCAGAATGGGGCAAAATAAGTAGTTAGTCACCTTGCTAACGAAAGGTCACACTGACCGACAATGTCCATTTTTTCAGAGATGGAACTTGACGTATCACACAACACCTACGAGTAGAAGATACACGGACGACTCGCTGTTGTGGACGCTTTTGCGTAACACCAAATTATATTTTGACACGTCTATGACCGTAAACTCTTTACGACTGAATATTTATACAATCTCATTAGTAAGGGCTTTTGTAAGGGGTTGAGGGTTTTTTCTGGACACGTCTAATGAAGGTTGACATGACAAATTCTTGTAGATTTATTAGCATGCAAACACACTATTATAATTCAGAGAGAGAGAGAGAGGAGGGAGGCAGGGAGGGAGTTAGGGAGGAAGGGAGGGAGGGAAGTAGGGAGGGAGGGAGGGAAGGAAGTAGGGAGGGAGGGAAGGAGGGAGGGAGGGAGGGGGGAGAAATAGGGAGGGAGGGAGGGATAGAGGGAGGGAGGGAGGGATGGAGGGAGGGAGGGAGGGAGGGAGGGAGGGAGGGATGCATTTATTTCCAATAAAAAAGTAATGTTACTCACATTCTTCGCAAAAACAAAGCCTTATACAAATACGGCGGTCATGTAAACCGTCACTAAGTATGGTCGTTATCATGAGGCCACCCTTGCAGTAATAAAACATTTATAGTATTATGTAGACATTAATCACATTAATCACAAACAGACTCGTACAAATATACATATATACATATGCCTGCACCTCCATATATGGGTTGTATGTGAGTGTCATTGCTTTTTCAATGTTGCCTACTGCCCTTAATTCTTACCAAACTGTATCGTCCTTAGCTGACACATACTCTTTGGGATTCTGGATAAGTGTCGAAGCTAATTGATGAAAAATAGTGTTGCAGTGGGAATACAGTGAGCTAACATATTATCGTAACATTTAATTCTTGCAACATGTTGAGAAATTTGAATACTTGTTTAACGAAGAATTATCATCGGTTGCCTGCATCTTAGCTGTGTCGTGGACAAAGGAGACTAACAATCGTGTCGTTTCGTAAAATCGTTAGACGTAAGTTGCAAAGGTGCAATGCAAAAGTGGATAATTTCTATATAATTCAAAATGTAATGTATATACTGATTGTTATCATTATTTACATTATGCTTACGGTCGTTTGTATCCACTGTGTTATTGCACAGTTGCCCCGACACACATAATTACTTGTTCGTGTCACCAAAGAAGGGATCGAGTGAGTTTAACATCAGTTGTATGTAAATTACACGAAACAAAAATTAGAGACCACATGGTGGAATTCTTTGTAAAACATACATATATCTCAACATGGGTTCCTTAAAGCAAGGTCATGTCTAACTAATCGCTTATGTTTTTTAAGAAATACAAAGTGGGTGGATGACGGGTCACAAGTGAATGTTGTCTACTTAGATTTTCAGAAAGCTTTCGATAAAGTGCCTCATCAAAGATGGTTACTTAAACTAAAAGCCCATGGCATAGGTAATGATGTAATCAACTGGATAGAAAAGAGGTTTACACACAGAAAACAGAGAGTAATAGTAGGTGGTGAGATTTCAAACTGGAAATCTGTTTTGAGTGGGGTACCACAGGGATCAGTATTAGGCCCTATACTCTTTTTAATATATATAAATGATTTGGAAGATGATATATCTAGCAAAGTACTCAAATTTGCAGATGACACAAAAGTATTCAGAAAGGTTACTAATGATACAGATAAACAAAGTTTACAGGATGATCTAGAAACATCAGTTAAATGGTCAGAAAAAAAGCAAATGTTATTCAATTTTGGGAAGTGTAAATGTATACACATTGGACTTGGAAACATGGACGAAGAATATAAAATTGTGGATGCTGTTCTAGGTAGAACCACACAAGAAAAGGATTTAGGAGTAACATTTAGTGCTGACATGAAAGTTTCAGAGCAATGTGGGATTGCTGCTTCGAAAGGAAATCAAATTCTAGGGCTAATTAAGAGAACTCTCACGTGTAAGGAGAAACAGCTAATTGTACCCCTGTACAAAGCAATAGTTAGACCACATTTGGAATATTGTATTCAAGAATGTAGGCCATATCGTAAAAAGGACATAGACAAGCTAGAAAGAATACAATGAAGAGCAACTAAAATGAATCCAGAATTGCAAGACCTTAGTTACGAAAGTCGCTTATTACAATGTGGTTTGACAACACTAGAGACCAGGAGACTAAGTGAAGACCAAATAGAAATGTTTAAAATAGTGAATGGTTATGAGGATGTTGACAGGAATATGTTCTTCAAACTTAAAGAAGGCAGTAGAACCAGATGACACAAAGCAGCATTAGTTAAGGAGCAGTGTAGGTTGGACATGAGAAAGTACTCTTTCTCACAGAGGGTGATAAATGAATGGAACAAACTGCCAAATGATTGTGTTAATGCTAGTAATGTGAATATGTTTCAAAATAGAATTGACAGATATTTGATAAGGGCGGGCTACATATAGATGAGAAAACAGTTGGACTCTCGATAAGCCAATGGCTTCCTTGTCCAACTGCCATCTGGAACTTGTTTGAGAAGGCAATCTTGTTCAAACTTGTCTTGTTAAATCAAACGAAATTGACATATTGGTGTGTTTACGACTGCAACCAGACATTACATCGAATGTATCTACTCTTTAGAAATTGCTTTTGTAAGGAGTTGGGGCTCCGATTTAACATATCTAGGGCAGGTCGACATGACATCTTCTTGCAGATTTATTATGCTGTGAGTGTTCAAGGACATATAGTGGACCGACGTCTGTATAATGTCACATGACAAACTGGGAGTGGTTGTCTCAATCAACTACGTCTTTGAACAATAATAATAATATGTAATATTGATAATACAATATAATAATATGACTAACAAGTTGTTAAACTTAGCAATTAGAAAAGAAGAAAAAAGTAACATGAATGTTTTTTAGAGTATCGTGAACAGAAAATAAAATAATGAAGACGTCCTAAGAACAGTTGACAACAAAAGGAAGATCGTGTGCAAGGTCAGATAAAGACAACCATAATTTCTAGGCGACGTGACGAGAACATCTCGTGACAACTGGAAAGAGAACACTAGAACATCTAGTTAAAACGGGAAAGAGAACAATAGAACATCTAGTGAAAACGGGAAAGAGAACACTAGAACAACTAGTGACAACGGGAAAGAGAACATTATAACATCTAGTGAAAACGAGAAAGAGAACACTAGAATATCTAGTGAAAACGGGAAAGAGAACACTTGATCATCTAGTGACAACGGGAAAGAGAACACTAGAACATCTTGTGACAATGGGAAAGAGACCACTAGAACATGTTGTGACAATGGGAAAGAGAACACTAGAACATCTAGTGACAACGGGAAAGGGAACAATAGAACATCTAGTGACAACGGGAAAGAGAACACTAGCACATATAGTGACAAAGGGAAAGAGAACACTAGAACATTAATTTTAGTGACAACGGGAAAGAAAACACTTGAACATCCAGTGACAACGGGAAAGAGAACATTAGGACATCTAGTGACAACTGGAAAGAGAACACTAGTACAGCTAGTGTCAACGGGAAAGAGAACACTAGAACATCTAGTGACAACGGGAAAGAGAGTATAATCTACTACTATCTACGCTATTGGCTTGATGCTCCAACCAGGGTACACAAAGGATAAGTAACTAACTAAGTAAGTCAGTACGTAAGAAACGCTAGGTACACATTTCAACAATTGCGTTTGTTTGGATATATTTGCTGACGGACTTGTCCGCATGTATTTTCTTTACATTAATTTTGGCAAGAAGACTAAATTATCAAGGTGTGGATAAAAACGACCGTTTAGCCACCTAAAACTGTTTTGCTAAGCGCATGTAATATCATCTCACGCAACCACTTTTTATGTTTCGTGAATGACACTTGAAACGTATATACTATGTATTATAAGAGGTTATGCCAAGTAGAAGTTAAACTAAAAGTCAGGATTTGTAATCGTCCACGTGCGTTCAAATGTAAACATTTACTTTGGGGCAAGTTGTTACAACTGTAACAACGCTCAGGCGGCTCACACCATTGGCTCAGGCAGCGAGTTGTGTGCTGACAATGACTGAAAGAAGTAAGCTTATTCGATCACGACGTGTGAACGCATTGTTTCACATATGAAGCCCAACGTACTGCTAGCAGCGTGAATATGTTTAAAAACAAAATTAACAAATATCTCAGAAGGGCGGGTTACACATAAATGAAAATGTTTGGACTCTCGATAAGCCAATGGCTTCCTTGGTTTGTCCACTTGGCATCTGGGTGTTTTACCTTGGATGGCAATCTTGTTAAATGTGGTTAAATCTTCATTATAACCCAGCCCTATTTCAACAATTAGTAAATTGTGCACGATTCATTGAAATATAGATGTTCGTTAGCGTGAATACGTGCATGACCAGTAAAATACTACTATGTATGTAAAGCGCCTGAGAGCAATATCGATTGATCGGGCTCTATATAAGTATTTTTATTATTATTATTATTATTACATGCGTGTATATCATTCAATCAAGTAGAAGTCGCATTACTAATATATTTCCATTCACTATTTCACATTCCATTCAATAATGTATATTCAATTCACAATTGTATGTTATGTAAGAATCCGGGGAATGTGTCCCTTTGCTAAATACAAATGAAAAGCTGAATATATGAAGCTGTGAACACATACAATGTGGCGCACACTTTGGATAATAATAATCATAATTAACTTCTATGGCGCCTACAAATCCTCAGGAACCTGAGCTCAGAGGCGCAACAAAACAGAATAATTAAGCATAATCGTGAACAAGGACGCGCAAAAGTAATTACCAGAACGAGGGACAACCGAAGATGTATGGTGAAAATGCAATTTGGAATAAATATATATTGAGTTTTTTTCGGACGGTTGCTATGGTTTCAGATGTTTTCAAAGTGATGGGAGTTCATTAGGCGTATCGACCGAGAAAGCACGTTTTTTTTCCCGAAGTTAAGCTATGTTTTAGGCACAATAAGTTGTTGTGAAATTGATGATCTGAGCTGCCTAGGGATATTTGAAAGATGCGGGGGACTAGCTAAGTAGGGTGGTTGTTGTGTAGATAGAGCAACTCCACCCTGCATTGAAAGATTTATAATAGTAGTAATTGGAAAGATGAGTTGATTGATACAACTGTTTAGTAGAAGTGTTGGAAATGAGTCAAGATCACACGATTTGTTAGGAGGTTTTTTAATGATAATGAAAACTTCATTAGTAGTTGCAGGTGTGAAACACTGTAATGTATTTTCAGAAAGTTGTGGTTGAGGGAAATCATAGTCATTATAATTAATGAAAAAATTCGATCGAATGTGAGCAATCTTATCCGTGAAGTATTTTGAAGAAAACAAAAACTACACAATGTATCCAGTGAAGAATGTTCAGGCAGTGTTTTTAATTTCTGCCGATGTAGAATTGTGTTTATGGAATTCCACATCTGGCGAGGGTTTTCAGAATTTTTTGAGATAAAATGTGTGCAGTAATCAGACTTTGCTTTTGACATCATGTGATTGCATATATATATATATATATATATATATATATATATATATATATATATATATATATATATATATATATATATATATATATATATATATATATATATATATATATATATATATATATATATATATATAGCTGTTTAGTTTAACGGGATCGATCAAGTGGAGAACGAATTCGTCGCCAAATGCTTTCAAGATATGGACGACGACGTTTTGCTACAAATATTTCTAAAGACATCCACGGCGATGGAGGGCGAACTTGTACACTTTTAGTTTGTTTATGGACATGTTTATCCATGAGTTTACGTAAAGTTTCATGGCACTGATTAACAAGCTCGAATTTAGATTTAGGTTGGTTCAAAAGATCCTAATTTGTAAGATCATCACGAAGAGTGTTTATATGTTAATTTCATTTATTGGTCGAAATTTGATAATTTTGCTTAGGTCTTTACCCGACTTGCAACCACAAATCAATAATTACACAATGGTGATCTGATAAACTATCAGTAAGAAATATTGCCTTGACGTTAATGCAAGTAAATCTAGTAATAAACCAGTCGAGCCAACCACGCATGAACATGAGAAGGAAATGAAACGTGTTGGTGCAATGCACATGTCTGAAGGACATCCATGAATGATCTAGTATTTAGACTTGGTAAATCAAGGTGAATATTGAAATCTCCAAACATGTATTGGTCTTCTTGAAATTGTAAGGTGGTTTCAAGAAGATCTGGAAATTAATCAAACAAATGATTTGTGCTTGTAGGAGGACTGTAGTTTCATACAAAATTAGCAGATATATGGATGAATGTTTTATAAGAATTGCTACCAACACGTTTTTTTCAGTAACAACTTGCCCCATTTATGGGCTATAGTTGTTACAGTCGACCGCGCCTGGGAAACTTCACGTATCTACGTAAGTATATAATATGAATATCATTGAAATGGTGCATTTTATTAACACGAATAATAAATTTAATGTGTACGTTGACAGAAATAATGCATGATATGATGCGTCTAACATATTTTTTTACAAAAAGTGACATTAACTGAAAATTATAATAACTAACCCCGGTCTCCCCTACATGTATAGAACACTTTAGTAAGTTACGTTTTGGACATGTTTAGTGGTGCTATTGCTATAGTTAATATGATATGACATTTGATAAACATGCAAGTGCATGGATAGATTGTGCATCTTTATAAGTATTAGGTAACTGTCCCTACAGTTAAGCCAGGATCAGGTGAACAAACATAGTAGCATAACAAACAAAAAACACACAGCCAAACACACAAACAAACACACACACCAGCTGTGGATATCGGGCTAGTATAATGAAGCGAAATAATGTCTACTCCCGGCTATCAAAAATGCAGTGTGCTCCCAGCTGTAATTATCTGTCGGTTGTTATGGCTTTTGACGATTAAGCTTTTGTTTATATATACGACTTATCGTGAATATCATTTCATGGTGGCTAGCGTAAACAACGATAATGGCCCACACTTCTCTGCTACGGGCACTGGACATTCATAATGCGGCAGCGGTCTATGCACGTGCGACTGGCTTGAGCGATAAAGAGGTGCAAGTCTCAACATTGCTCAAGCCAGGCGTGTTTTCTCGACGTTCCCGTGGGAGCCACCCGCAGAAGCAGATAAGGTAAATCCGGTACTAGCCAAGATTGAAGCGTACGCAGGCTGAAGAATCATTCGACCAATTGAATAACAATTAATCAATAATGCCAATATTACAAATAATATGGCGATAGCCGATAATAGCCAATAACAAGGCAATATAGTCACTGGCACTATAAGCCACTGCCTGGTTCTCACTGACACTGTGAGCCATGGCATTGG
>OY759273.1:23115396-23132896 GCA_963662155.1 Lamellibrachia columna | reverse complement strand
TTAAATACATGTTACACGACAACACCATGAATCAATATTATGTGTAAAATACACTGGAGCAATATGTTGTGTTGCGTGATTAGCTATAAATTCAGCGATGACCCTATTTATATATTAAAACAATTTACATTTTCAACATGACTGCCAGACGAGGCAGCATGTTGGATTAACTTATTTTATAAGTGTTTGTGCGCGCGCGTGCGTGCGTGCGTGCGTGCGTGCGTGTGTGCGTGCATGTGGATGGGTTGTATCATCACTAACGTCATCAAAACTATATTGGTAAGTGTCACCACCTTCGTTGGATTCCTCCATCCGTCTGTCAATCGACCGCAACGTGGAATGCATATGTTCCATCAGTGCCATCTGGCGGTCATTCATTGACTCCATCATTGAAATCATTCGCTCCATGAGCACCACCTGGCGGGCATTGTCTTCGTGACATTGGCACTGGTCATTAGTAGACTGAGCGGTCAAAGGACTTAGCCAGACGCACAGCGTCAGACAGACCAGGAACACGAGGATCGATGTACTTTTCGACATTTTCTCAGACAAATGTGTGAGATGCTGCAAACACGTGTATTCATTATAATATATGTATATACATTACAATTACAATATGTGAGCTGCATAATTTGCAAGTTTCGTGCATTATCATCATCATCATGCTGTCAGTCGCTATGCGACAATGACTGCTTTCATTTCTTGACCGCCGCACTCCATTTAGTTCTCTGCTGTGAGAGTGATGTCCATGAGTCGGTCTTTATGTCTCTCAGCTTGAGGTTTCTCTTGATGGTATCCTTGAACCGGAGACGAGGGCGTCCTCTCTGTCTGTGACCAGAAGGCAATTGAGAGTAGAGGATCTGCTTTGGTAGCCTGTCTGATGACATCCTCATGAGGTGTCCAGTCCACAGGAGATTATTTTTGATCAGAAGATCTTCCATAGAGGGCAGCCCTATCCGACCGAGTATTTCCTTGTTTTTCACTTTGTCCTTCCAGGTTAGCCTCATGATCGAACGCAGATGTCGCATCATGAAGGCATGCAGCTTTTTCACCTGTCGTCTGTACACTGTCCAGGCCTCGGCTCCGTATAGTAAGGTGGATAGCACAATTGCGCGGTAGATCTTGCCTTTGACCCGCGTGGACACATGGTGGTTGTTCCAGAGTCTCTGGCGTAATCGGCCGAAAGATGCGCTAGCCTTGGCCATCCTCCTCTGTATATCAGCATCAATGCAGTCCATCACTTGATATAGTGCTTCCGAGGTAGGTGAATTCCGGAACAGAGTTCAGCTTGTTTCCATCAACCATGATATCCTCCTCTCGGGTTCTTGTAGAGTTGGGTTGGTACAGCACTTCCGTCTTCTTGATGTTAATCTTCAGGCCGAACTTCTTTGATGCAACGGAGAAAACATCCACTATTCTCTGGATCTCTTCAGCAGAGTGGGCAACCAGTGCACTGTCATCTGCGTATAGCAGCTCTCTCACAAGTATCTGGGTAGTCTTGGTCTTCGCTCTGAAGTGGGCGACGTTGAATAGGTCAGCGCTCTGTCTAGACTGTATATAGACGCCTTCTCCCATGCCTCGGAAAGCCTCGACGAGCATTGCTGATAGGAAGATGGAGAAGAGCGTGGGGGCCAGTACACAGCCTTGCTTGACACCATTGGTAACACCGAACGTTTCCGAGACTTCCCCTCCAACACTCACATTCGCCATCATTCCCGTATGTAGAGCCTCGATCATGGTTGTGAATTTATCTGGGCATCCATATTTCCTCAGTAGCTGCCATAGCCCGGTCCTTCCGACTGTATCAAACGCCTTCGTGAAGTCGACAAATACCATGTATAGTGGTCGGTCCTGCTCAATGCACTTTTCTTGTAGTTGTCGGAGACAAAATATCATATCCACTGTGCTCCGGTTGGATCTGAAGCCACACTGTGTCTCCGGAACTACTTCTGGTGTTATGTGAATATATAGTCTGTTGAGCAGGATCCTGGCGAAGATCTTGCCTGCTATGGAAAGAAGAGAGATTCCTCTGTAGTTCCCACAGTCTGTTCGATCTCCTTTCTTGTAGATGGTTACAATGCTGGCATCCTTCCACGCTTGTGGTACAGAACCCTCTTCCCAGGCTTTGGTGATTAATTGGTGCAGTCTGTTGGACAGATTGTCTCCTCCGTGATTCCATACTTCAGCAGGAATTCCATCACTCCCAGGTGCTTTGCCATCTTTCAGGCCGGCGATTGCTCTAGCCATCTCATCCATGTTTGGAATTTCATCAAGGCATGTGTTGGTAATGCGCTGCTGGATGTTGACAAGAGCTTCATGTTCTATGTCGCCAGGGACGTTGAGTAGTTTTTGGAAGTGTTCACTCCATCTTGCCACAACTCTCTTGCTGTCGGAGAAGGTCTCCATTCCATCTGTTGACTGTCTGACAGGTCCCTTTTTCGCGGGTCCCCACACTTCCTTCAGTCCATTGTAGAAGCCCTTCATGTCGTTTCTGTCTGCAGATCTCTGCAGCTCCTCTGCCTTCATTTCCCACCATTCTGACTTCAGGGCACGGGTGCGTTTTTGTAGCAGTCTGCAGGCATCTTTGTACGCTGCAATGGTGGATCTAGTACTCCTGGTCTGCAACACTCTCTGGTGGGATTGGTCTCTTCTGCTCATAAGATTTTGTAGCTCCTGGTCGTTGGGGTCGAACTAGTCCTGGTGTTTTCTGTCTGGCTTGCCGAGAAATGTTTTAGCTGTGTTGTATACTACCTGTTGCAGAGCTGCCCATTCCTCATCTGGTGTTGAGCTTTCCTTCTCCTCCCATTGGGCGAGAGCGCTGTCCATCTCCTGCTCGAAGCTCTCCCTATGACTGATGGTACGTAGTTTACGTAGTTTATACATTAGTTTAAAACGGCATTCCGTTCGCACTGGGCTGTTTCGTTCACTATTAAAATAATTTGCGTAAAATGACATTGCCTTGTTTTATACACAGTTTGAAAAGGTTTGAAAAAGATGAAGTAGTCAACTGGGTTTGCTATCGCGTGCGCACCCGTTCACGCACACGTGAACAGATTCATACACGCATGAATATTATTTCACTTATGTTGATTTGAATGATCACACTTGCTGTATTTATTTACAACTTTGCCTTTGTGTTTTCAGAACACGTAAATGTTAATCAAAAACCCAAACTCTCTACCCTTTCACTGTTCTCATAATGTGATAAATCCGTAAGCATGATAACTGCACGCTTTAACCATGATATGTGATCGTCAGATTAGGTTTCGTGTGTTCGTTAATTCGTACAATCACGTTTACGAGAATAATATCACGAAGATGCTCCCTGTATTAAATAGTTGTCGCCCAAGCAAGCCGGATTCGACAGTCGTACACATGGGATCATTCACGCATTGAAACTGTTGGTTATGTTCTAATTTGATAATGTCCTGACCCACCGTGTGGAGCCATTTTTTAAGAATTGCATGAATCATACATGCATAGACAACAAGCGGAACAGTTGGTAAAATGAAAGAATGATGGACTGCTTTTGATACTGAAATGTCATTACGATTACCTGATTTTACTCTAAACGCCAGCTTAAAACATTAATTACTATTCAATGTAGAACTTCGTGGCCAATAACAGAGCCGCATTTCTGTTGTGTCACATCCTACGCGCATATTGACGGGAAACGCTCGGAATGCTCCAATTTTAATGAATTCGATAATAAAACTGCGATTATTTGCAATAATTATGGTGCTCTTTTTTGTGTTTTGGGGTCTTAAGCATAATTTCATATACCGCCCACACATCGCAGGATCATTTTGAATCGAAGTAGTAGCCGAGAAACTTTATTGGGGGGGGCAGAAAGTGAGAGGTGGGAGGTTGATCCTAGAAATGGTGGGAGGTTGACCTCAAAATTAGGTTAGAGGTGAAGTGAGATGTGGGAGGTGTTAACACACATTATATAAATAACGTTACAATTTATTTAAACAGCATTACTATATAGCCCGCGGCAGCAGTTGCATCGGGCCACGGGTGTCCAAAATTATTATTCGTCGTTCATCTTATAGACTGGTGCCTAGTCAATCATATGACGCCACTGTCATCTGTATCAAATTGCATCTTTCGCATAGCCTCGATAAATAAGGCTCTGAGAGTGGAAACCGGATACTTGCCCAGAATCTAAGTAAACATCCGGGACTTTCATTCTAACTCATCAGTTACTAGTATCATTTCATACAATTCATTCTAAACTTTCATTGAAACAATTGACACAATGAAATAAAGCGAAATTAACATTTAACACTGCGTTGGTTCAGGATAATATTATAACCGGCTTTCTTGTGTCGGCGCCATTGGTGAGGAGTGGAAGCTCGTCTCGGCCTCGTCTCGCAGCAATCGGTCTGCGACCGAAGGCGTCTACTGACTGTCCGTCAACTGAAGGTCCGTTCACGAATTAGGTACACAAATGGTTGGGCAACACCGCGTCGCACGAAAAAGTGCAGCTAAATTATGTGGGCGTTCACACGAACAACGTGTCTAGACATTGTAGGTGCGACCTATTTATAAATACACCTGCACTCAGTCGCGGCGAGGTGACCCAGATATTCGCGTTGATATCGGATAAGGGCGGACTATATATAACACAATGAATGAAACAAGTTATCTACAGGTATGTTTAAAACAACGTTGACAAATATCCCAGGAGTACACACATATGAACAAAAGGTTGGACTCTCGATAATGTCTCCCTTGTCTATTTGCCAAATGGAGCTTACCGCTTTGGATGGCAATTTTGTTCAGTATTGATATGGTGCAGCCATATCAATGGTAGGTCAGTAGTCACGCTTGAATGATTCCACACTCCTGGCTAAACATAGTCAGACAGTGCGTAGTGTACCTTAAGTTATTTCTACAGGATGCGGTCTTTCTTACCTGTTCTACTCATCGACGTTCTCGCTCCGCCTTTTGCTATCTTCTAAAATTCCGCGTTCGCTGGCTCCGCTACGTGGCGCTAGTGTTTGCTAAGTTCACACCAGTCACACTGAAACATTCGCTAGGTGGCGCAGCTAAATTCACGACTGACGCCAAAAATTCGTCACCTTCTACCACATAAATGTGCATCGCCTAAACCGTCGTCGCTACGTTTAGGTCAAACGAACCCATCACGCGCGTCAAATGTTGTATGGCATGATATGTATGTTAAATAAGCATATTTGTGTGGATGTCGTTATGCAACTGCCCCGACACAAATACAATTAGGGAATAATACACTGTTTGTTGATGTCACAAGAGACCTGAAAAAGAGAGTCAGCCAGATAGCATCACGAATGCCGGAGGCACGCGTTCTGAGAATCCTATGTTAAACATACGTTTGTGAACGTCGAGTGGATATCAACACTGCTAGCCGTTGTATAAAGACGTATATTTAATTGTATATACGGCAACGAAACAGTTATCAGCCAAATTAGCAGAAGTACATAAATTAATCAATTAAGTGTAATATACTGAAACGTCTGAAGAAGCACAAGTGGAGTAAACGATTGGTTGAGAATACAGCAGCAGGAAGACAAAAGGGTGATATTGTCTGACTAAAGGGTTGATTATGATTGCATGTGACAGTCAGACAGACAGACAGACAGACAGCGCGATGAGAAACGTCGCCGCAGTTATCTATTTGTTCAAATCTGCGGGCGACATTTGGATCTGTATGAATAAAAACTGAGTAGAACTCGGCCCACTTGCACCTGAACTCGATGTCAGTTCCTCAAGTCTCAAGTCTCAAGTGGTTTACTCCAAACAGCCCAAACTTGGGCTAACGCAGGAGTTTGTGGTGGACTGTGCGCATGCGCTGTGGGTGGTACGTTCGATTAAAAGACTAGTATAATTAATGTTGATGAAATAGTTTTTATCTGATAGTTTTAATTATTTTATGTATAGGATGTTTAAAGAACATTTTTAATAGGTTGGTTGTGTGTATGGATACCGTCGCTGCCTTGCCACATGCACACATAGACAGTCTCCATACCCACACCATGGATAAGTTTACGATGAGCACTGTGTTTTAAAGGCAGTTTAGGTGAGGAGGTGTGGTGAAAGGGAGTTCCATGATAGCTTCTTGAAATTATTTTGGGTTTTTTATGTTGGTAATTTTTGATGGAATCATATTCCATATGCGAATGGTTCTGGGATAAAATGAAAAGACCATTGCATTTATACGACACTTGGGGGCTATGTGTTGTCCACGGGTTCGAGAGCGAGTTAGCAGGCCTGGAGGGGGGGTGATCTCAATAATGTTGTTTAGAATTTTGTAGAAGGTAGTGGCTTGTTTGATAATGCGCCTTCGTTCGAGGGTTGGCCATCCAAGGGCAGTAATTAGATCTGCTGGATTTGTGTTCCGTCTGTAATCATTTTTAACAAATCTGGCAGCAGAGTGTTGCACTCTTTCAAGGCTTTTAACTTGTGAAAAGGTGTGGGGATTCCATATGGGTGAAGAGTACTCGAGTTTTGGCCGGATTAGCATGTTGTACGCTGTTTGCTTAACTTCGGGTTTACATGGGCCAAGAGTTCGTTTAATCATGCCTAAACATTTCGAAGATTTTGAAGTTATGTCAGTGACGTGATTTGTCCAGGTTAATTTGGAATCCAATTTTACTCCGAGGTATGAGTGGCTGGATACGGTGGATAATGGCTGGCCAGAAAGCGAGTACTTGTGTGTGCTGGGTTTAGTTTTGTTTGTTATTGGAAGGTGGACGCATTTAGATACATTAAATTCCATTTGCCATTTGTCTGACCATGTTTGGAGTTGGCTTAGGTCAGTTTGGAGAATTTCATGGTCGGTTTTGGAAGAAATTTTACGATATATAATACTATCATCTGCAAAAAGGCGTATAGAAGATTTGATGTTCCCATTTATGTCATTTATGTAGAGTAAGAAGAGGACAGGTCCTAGAACTGAACCCTGTGGGACACCAGATGTGACATCTGTGATGTCCGACAGGGCACCGTTAACTGAGACTCTCTGTTTGCGGTTGGATAGAAAAGATTTGATCCAATTTTGAGTGTTTCCAGTGATTCCGTAGGAGGTCAATTTTGATAGAAGACGTAGGTGAGGCACTTTGTCGAAGGCTTTAGCAAAGTCAAGCAGGATTGCGTCAATTTGGGTCTTGTTGTCCATAGCAGTCATCCAGTCGTGGACTGTCTCAATGAGTTGAGATTCACAAGACAGTCCCGACTGGAATCCGTGTTGGAAGTGGAGAATGATGTTATGCTTGCGCAGGTGTTTCCACATGTTGCTTAGGGTGATATGTTCCATTACTTTACAGAGGATGCAGGTTAGTGATATGGGTCTGTAGTTAGCTGGGTCAGATTTATGGCTCTTTTTGTGTATAGGAGTTACTAATGCTTGTAGCCAGTCGTTAGGAAGTTTACCTGTGTTGTATGATTGTTGGAAAATTTGGGTGATGATGGGAGCTATCTGCTTTGCAGTTTCTTTAAGGACTCTGGCTGGGAGTTCATCTGGGCCTGTAGCTTTGTTCTGGTTTAGATTTTCCAGCTGCTTTATTACGCCATCTATGCCAATTTCGAGAAGGGGGATGTTGGGGTAAGTAGAGGAGGCTATTTGGGGGATGGGGTGCTTTTCTTGGGTAAATACAGAGCTAAATTGGTTGTTTAGGGCATTTGCTTTATCTCGATCATTAATTATTGGTTGGTCGTTTACTCGAAGTGTGGGGATGCCAATGTTTTCTCGTTTATTTGCCTTAATAAATGACCAGAATCGTTTAGGATTAGTTTTCAGGCTGTCTCCAATGTGGTTGTTAACATAGTCTTTGTAGGATTTTGCTAATGCTTTAGTAGCTTGCTTTCGGAGTTCCTTAAATTTTTCCCAGTCACTGTTTAGTCCAGTTTGCTTTGCCTTTTTGTGGCTTTTGTTTCGTCTTCTCTGCATTCTAATTAGTTCACGTGTTATCCAGAGGAGGTGGGTTTTAGCTTTTGTGTATCGTCTAGGTATGTTATTGTTAATCAAGGTAGTCAGACGTTCGCGGAAAAAGGTCCAGTTTATGTCTATATCCTGTGAGTTGGGGTCGATGTCGAAGTGCTCAAGATTTAGTTTGTCTATGTCGTCTTTGAGTTGGTCCCAGTCTGCTGATTTGTAACTATAAACTTGGTGGGGGGGTTTCTTGTTGCGAACTGGGTTTAAGTTGACATTGAAGGTCACGAATTCGTGATCGCTCATACCAGGAGTAGTGTGGGTGTTGATGATAATGGACGGATTTTAGGTGAGTATGAGGTCAAGAATGTTGCAAGAAGCGATGCGTGTGGGGTCGTTTACCATGTTCTGCAGCCCAAAGTCGTTAGTTATTTCTAGTAGTTTGTTATGCTTGCTGGCAGTGCTGTTATTAGTGGTCTGGTGATTTGTCCAGTTGATATCAGGGAGGTTAAAATCTCCAGCTATGACTACGTTAGGGGGAGTTTTTTGTGATCTATATAGTTTAGTTAGGGAGTCGTGGAGAGCTTCAAGGGATTGGAGGTGGTCATTTGGTGGTCGATAATAAGATGCAAAGTATATGCATTTGTTTCGTGCAAATTGAATTTTTTTCCAAATTATTTCACAATTTGAGTTTAAATTTTGGAGAGGTTCAGCTACAATGTTGTCACGGAAGGCTATAAGGACTCCACCGCCATGGACATTCCTGTCCTTTCTGATGGCCTCATGTAGCATAGTTTGCATCTAATTTAGTTTAAACTAGAAATATGATGTCTGGATTATTATATTGAATAGTTGCCTTTAGTTGGGTTGCTTTTTCTATGCTCTTAACGCTGTTGGTGTTTATCAAAATTCCTTTAAGTGTGTTTCCTTGGGTTTTCTTGTGGCGTTCGGGGGTTGAAGTGTTTTGGGGGTTTGGGGCGAAAATTAAGCCAGCATTTTGTGATGTGTGGAGTGTTGGGGTACTAAGCGTGGAACTGTCAGACTGGGTGTTGGTAGAAATGGATTGCTCATTTCTAGATGGAGAAGTGGTAATATTTGGAATTGGGCGCCCATATGGGCCAGGGTTTGGGTGGATGTCGCCTGAGAGTGCTATCAGTCTGCTGAGGTACAGATGTGTAACAATGTCTGATTTGAATTTGATTTTGGGTGGGAATTTAATTCGGGGATTCAAAGTTAGGGCACAATATTTTGGTTTAATTTTGAGATTTGATCGAGATACGCGTTGACATGTTCCAATGATCGTTGCTATTAGGAGAGTGACGGTGATTATCTGCGTTAGTACAAGATTAATCCGCGTGGAATGCGGGACTAGGTGAGGGGAATATTTCCTAAAGGGACATCTGAATTGGAATACATTTTGTAGCATGGTTTTCTGAAAGTTAGATCCAAATGCAAACAGTGGCGACTTGAAGAAAAGTAAGCTTACTAATGAAATGCTTAGCGATAAAATGAAAAGAACTCACCCGGAATTTGTTTCATGCCTATTCTCGAGAATACACTTGTTGCTTCTTATATGTTATAATTTTACAATTTACATTTTTATTTGTTGCAGTTAATACTAATGTTTGTGTTGTTGACCGTGAAGTTCTAGTGTTTTGTAATTAGGAATTCCGATAGTGTATCAGACAGCGAGATCGACATCAACTGCCATTTTCAAACCGGTCAACGTTGCGGTTTCAAAGGTAAATTATTCGGTGTTGTTGGTCGAGTTGGCGCCTGAGCAGATGCGTTTGTGGCTATTGCGCAATAATGTACACTACGATGGCGAAAGGTGAGGATACGAAATCCTTACATTAGAGGATCTCAATAGAGGCCATATATTTGCGTACACCAATAGTACAATGTGATTATTTTTCACAAACTTCGTTAATATTGATGAAGTAATGACGTTTTATTCAAGACAATATACATCTTCGCCTCCCGCCATTAATGTTAACCATCAACTTGCACAATATAAAACATATTCAGCTATATCACTGATCCAGGTCAATTATTTGTATGTCATATTGACCTCTTCTTAGATGTTTGATTACACATATATTTATCATATGCTACAACCCTGCTGACCCAGGTCATTTGTATGCCATGTTGACTCAATTAAATATATCCCACCATTTGAACGATTCTCCTAAAATGGTTCTTATGTGCACTACCAACGGCTAAATCTTAACCAGGGGCAATAACCTATCCCACTGATTCAGATAATTTGTATATCATGCCGTTAATGTATGTCCCCTCAATGTAGCTGCATCTGGGTTTCTCTGCTATACAGTTCCCTGTTTCGATTGTATATACGGCAAGACTAATAGGGAATTAGGATATAAGGAAGAACAGGTGGAATGACTTCAAACACAACAATAATATATCAAAGCAACTTATACATTTACCGCGTACTTTATTACTATTAAACATACATTTGCATAACCACGAAGAACCACATTAGCAGTTATTCAAAATCAGTACAATTTGTGGAGAAAAAAAAATTTGCAACCTATTATTACGTCCATCAACCTTAATCCTACCACGTGTGACACCATGAATATATAAAACCAACCACCAGTATCGGTTAGCTCGTTATTATACACAAAGTGGCAATTTGCCGTCACATGACCGCATATGTCATTCAACGGAGGCAACCCGAAATTGCGTATTTTAATCGCCAATTAGCGATTAAATCTTAACAGAAGACATTCCGGGAAGATTGTCGAAAGATGGGTCGTGAAATGCATTTGGTTTAAGCTAATTGTGATGGTTTAGAATCTACTGCAATAGGGTTTATTTCGGGTAGCCTATATTAGAACGGGAACACTAAGTTATGCCACATCGTGGGTTGCAAAGGTCCACCTGGTGAGAAATGTTCGCAAAGCGCATTGATATTTGCTATAGGCTTGTCTTGAATTGAGTATGTTCAGTAGAAGTTTTTAAAGATAGATTAACCATTTCTTCACATATTGTAGTTGAAATACTATATAATATTCCATATTAATAAAATTTTGAGTTTTTAGTTTATTTGGTTATTTTACATGATTTTTAGAACATTTTTGTAAATGTGAAAAAATATCCACAAAATGCAAAATTATATTGTTTAGAGAAAATCCCAAAAGAAACAAAGACATACATATAAGTATGAAAGAGTCACTGACAAATTTGCGGAAAATGTTAACATAAATGAATTACGTATGTTACACCGCCACGAAAAAGTTCGCCAAAAAGTTGAATGGCAGCCTAAAGTGGCAGTGTATTTTTGACACAAACCCTTCACTAAGCCTAATTCAAATTCGTGTAATTTTGCTACGTTTAAGACGAGTTCATATGCCAAATTGCATCTCAGTAAGTATTCTAGTTTATCTATAAAAAAGTAAATTAAGCACCATTTCCTGGTTGTTAATGATAACAGAAATATCAATAGATACGCGTATCATGCTTCAAATTGTTTTTTTCACTGACGTTTTACGTATTTTTACGAAACGTAACATGCATTAAAAAAACGATATGTCCCCTTCATTTGCCGCTAGAATGGCCCTAGAAGCTGTGTATTTGTAATGTGTTGCCGTCTACGATATCATGTTACGCCAGCCATCTAACAAACACGTGGCAGGGCGTGTTTACGATCATTTTGATTGACCCATTATGTGCGGGGTTATCAGGTCACATCTACTTGGCCGTTTCCGTTATAGTTTCAAATGCACAATAAACTACGTTAGCGTTGATATTGTACACTTTACATCCGAAGAAGAGGCTGCATGTTGGATCAACTCATTTTATTCAACACCTGTATTTGAATAGCGCCAATCATTTAACGTGAAATGTGACGTATTTATCTTTTATGTGTTGTTAAACTATTATTATATCTGAAATTCGAGATTTTCTATACAGCCATAATCAGCATGTTGCTTCAGCTGTCACCATAACTATACATGTAAGTGTCGTTACCTTCGTTGGATTCCTCCATCCGTCTGTCAATTGACTGCAGCAGTGCCACCTGGCGGTCATTCACATATTTAGTTTCCTCCATCCTTCCTTCAACTGATTGCATAGTGGAATACATCTGCACCATGGATGCCACCTGGCGGTCACCTACATGTTTAATTTCCTCCATCCTTCTATCAACTGAGGTTAGAATGGAATGCATCTGTTCCATGAGAGCCATCTGGCGGTCATTCGTTGACTCCATCATTAAAATAATCTGCTCCATGAGCACCACCTGGCGGTCACTGTCTTCCGAGCACTGGTCAGTAGTTGATTGAGCGGTCAAGGGACTTAGCCAGACGCACAGGGCCAGGCAGACACATATCACATGTGTAGATGTACTTCTTGACATTTCCTCAAACAAATGTGTCAGCCACTGCAGATATAAAAGGGCACACATTAAAATGCATTCTGGGTGCCGTAGATGTGTGTTTTTGCGCAGCATACAACGTTTCCGAACAACAATATTGCTTGTTTACATTAATGTTTTATTTATAATAAATAATTGGTGAACATAGATGTAAGTCCAATACATTCAACAGTTATTTAAATCAAATTCAATATTTGCGAATAATATTAAAGACACGGAAACATTTTCACCAATGGGAACATAAATTGTGGTCCATCTCTATATAATAGGCGGGCCATTCACTGGCACATGCAGTGTATTTAAATGTTACTGCAAAATCGAATTCTACGTAGAAACAACATATGGCTGAGAAACGTAAAGAAAAGACAATATTTTTAAAAGAGGTCTTCATGTCAATTGTCGTTTTGAGTCATCAGGCAAACATGCGGGAGACGATTGCTACATTGGACGACACCTGTCGCGATAAATTTTATCTGTAGCAAAATTTCGACTGCCAAAACTGATTCCCATGACCGATTATTTTCCGAATCAAATTTAGTGTGATAGACCACAATAAATCTATAAATGCAACAAACAGTTAATGTGATGGTTTAATGCGTTGGTAGTATCTGGCGCTTTGACCAACGAGACGTGTGACCCCGTGTGACCTCCCTACACACACGACATCGATGAACTCACCTATGCCCAAGAAAACATATTACATAAATATTTTATTTTATTTAAATATTATATATTCTTCTCATATATCAAGGCGATTTGATGGAGCCCAGTGGCGTAATTAGGCGTGGGACATTGGGCCATGGCTCCCCTCTTGGGTATTTTTTTTGGTGACTAAGCTTGCCCCAATTTGGCCGCCCCTTGCGAGATCCTAGACACGCCACTGATGGAGCCCAATGTAGAATGCAATATATTTATCTGCATTGATAATACTGGTACAATAAACGTATCAATAAACGTGCGTGTATACTATGCATAGTTAGTCTCCTTGTTATGACACCCATTTTATGTCGGCGTTCAAAACCTACTTAATTCCGCCACTGTTTACAGACGGGTAATCCGACTACTCCAGCTCCCCTCCCTACGGTCCACAGGTCATAACCATCTTCCAAACATTCAGGAACATATTATTCTAATTAACGAATCAAACACTGACTTATTCAGAAATATAACATGCTTATCAAATACTGCATACAAATCGAGTTAACAACAAGTCGTGTGCATCAGCTGCAAATATAACTTTATACGACATGAACATTGACACTTACCAAAACAACTGTTACGTGTGTATCCATTGAATCCTCCAAGATAACAAGGACGGTAATCGTCATCCTAGGCACACGTGACCCTGTCTTTCTAGTACAATTGGCCGCCTGGTATGTGAGTATAAATAAACTATGAAGGAACAATACAAATTCAGTTGAATTATCTCGACGTAACCGTATATATATATATATATATATACGTATATATATACATATATATATATATATATATATATATATATATATATATATATATATATATATATATATATATATATATATATATATATATATATATATATATATATATATATATATATATATATATATATATATATACCAACCGACCAGGAACAAACATTTGATTATTCTGACTCAGTGAGGTGGCACTATCGTACGATTAAATCTAATCTCGATGTAATCAAATAATGTGCCATAAATAGTCTTGGCTACTGTCGCCACGTGATGATTAAATATAGAAACCGACCGACTAAACATTTGATAATACCGAGTCCGTGAGGTGGCGCTATCGTACGATACGGAAAATAAAACACACATTGTTAGACAAACTACAGTTAACTTTCTACAAGAGATTTGTCAACGTGTTGTATTAGTACTCGTTATTTCCTCCACTTTTCTTCCTATTTTTCTTTTCTTGATATTTCTTGACAAAGTTGTTTCTTTCACTGTGTTTCTTGTTAATAAGTGTGCTTCTGAAATATGTGGATAGAGTGATTAAGATTGGTCATTGTCTAAGTTTAAAGACAAGTTTTAAAATGAGTAAGCTGAACTGAAACGCAGATGGAAGAATGGTATAGTCTTCGCCCAGTAATTGCTGTGTGGCTGGAGTCAAGTTGGTGATTGAATGAACAGGTCTGCCTTATACGAGTTTTCAAAATGGATGTACAATATTTGGTCACACTCGTGATTTACGTGAAATGTACGTATTTTTGTACGGTGCAAATATTTCATGAAACCGGCAGTTGTGCGCAATTTATGGGCAAGAAGTTTTCATTGCCAAAACTTGACTGGGCACTAGCAGGAACACGATGTATAACTGACCAGGCGCATATATAGCCGTATGCACGTACTCAAGGGCTTCCACACCAGTGAACCGTTACCAGCTGCCGAGTAAGTGGGTGAAGTGATGGTCAATGTGAAGAACCTTCTGACATGCGAACGGAGTGTCCGCCCTACCTAGACCTAGCTGTGGAAACGGGAACTGGCTGATGGCACAACTGGTGAAGCATTGTCGACATACTTTATAGTTACCCAGGAAGAATATGGGAATGTGGTCGCAGAGATGCGCAGGCAGGGATACGATAGCGCTGCCGGCATGACTGACATCCATCGTGGAGTCCACGGTCGAATCAGACAGATTATACACGGCATCATCTACTCTCACTTCAAAGGACACGATGTTAATTGAATTATTGTGCGTGCCAGCAAAGAACCATAATAAGTGATAATTATGATGGACTCAGTCCAGCAGATCAGATCTTCGTTTTCTGCTCGGCCAAGAGGTTGCATGACTTACAGGCTGAGATTGAGTTCGACGAGGATGCACAAGCTGGCATGAACAACAGGTATGAACTACATATGTTTTCTGCAATCTGCATATGGTTTTCTCTGTCATATAGTTCCTTGTTGGCTGTTTCAATTCTAAATACGACAAGAACAAGAGGAAATAAGAATGACAAGAAAGGACAGGTGAATATGACTTCAAACAACACAATAATATCAAGTCAACTTATACATTAACCGCGTACTTTATTGTTACTAAACATTCCTGGGTATAACTAGGAAGAACCACTTCAGCGGTTACCAGGGTACTCAAAATCACAGTACAATTTGTGAAATATAAACGGTTAGATGTTAGCAAGCAATTATTATATAAATGTTCATTATCACTAGTCCTACAACGTCCGAGGGTTTGACTCCATGAGTATATAACACCCACAACCAGTAGTGGCTAGCTCCTGATTACACACAAGACGGCCATTTGCCGTCACATGACAATATACACTCAACGGAGGCAACTCGAAATGCATTTTGTTTAGGCTAACTTTGATGGTTTAGAAGTTGCTGCAATAGGATTTATTTTCGGTAGCCTCTATTAGAACGAGAAAATAAGTGATGCCATGTTGTGGGTTGCAAACATCTACTTACAGAGAAATGTTCGTATAGGGCATTGATAGTTGCTCCTGATTGTAAAGTATATTATCATTAACGACGTGATGCTCTACAATATTTATTCCGATTGGTGCCGGTGGTTGTTTAATACCACAACAGGAACACCGCGCAACTGCCAACTGACATTGGAATCTCATATATGATATTCACAGGTGAAGCAAACTTTTGTATCCGGACGGTCGTCCCAGGTCTTCCAGCCCGGAGGGAAGTTCCAAAATAAAGGAAAAGTTTCCATTGCGTTCGGTTCTTTTGGTGCCCAACCTGTGTAATTAAATGGCTGGCCTGTTGCAGTCCATTGCCACACGCCAGACTTTTTTCGCCGGACTTGTGGTATAGAGCACATTTCGCTTGTAACCCTGTAACCAAAGCCATGCTTGTATTGTATTATGTTTTCCTATGCAGTCACCATCGCATATTTTGCAGAATGTGGATAACAATTTGTGACGTTGAAATGTTGGGAACACAGTGGCTAAGCAGACAGCAATGAACACAATTATCTACCAACAATACAGTAAAGTAAAGTACGTTTGTGGTCAGAAACACCAGCGAGAAGCCTTATATTCCTGTCTGTTTCGCATGTGTTGGACATAAATTATGTAGGCGGTTGTTTATAAGTTTGATCAATAAAAGCAGTAACCGTTATTGTTGGTAAAATATATATTCTTTGCAGGCACGATAATTTATTCAGTAGTTTCTGTCTAGGATGGTGCAAGCGATGCCGCATATGTAGTACGTTCTGTATTAAGATGGTTTTTGTTTCAGTAAAAAGCAAACGTGAACATTCATGGAACTCTATTACTATACATAATAAAGTAAAGTACTAAAAACCAGAGAGCTGTTCATTTTGTTAAACGTAATCAAAATAGTGTTACAAAAGAAAGTATGGCTACAGCTTTATTTTTGGAAATAAAAATAGGGATTTCGTGAACGAAGTTTATACAGTTACAAAGACCAATACTATGCTACCCAACATGGCTGATGAAGTAACAGGTGTCGATAATATTTTTAAGCTCTTTACTACTAAATATGAAGACTTATATAATTCAGTTGCGTATAATGAAAAGAATATGGCGTCGTTGTTACAAAACATACATAGCAAAGTAAATGACAATGTAATGACTGTGAAAATATTGGTACTATTGATGATGTTTTGAATGGCTAAAAGTAACATATCTGATGGATACGGGTTGGTATATGCTGATCACTTTATTCGCGCTCCTCACAAACTGCATGTTTTTTACCTTTACTATTCACATCAATGGTGTATCACGGGTATACCACGGATGGTTTTAATATAGCCACAATTCAACCTCTGGTAAAAAAAAAAAAGAGGAAATCAGCAAATGACTCTGATAACTATCGAACCATTGCTCTTAGTAGCCCCCTGTCAAATATATTTGATTAGGTTATAATGACAAAAAGTGCTGATGCTTTTAAAACAAGTGATTTACAGTTTGAGTTTAAAAGTCATAGCTCTACAGCTAAATGTACATTTGCATTAATGGAGACTGTGAAGTATATCTAGCAGAACAAATCTTATGTTTATGTGTTATTCATATATGCTACTAAAGTATTTGATAAATAAATTATGTTAAACTTTTTAATTTATTGATGGATCGAGGAATGAATCCCCTTCTTATCAGATGTTTACTCTATATGTACACTAATCAACATTTTAATGTATCATGAAACAATTCCATGTCATTGTATTTCTTCGTTACCGATGGAGTG
>OY759273.1:23015396-23110396 GCA_963662155.1 Lamellibrachia columna | reverse complement strand
ACACGGGGCTCGATGTACTTTTCGACATTTCCTGAGACAAATGCGCGAGATACTGCAAACATGTGTATACATTATAATATATGTATATACATTACAATTACAATATTTGTGCTGCATAATTTGCAAGTTTCGTGTATTATACATTTGTCTAAAACTATTCCGTTCTCACTGGACTGTTTCGTTCACTAATAAATAATTTCCGTAAAATAACATTGCCTTGTTTTATACACGGTATATGCAATAGTCGTGCAAGGGGTGAAACAGATGTAAGAGTCAACTGGGTTTGCTATCGCGTGCGCATCCGTGCACGCACACGTGAACAAATTCATACACGCATGAATATGATTTCACTTATGTTGATTTGAATGATCACACTTGCTGTATTTATTTACAACTTTGCCTCTGTGTTTTCAGGACACGTACATTGTAATAAAAAACCCATACCCTCTACCCTGTCACTGTTCTCATAATGTAATACATCCGTAAGCAAGATAAATGCACGCCTTAACCATGATATGTGGTCGTCATTTTAGGTTTCGTGTGTTCGTTAAATCCTACAATCTCGTTTACGAGAATAATATCACGAAGATGCTCCCTGTATCAAGTAATTGTCGCACAAGCAAGCCGGGTTCTACAGTTGTACACATGGGATCATTCACGCTACTGGTTGAAACTGTTGGTTATGTTCTAATTTGACAATGTCCTGCCCACCGTGGAGCGCCATTTTTTAAGAATTTCAGAATTGCATGAATCATACAAACATAGACAACAAGCGGAACAGTTGGTAAAATAAACGAATGAGGGACTGCTTTTGATACTGAAATGTTATTACGGTTACCTGATTTTACTCTAAACGCCAGCTTAAAACACTAATTACTAGTCAATATTGAACTTCCTTGGCCAATAACAGCGCCGCATTTTTTTTTACGTCACAACCTACGCGCATATTGATGGGAAACGCTCGGAATGCTGCAATTTTAATGAATTCGATCATAAAACCGAGATTATTTGCAATAATTATGGTGCTCTTTTTCTGTGTTTGGGTGTCCTAAGCATAATTTCATATACCGCCCACACATCGCAGGGTCATTTTGAATCGAAGTAGTAGCCGAGAAACTTTATTGGGGGGGGGGGGCAGGAAGTGATAGGTGGGAGGTTGGTCCTAGAAAAGGTGGGAGGTTGACCTCAAAATTAGGTGGGAGGTTGGCTCAAAAAATAGGTGGGAGGTGAAGTGGGATGTGGGAGGTGTTAACACACATTATATAAATAAAGTTACAATTTATTTAAACAACATTACTACACAGCCCGCGGCAGCAGTTGCATCGGGCCACGGATGTCCAAAATTAGTATTCGTCGTTAGTCTTATAGATTGATGCCCAGTCAATCATATGACGCCACTGTCATATGTATCAAGTTGCATCTTGCGCATAGTCTCGATAAATAAGGCGCTGTGAGTGGAACCCGTATATTTGCCTAGAATCTAAGCAAACATCCGGGACTTTTAATCTAACTCATCAGTTATCAGTATCATATCATACAATGTATACGAAGCGATTCTAAACTTTCATTGAAACAATTGACACAATGAAATAAAGCGAAATTAACATTTAACAATGCATTGGTTCAGTATAATATTGTAACCGGCTTTCTTGTGTCGGCGCCATTGACCAGGTGTGGAAGCTCGTCTCGGCCTCGTTCCCGAATTAGGTGCCCAATTGGTTGGGCAACACCGTGTCGCACGAAAAAGTGCAGCTAAGTTGTGTGGGCGTTCACACGAACAAAGTGTCTAGACATTGTAGGCGCGACCTATTTATATGTGCCTGTACACCTGCACTCAGTCGTGGCGAGGTGACCTAGATAGTCGCGTTGATATCGTATAAGAGCGGACTTTATATAACACAATGAATGGAAAAAATTATCTCACGTTAAGCCGCTTTGGATGGCAATTTTGTTCAGTTCAGTATTGATATGGTGCAGCCAATGCAGGAATTAGGTCAATAGTCACACTTGAATGATTCCATACTTCTGGCAAACATAGTCAGTCAGTGCGTAGTATACCTTAAGTTATAACTACAGGATGCGGTCTTTCTTACCTGCTCTACTCAGCGACGTTCTCGCTCCGCTTTTTGCTAACTTCTAAACTTCCGCGTTCGCTGGCTCCGCTACGGGGCGCTAGTTTGTGCTAAGTTCACACCAGTCACACTGAAACATTTGCTAGGTGGCGCAGCTAAATTCACGACTGACGCCAAAAATTCACCTTCTACCACATAAATGTGGATCGCCTAAACCTTCGTCGCTACATTTAGGTCTAACGAAGCCATCACGCGCGTCAAATGTTGTATGGCATGATATGTATGTTAAATAAGCATATTTGTATGGATGTCGTTATGCAACTGCTCCGACACGAATACAATTAGGGAATAATACATTGATTGTTCAGTATTGATATGGTGCAGCCAATGCAGGAGGTAGGTCAATAGTCACGCTTGAATGATTCCATACTCCTGGCAAACATAGTCAGTCAGTGCGTAGTGTACCTTAAGTTATTTCTACAGGATGCGGTCTTTCTTACCTGCTCTACTCAGCGACGTTCTCGCTCCGCCTTTTGCTAACTTCTAAACTTCCGCGTTCGCTGGCTCCGCTACTAGGCGCTAGTTTTTGCTAATGGAGTATGGCGTCAAATGGTGTATGGCATGATATGTATGTTAAATAAGCACATTTGTATGGAAGTCGTTATGCAACTGCTCCGACACGAATACAGTTAGGGAATAATACACTGTTTGTTGATGTCACAAGAGACATCAACAAAAGAGAGTCAGCCAGATAACATCAAGAATGCCCGAGGCACGCGTTCTGAGAATCCTATGTTAAACATACGTTTGTGAACGTCCAGTTGATATCAGCACTGCTAGCCGTTGTATAAAGACGTGCATTTATGAAGCATTTAAAGACGTTGTATAAAGACGTGCATGTATGGCAACGAAACAGTTATCAGCTAAATTAACAAAAGTACATACATTAATTAATTAAGTATAATTTAATGAAACGTCTGAAGAAGCACAAGTGGAGTAGTTTGGTTGAGAATACAACAGCAGGAAGACAACATGGTGATATTGTCTGAGTAGAGGGTTGATTAGATTGTAACATATACTATATATCGGATGTAGTATCATATAAATAAATGCATGTGACAGTGGCGGATACTACATTGTTTTCTGGTGAATGACGTGGGGCAGCACAGGTATTAATTTGAACGACGTCACGTTTAGAAAAAAGATGCAGAGTATTACTCCCGCGCTGCGAGATACGTTGCCGCGGTTTTTTATTTATTCAAATCTGCGGCCGATGGTTGGGTCTATACGAGTGAATACTGAGTAGAACTCGGTCCACTTGCACCTGAATTCGATGTCAGTTCCACATGGGAATTTATTTCATGCCGATTATCGAGAATACACTTGTTGCTTCTTACATGTTATCGCACAAGGCGACAATATGCGGTCACATGACCACACATGTCATTCAATGGAGGCAACCCGAAATGGGGTATTTCAATCACTAATTATCGAACAAATCTTAACAGAAGACATTCCGGGAAGATTATCAATAAGATGAGTCGCGAAATGCATTTTGTTTATGCTAACTGTGATGGTTTATAAGTATTGTTGGTTGCAAAGGTCTACCCGGTGAGAAATTTTCGCAAAACGCACTGATACTCTTGCTTGTAAAGAATATTCTCTATAAGGTAGCTGGGGCGGCTGCTACAGGCTTGCCTTGCATTGAGTAGGTTCGTTCAGTAGAAGTTTTTTAAAGATAAATTAACCATTTCTTCACAGATTTAAATTGAAATACTATATAATATTCCAGATTAATACAATTTTGAGTTTTTAATTTATTTGGTTATGTTACAAGATTTTCAAAATATTTTTATAAATATGAAAAATATATAAACTATATCGTTTTGAGAAAATCCGCAAAGAAACAAATTACATAGATATATGTATGATAGTGTCACTGATAACTTTGCGGACAATTTTACTTAGCATAAATGAATTACGTGTGATACACCACCATGAATAAGTTCGCAAAGAGTTGAATGAGAGCCTAAAGTGGAAGTGTATTTCTGACTCAAACCCTTCATCAATCGCAATTAAAATTTGTGTAATTTGTTCTATGTTTAAGGGGAGTCCATACGCCGAATTGCAGCTCAGTAAATATTGTAGTTTATCTACAAAAAGTAAATTAGGCGCAATTTCCTGATTGTTAGTGAAAACAGAAATGCCAATAAATAGGCGTATCATGCTTGAAATGTGTTGTTTTTACTGTCGTTTTACATAAAAAAACATAACGGCCATTTCTAATATTGAAATGTCCCCTTAATTTGCCATCATAATGGCCCTTGAATCTGTAATGTGTAACGTGTTGTCGTGTACGATATCAGGTTCAGGCTTGTTAACAAATGCATGTTAATGCATTTGAATGCAAATGCAAATGTTTTACTTGATTTAAATGCAAATGCGAATGCAAATGCCATTTTCCTGGAAAGCTATCAAATGCAAATGCAAATGTTTTGGTTACACATTTGTAAATGCATTTTAATTAATTTCAAATGTGTTGGCTTTATATTAACGATTTGTTTTATTTGGGAAAAAAACAACTAATGTATACAAACACAGCTGATTGTATGTAAATTTCTTATGCAACACTTATTTAGTTTCTTGCTTGTTATGTAATATTGTATACAAACAGATTATTAATTTATTTAATAAATACAGGAGTACATTATAGTACCACAACATACCAATCCCACTACATGAACATGTCTGTAGCCATGCACTGAGTCACACAGTTCCATGTCTGCCGAGGTGGCGGAAATGGAAGGGACGAATAGACAATTGACAGTTTACTGGGAATCATGGCAGGGAATGAAAGGCTAATCCTTCGGGTAGGCCATAATGGAAGGGGAACCCAAGACAATAGAATGTCCACTGGTGGGGTCACTGGGAAGATAGCCAGTTGGATAATTACAGCTACCACTAATCACTCTCTGGCTGTAAATATTCAAGGGTGGCATTGCTAATGTTTACTCCCCAAAGAGCTGCCACCCCAACCCACCCCAACAGTGCCAACACAAGACAAGGGAGTCATTTGTCTGCATTGGTTTATTCGTTTCAATGAACAGGTAATCTCTTAAGCCATCAACCTGTATACCAGTTGGTATTTTCACGTTGTTTAAATAATGCAACAGCATAATAAACTTTATGGAAGCATTTGAATACGCTTTTCAAATGCTCGACATTCAGATGCGCATTCAAAAGCATTTGCATTTGTTTACAAACCTGATCAGGTTACGTCAGCCATCTGACAATCACGTGGAAGGACGTGTTTACTATCATTCTGATTGGCCCGTTATCCGCGGAGTCACCAGGTCACATCTACTTGGCCATTTCCGTTATAGTTTCAAATGCACAATAAACTACATTAGCGTTGATATTTGCTGGTTTAAGGGAATGATTTAGTTAGATAGATATATCACTAACGTGTACTGGAACCACAGAAACCAGACGATATGTTCCGCGTTCACGGCGAAAGAATAAAGCTGGTTCGATGATCGATGCACACGCGGTCGTTACTTCGGAAACATCGTCAGCGTCTCACAGAAGTCAGGGGGATTTCCAAAAGTACTGTTTTTAAAGAATGGATTGGCACATTACAACGTTAGTGCCGGGTGATTATTTATGGAGTCGACGTCCAGTTCAACATATCCTAACATGTTATAAGGAAAAAGAAAAAAAAATCAACTGACACGTTAGCTGCCCCAGCTACTTTAAATACGTAGGGGAAGGCAATGTTAGTTGACTACTGGGTTAGTTGAGTCACCCTTGTTTCCCAGAAAACTACAACAGCGACACTTTCATGGTACCACCCAGTGATTGAATATGTTATTAGAACACGATTGACATACAATAAGTGCCATTTGTCACAGCGGTCAGAAAAAGTGAATTAAAAGTATGTTATATATATATAAATATATATATATATATATTTATATATATATACATATATATATATATATATACATATATATATTTATATATATATATATATATATATATATATATATATATATATATATATATATATATATATATATATATATATATATATATATATATATATGTATATATATATATATGTATATATATATATATATATATATATATATATATATATACATATATATATATGTATATATATATATATATATATATATATATATATATATATATATATATATACCACCCAGTGATTGAATATGTTATTAGAACACGATTGACATAAATAAGTGCCATTTGTCACAGCGGTCAGAAAAAAAAAATATATATATATACTTATATACATTAGTGCATTTTACATCCGAAAGACGAGGCTGCATGTTGGATCAACTCATTTTATTCAACATCTGTATTTGAATAGCGCCAATCATTTCATTTAACGTAAAATGTGAAATATTTATTTTTATATTGCTATTATGATTACAATCAAAAACTTCACTGATCACACACACACAATATATATATATATATATATATTTATATATATATATATATATATATATATATATATATATATATATATATATATATATATATATATATATATACATATTTATCTTTTGTCAAGCTATTATTATATCTGACATTCGAGATTGTCCTATACAGCCTATTCAGCATGTTGCTTAAGCACTGTCAATTGAATGCAGCAGTGCCACCAGGCGGTCATCCACATATTTATATCCTCCATCCCACCATCAACTGATCGCATAGTGGAATGCATCTGTACCATGGATACCGCCTGGCTTTCATCTATATGCTTAATCCATCTTTCTGTCAACTGCGAACATAATGGAATGCATATGTTCCATGAGTGCCATTTGGCGATCACCGACAGAATTGTATTCCTCCATCCTTCTTTCAAAAGAATTGACAGATATTTGATAAGGGCGAGCTACACATAGATGAGAAAATTGTTGGACTCTCGATAAGCCAATGGCTTCCTTGTCCACTTGCCATCTGGAACTTGTTGTTTGGGATGGCAATATTGTTAAAACTTGTTAAAACAACTGAGCGCAGAGTGGAATGCATCTGTTCCATGAGCGTCATCGTTGACTCCATCATTAAAATAATCTGCTATATGAGCACCACCTGGCGGTCACTGTCTTCAGAGCACTGTTCAGTAGTCGGTTGAGCGGTCAAGGGACTTAGCCAGACGCACAGTTCCAGACATACACAGATCACATGTGTAGATATACTTCTTGACATTTCCTCAAACAAATGTATCAGCCACTGCAGATATAAAAAGGCACACATTAAAATACATTCTGGGTGCAATTAATGTGCGTTTTTGCGCAGCATACAACGTTTCCAAACAGCAATATTGCTTGTTTACATTAATATTTTAATTTTAATAAATAATTTGTGAACATAGTTGTACGTGCAAGACATTCAGCAGCTATTTAAGTCAAAACCAACGTTTCCGAACAGCATTAAAGACACGGAAACATTTTCACCAATGGGAACATAAATTGTGATCCATCTCTATATAATAGGCGGGCCATTCACTTGCTCTTGTACTGTATTTAAATGTTACGGCAAAATTATATTCTGCGAAGAAACAACATTTGGCTGAGAAACGTAAAGAAAATACAATATTCTTAAAAGTGGACAATTGGTGATTCTCATGAATATGTAGTAGTCTTCAGGTCAAGTGTCGTTTTGAGTCATCAGCCGAACATGCTGCGGGAGACGATTGTTACATCGGACGATACCTGTCGCGATAAAGTTGGTCTGTAATAAAAATCGGCCCTTGGGGCCAGGCAAAATTTTGGCTGCCAAAACTGACTCCCATGACCGATTTTTTCCGACCCAAATTTAGTGTGACAGACCAATCACGCAGAGACTAGTCATTCGGTGCAACAACGCAAACGACGAACCGTAACCGTCGTGGTATCAAGCAACTACAACGGCTGATTAAAGTAACGCGACACCCTAATTTGTAAAGAAAAACATATAGGGACATAATTATGATGGGCACCGTCCAGCAGACCATCTTCTTCTTTTATTACTCAGCCAAGATGTTGAGCTTGAGTTCGATGAGGATGCACAAGCTGATATGAACAACGTAATTTTTCTGCAATCTGCGTCTGGTCATCTATGTCATACAGTTCCCTGTTTCATTTCTAAATACGACACGACCATGAGGGAAAGAGGATGATAAGAAAGGACTGGTGAATATGGCTTCAAACAACACAATAATATCAAATCAACTTATACATTTACCGCGTTCTTTATTATTACTAAACATACTTGTGTATATCCAGGAAGAACCACGTTTGTGGATATTCGAAAAAACAGTACAATTTGTGAAATATAACATTTTAGCAAGCTATTATTATATACATGTTCATTATCGCTATTCCTACCACGTCCGAGGGTTTGACTCCATGCATATACAGCATACCTCCAGTTGCGGTTAGCACACGATTATGCGCAAGGCGGCAATTTGCCGTCACGTGACCACACATGTCACTCAACCGAGACAACCCGAAATGGCGTATTTTAATAGTCAGTTGCCGAACAAGCCTTAACGCAGACATTCAGGGAAGATTGTCGACAAGATGGTCTTGAAATACATCTTGTCAATGCTAACTGTGATGGCTTAGTTACTACAATAGGATTTATTTCGAGTAGCTTCTATTAGAACGAGAACACTATGTTATGCCGTATTGTGGTTTGCAAAGATCCAACTAGTGAGAAATGTTCGCAAAGCGCACTGATATATGCTCCTACTTGTAAAGAATAGTATCACTAACGACGTGATGCTCTACAATATGTAGACCGATGGTGAAACGAGTTATTAATGTTATGTAATGTATACAGTTTCTTCAGTTAAATATTAAAACACTTCTCAAGTCTTCTGAATCATACTTCCTCTGTTCTTTCCTTCGATTCCGCTGTGTATCTCAGGTGTACGTGAAGGTGCAAGACCTCGACACAGGCAATGTGTTTCTGTGGGACAAGAACAAATTCCTCAACCGCCAGGTTCATATGCAGCAGACGTACCAAAACTTCGAAGAGGGAGGCTCGCCAGAACCCGATGATAAGGTAACTTACATCATTGTCTACCAATCTCCATGGCAACGCCTTCTTGCGCTAAAAAACCTTCTGCAATCGCTAATTGGCATCGTGCGTTCAAAGCCGCGTTTCAGCCAAGTTACCATTTCTTGTGTGTATTTTCATAAGCCACAGTAGCCATCGTTTGCATTCGCCATCAAATATAAATTTAGCATGCGTAACATTGTATTCATAATGTTTGACATGTATATAAACATCACATGCTCCAATATTAGAACCACATAAACGTTATGAATCCAATGGAATCTATATCTATCCCACGCTGCTCTAAAACGTTGAAAGAGTCGTGTTATTTTATGGTTCAACCTAGGTGCTCATCCAGGAGTTTGAGTTGAGGGCTTGGCCAGTTATGAGTGATGCACAGCAAAGAGCTATGTCGCAGCTACACTTACACTAAAGCGACCATGTTGTTGTTTCTCAGGAGGCAGACCCGTTCTGGGAGCCGCATGACACTGACGTCATTGTGGGTGTAGCATCCGTACAACTCAACTATCTATCACATATGCTAGAGTTTCAGGTACGTTTATATATTGGGTGGGTTGGTAAATCTGTATAACTATTTATTATTATTATTATTATTACTAATATGTATAAAGCGCCGTATATCTGGGACCAGTTCGTTCATTGGCATATAATATTATAGTTAAAAATATATAATAAAAAATAGGCTATTAAATTCAGATTAATAAAACAAAGTAAATTAATATAATAAATAAAGAAAAAAATGCATAAATAATTATGGTGAACAAATAAGTAATTACAATAAATAAATAACTAAAATACATATTCATAAAGTGTCCTCAGTAAGCCCTTAAATATGTAGGTCTTAAGTAAGTTCTTAAGTTCTGTTACGGGTGGTTGGTGATAACTGATAATGTTCTGGTGCAAAGTATGAATTACGGATACCATCTTAAAAATCGCGTATTATTTATTTGCATGACATTCAAGAAGACATTGACGTACAATAGCGCACTTTCCGGTATGCTACATTGTGTTATGATGTATGCAGTGAACGTATACACTACGTAATCTTGAAACGCTTATGCAGGTAAAGAAAGGCATGCTATATCATACATTTTAACAAATTATATCTGAACCACTCTACATAGATCTATGTCATGTGCGTATAGGACGCGTCACTGAGAGTAATCGACTATAAGGTGAAGCAAAGCGGTTTCCTGAAGGTGGCGCTAGTGCCTTGTGATTCCCAAGGCAACGAACAGGTGGAGCTGTGTGTCGAAGACCCGATGGACTTAGTTTGGCCCTATTTTGATTATTGGTATTCCCCTGCACCTACATCAACTGCTCTGTCTCTGCTGGAATGAAGGAACAGTCCCTCAAGAAATGCGGGATGTACAAAAACAAAGGCGACCGCAGTGACTGCAACAACTATAGGGGCATATCATTATTTAGCATTGTGGGGAAAGCCTTCGCTCGGGTCCTACTAATCAGACCTCAGAAACTTGCCTGATGTGTCTACCCAGAATCCCAGTGCGGGTTCAGAGCAGGAAGATCCACCATCGATATGATCTTCTCAGTTCGCCAGCTCCAGGAAAAGTGCAGAGAACAGGGAATGCCCCTCTACGTGGCGTTCGTTGACTTAACCAAGGCCTTCGATCTTGTCAGCAGGAAGGGACTCTTCCGCCTACTTGAGAAGATCGGCTGCCCTCCCAAGCTACGCAGCATGGCGGTCTCCTTCCATGAGAACATGAAGGGTACAGTGGTGTACGATGGTTCGACATCGGAGCCCTTCCCTGTCTGCAGCGGTGTCAAGCAAGGCTGGGTCCTTGCTCCAACATTGTTTGGGATCTTCTTCTCCCTCCTTCTGTCATATGCCTTCGACTCTTCCTCAGACGGTATCTACCTGCACACTAGATCTGATGGGAAGCTGTTCAACCTGGCACGTCTGCGTGCCAAAACAAAGGTGACAGAGGTATACGTCAGGGAGATGCTGTTTGCAGACGATGCAGCGCTCATTGCCCACTCAGTAGAGGCCCTTAAGAGGCTGGTCGATCGCTTTGCACATGCCTGCAGTGAGTTTGGACTCACAATCAGCCTGAAGAAGATGAACGTCATTGCGCGGGATGCCAGCAAAGTCCCCTCCGTCAAGATCAATGACTACACCCTGGAGGTAGTAGAAGACTTCACCTACCTCGGGTCAAACATATCTAACAACCTTTCGCTGGACACGGAGATAAACATGCGCATCGGAAAAGCCGCATGCACTATGGCCAAGATGACCAAAAGAGTATGGGAAAATAAGATGCTCACTGAGAACACCAAGATGAGAATCTACCAGGCCTGTGTGTTGAGCACCCTCCTCTATGGCAGCGAATCGTGGACAACATACATGTGCCAGGAGCGCCGCCTCAACACCTTCCACATGCGGTGCCTCAAGCGTATCCTCGGCCTCACATGGCAGGATCGTATCCCCTACAGCGACATACTAGACCGTGCCAGGATCCGCAGCATGCATTCACTGCTGAGTCAGAGACGTCTGCGCTGGTTGGGCCATGTGCGTCGCATGGAGGACGGCCGCTTGCCGAAAGACATCCTCTATGGACAACTCACCAGTGGCGCGAGGCCAGTGGGACGCCCAGCCCTCAGATTCAGGGATGCCTGCAATCGTGACATGAAGGCCTGTGACATCAGCCCCAAAGACTGGGAAGCAGTGGCCGAAGACCGCACTGCTTGGCGTCAGGCAACACACAGAGGCATTGAAAGGGCAGATGAAAGGAGACACCAGCATGCGGCGGAGAAGAGGATGCGGCGAAAACAAAACGCAACACTATCACCACTGTCATCCTGTTTTTTTTTTTAAATTGACAACGGGGCGCATCAGCATCGTCTCTTCGAGACTACGCTCTGCCTATATATATATATATATTCCCCGCAACGGAAATAACGCTTTGTTTGTGTTATGTATATCAGTAAAAATACCATTTGATTGAAATGATAGTTGTTCGCAAAAGTAGACAATAAATATTAACATACACTACTGCAGGGCCTATTTAATAGACAACATTCTGAATAATGTTGATAATAAAGCATTTCGAATCTGATGCATTATCACATTAAACTATTTATCGTGGTGCGGGCTTTCGTTATGAATGTTAATCGACTCTCTAAAAAGCCTTACAACTTAAATAATTTTCAAAAAAATTACCTACATGTCAACTTTTGATCAACTTGATCAATTTGTTGTCCATCTGTCAGAATCTTAACAATTATTTTACAATGTAGCAAAGGTCAGTATGCTCTAGTTTATTTGTATTGTATTTATACTATATTATTCTTATTCGTTATGCAAGAAGCTATATCCTAGAGAGAAAAAAACACAATGAATTTTGTTAATTTATCTGAACAAACCAATGGCATTTAGAATCACGGTACAGCATGCTAAGAATTGACCTGAACGAATTGTACACTGTTGGTATTGTTTGGCTTGATTCTATCTGAAGTTTTCTACTCGTCATAGAGACATCGTTTATGCCCCCAGAACCGCACTGGTGTTCCCATTGTGTTATCATATAAACGTATATTGTTATTGTGTCATTGTAAGTGATAACGTAGGTCTATGCAAAATGTAATATATATATATATATATATATATATATATATATATATATATATATGTATTAGTGCCCTGCGCGGGCCTAGAATTTGATCCCAAGACCGGCCCGCAATTAGCAGTTAAAGTCCAGGCCCGGCCCAGGCCCGCAATAATTTTTCAAGCCCGGCCCGGCCCAGGCCCGCAAACTAGAATTTAGGCCCAGGCCCGGCCCAGGCCCGACCCAGACCGTGAATGTTTGGCCCAGACCCGGCCCGGCCCGGCCCGCAAGTTTCAGGCCCAAGCCCGGCCCATACCCGCGGGCCAAAGATGGGTAAGCCCGCGGCCCGCAAGCCCGCGGCCCGCTAAGTTTAGAGAAGATAAACCTATAATCTTATAACAAAGACGAAAAACAAATAAACTGTAAAACATACTTATTGTTTTATTAAATAAAAAAGGTCCATAGTGTGCTGGATGAGTTCTAAAAATTCAGCACCACCAACTTCTTCAAACTTACGAATATCCTGAAGAAAAATAAAGAAAAACTTCTTAGTGTCATTACTATTAGATATGGTAACATTTGTTATATTTGGCTTTAATGTATTGGTTTATTGTTAGGGTAGGATATTTGTTTATCTAACCCTGACTTAATCCATATGCAAGCCATAATCCCAATTTATATTGTTAATTGAATTAGCTCAACTAAGTTAACATAATTTAATATGATATTTCAATTAAATGTCACCCACTGGCACTGACACCCAGTGGCATTTCCAGCAGGTCTGCAGCCACTAGCCTGAGACAGACAGGTTTAGACATGTGTGAATTAGTACAAGTGTGAATGAATTAGGACTGGGGAGAAATACCAATTACCAACTGGGTTGGGTACTGGGTAGTGGGCTAGTGGCCTAGTGTGCACTTGGCAGTGGGCAGGTCTTTCAGGTGGGCAATGTTTGGAGGGAAGACCTAGACAATAGAATGTCCACTGGTATGGTCAAAGGGTGATAAGTTGATTGTTAATCATGGCTTGATTGCCTCTGCAAATATTTCTAAAGTAAACATTTGGGGCTGGCTACTTCCAGCCAAGTGAACTTATGGGGTCATTAGATTCCATGCAAGGTCTCAATTTGCAACTATATAATACTAAACAAATAATTTTAAGCATTCATTAAACGGAATTACAATTTATAATCAGTTTTTATTTAAAAAAATAAAGTAATAATCGGTGTTTTGTATGAATATTTTTATTATGTCCAGGCACAGCCCAAGCCCGGCCCGGCCCGCTCACACTAGGCCCAGGCCCGGCCCAAGCCCGATGTGTTTAAATTGTTTTCAGCCCAGGCCCGGCCCGGGCCCGCAGTATGTAGGCCCAGGCCCGGCCCGGCCCGCGAGATTATGTAGAGGCCCGGCCCGGCCTGGCCCGCGGGCTGCGGGCCGGGCCGGGCTTGGACCAAAAGCCCGGCCCGCGCAGGGCACTAATATGTATGTATGTATGTATGTATGTATGTATGTATGTATGTATGTATATATATATATATTTGTTAAGATCAAACCACGTACACAATAATACAGTTATAATACAAGCCAATTGTGATTAAAATGTTGGTTGATCCATGGAGACCTGCATTAAGACCTGAAAGATCGCTGGTTTTCAGGCCACCGTGACAATTATATACAATTACTTATACTTCGTTAACTTATTAACTAGCCAACTAATTAACTAACACTAATATCATAAATAATAATAATATATCATTCTACCATTTCTTAAGACCAAAGTTCGAAATTAACGCTTGTCCGTTGAACTTGAAGTAACGTTAATTTATTGATAGTTTCCTGCATTTCTGCAATTCGGTAGCATCGCTACCAAGGCCAACATTGCACAAAAATAAATGGATTGTTGTCTAAAATACGTTTATCGAGGCTAAGTTACTTAAATTAAACTCGTTTATATCATATCCGCATGCATCAATGCAGTTAAATTTTAATCAAGTGGAACATTTGCGAATTGTATCCCGCTTGAATAGGCATAGACATCGGCGAAGTTACACAAATAATCGGACAAAGTGAGATGTCGAGGGCGGTTACACGGGATGTAGATCGGAAATATACCATTTTATATTGCTTTCACACGCCTAATGATTTTAGCAAATTCAAAGTTGGGGACTAAGTTCTCTATCGTCTCAGCCGGTTGGTTGTCATTCGGAGTTAAAGCAATTACAATGTTCGTCTGCTATTTCGTACGCGATGGTCGGCCCCGTCGTCGGCATCATCCAATTCCCCCGAAGATGTGAGAATTGAGTGCAAATAGCCCCCGAATATGTATGCTATTTACTTAACACACCCACTTTAGTGTATTCGTTTTTAAATTTTACAATGACATGTTTTTGGATTAGTTGTTCATCACGAATATGATTACAGTATTGTGACACAATAAGGCTTAGTCATTAACTAAGTGTACCACATTTCAGCAAATAAGTATTGTTGTTTATATATATATATATATATATATATATATATATATATATATTTATATATATATATATATATATATATATATATATATATATATATATATATATATATATATATATATATATATATATATATATATATATATATATATATATATATATATATATATATATATATATAATATATATATATATATATATATATATGTGGTAAAGGTAATTGTAGGTCTTCAAATTATCCTATTTTAGTTAATAATTTGAAACCCCGTTTAACTTTCACACATTGAGTGGAAAGCTCATCGCCCTAACACTTTATTAACAAAGTGAATTGAGATTGAGACTGTAAATCATATGATTCACAAATAAAAGAGGGGTTTTAGGTTTCCCGCTGATAAAATAGTAGCCATTCTTTGAATGTGCATATTAGTGGCACGTTAGTGACAGTAGCCCATGGCACGCGTCATTTTGTACGAGATTACCGCTCCAAAACATCAATAAATAACTCTGCATCGTTGTAATGGAAACTGCACATTGAAGATATATGAAGACATGGCACATTCGTAACTGCATGCACGTCAATTCAGAATACATAATTACGTTCCAACCCACAAACTAATTGCATAAATTGTAGTTTTAGGCAAGTTGAAATGTTGTCACTTATCCCGACGGAAAAGTATATATTGTTGTGAACCTGTCCGATGACATAAAATATATGTTAAATTGTAATCCTGATTATAAATTGACCTTCTCGGGTAAGTCAGCGGTTTTTAGTTTCTAATGTGTTATGGTCATATGGTGTACAAAATTACATGTACATGTATTTAACTAACACGTGCCCGATGTGACAGTCGTGGTGTCAGTACAAGTTCTACGAAGACATGGAGTACACCCGCTCGAGGACACAGCCCGGCAGGAACCCCATCTTCAACCACGACAAGTTGTACCGCTTCCCCAAGGAAGACGTCAGCCACCGGGTGAGTCTCCGCACACTGCAACTCTCGCTCCACTGTCACGTGACAACGTGCTTTTTAGTGTTATGTTACAAAACATATTTATTGATGCAGTGATTTAACTAGATAAATATCGTTTTCCTTGCGCATAATTCATGTCTTCAGAGCTGTTGTCTTGTTGTGATATAATTTGCGTCAACACACCTATGAAGGAAATGTACTGTATTGTCTGAAGAGAGAAGCGAGAGGATAATTGTGGTCATTGTAAATGATGTCGTTACGGCCACGTTTATAAAAATACAATGCTGAACTACTACGAAAACACGATACTGCGATTAAAATGATCGCAGGTCAACTGATTTTGGCCGTACACAATGCAGGTTGGTTTAGAGGAAACCGGGGCGAGTTGTAACAAAAACAGCGTCTTTCAGGATTATGGTTCGATTTGTTACTCGATCGAAACATTTCAGTGACAACGAAACCGCATATATCTCTGAAAGACAGCAAATGAATAAATAAATGTTACGCATTGCCTTATACATTTGCGCAATTAAATGTTTCAGGAGGTTTCCTAAAGCGTTACAATTCACCCCGATGCAGGGCAAGTGCAACTAGCCAACATGACTAATTGTAACATAATATGTTTTACCACTGGAGCAAAATGTAACATGTTAGCATAAAAAATAAATGGCTTTAAATTGTTATAATGCATATCTATGATATGTTACCAGCTAATGATACTTAGTAAAACCTAACTGATAAATCCCGTGTTGGAAATGTAATGAACATAATGTAATGAACATAATGTAATGAACATAATGTAATGAACATAATGTAATGAACATAATGTAATGAACATAATCATGTTATTAATCGTTCTCCCTTTTGTTGTAACTGAATTCACTGTTCATTTCGATCTAACTGTATTCATTCTCCTCTTCCGTGTAACTGTATTCATTCTTCTCTTCGGTTATCCATACCCTTCGATGCAACTGTATTCACTCTCCCCATTTAATGTAACTGTATTTACTCTCCCTTTCAGCATAACTGTATTCACTAACTCCTTCGATCTAACTGTATTCATTCTTCTCTTCGGTGTAACTGTATTCATTCTTCTCTTCGGTGTAACTGTATTCATTCTTCTCTTCGGTGTAACTGTATTCATTCTTCTCTTCGATGTAACTGTATACATTATCCACCACCTTCGATGTAACTGTATTCATTCGTCCCTTCGGTGTAATTATATTCACTCTCCCCATTCGATGTAACCGTAATTGTGTAATTATCTTGCCGTGATTGAGGGTTGGTTGCACCAGCCGTGTCTTGGCTCCCTTTCACCCGTTGCCTTGCTGCGGGCCCGTCGCTCGCATGTTGCGATCTCATCGACGGAGATTGTAGTCGCTTGTGCCGCTCTCCCTGGCTCGTCTGGGATATTGATAGGGCAGCATCGCTCACGACCCGCAGCTTCTCAAGCCCTTGTTATCGGGGTGGATACTGACGATATCAGGTGGTGTATTGAGCAGAATCGACTCTAGACGGACAGCCACAGACCCCGCCTGCAGATGCTCATCCTCTGCCGTCTTACCTCGTGTCGCTTTCGGCTGGTAACACAAACAGCGAGCATCAACTTGCGCCGCAGACCGATCAGCTATTATCCTAGATTAAGTACCCTTTAGTCAGCAAGGCTTACACATGGACTACTTTATACATTATGGTTAAACGTAGGTTAATTCTCTCCTCGAGGTCTGATCGGGCTAGTTCTGCGTTCACCGTGGCGCCACATCCCCGTGCTTGGGTAATCGAGGCTAGCAACCACGGTCCCAGATTCGCTACTGGCAACAGATGATGGCGCCACCTCGCAGAGTTCTCCTAATCAAGGTAGATGAAAATGCTATTTTTGTGTTGTAATTCCCCTCTCCTAAATTTGTGACCCATCCATGTCCATCGTCTGATATGTGTGACATTCGATCGGATGTCGAGATATTAACAAATTCTTCACTACATTTTCCTTCTTTGTTAGTAATTCTCTCGTGGTCCGAGGGGGGATAGTGTAGTGGTTATCACATCCGCTTTACATGACAGAGTTCTGAGTTCAAGATCCGGACCGGACATGGGCATGTTTGGCGTAAAAAACTGGCTCCCAACTTTGGGGCTGTGACTCGGATGGTTAATGTCGGTCTCGTCTCATTTAATTGGGGACGTAAAGGAACCACTGAGGACGATATACACCCCGGCAGTGACCAGCATATAAATGTGACATAGTTACTTGTCGGTTGTACTAGTTTAGTTACCTGCCACATGATGGCAGCACCCACGGTAATGTAATGCAATTTAGAGAATGTAGTTAATTAACTATTATTACTATGACTATTTCTCCTGTTTTTAGTTGTATTTACTGTGTGGGTAGTTTGGCGTATTACTAATAATTCAGTTGTTTAAATATAAATATTACCTAGAGACATGGGTCGCGTGTGCTCAGTGGAAGTGATTCTACACTTATTGACAACTGTTTTGGCTATCGCACGTCCTGGCTCACTCATGGTTGTGGCCAGTCGTCTTTTGTGTCGTCTTTTATGCTGTCTTTAATATCATCTTTATTGCTGTGTTTAATACCGTATTTTATACAGTCTTTTATTTCATCTTTTATTTTTACTCTTAACTTTTGTATAAATTCTGCTCTTTCTTTTGGTTGTATTTTAAACTGTTGGTTAACATTTTGTACTTTGAGGTGGTACTGAAGTTAGTAAATTGTGCAAGGACTGAGAAACTTGGTTTTGTATAATTGTGGTAGTTAAGCAGTAATAAACGCAATTTTATCTTACAAACTTGCCTTACAGTGGTATATTCTTAATTTAGGCATAAGCTTACCACCCGCAGCCTACATAAAGTTCGGCTTGGCAATAATGTTACGAACAGGGCTGGTTGAATGGCGATCTCAAAACACCATACAGTTGTACTAGTTGTAATAACCACAACATACAGATTAGTCAGTTAATATAATGTAAACAACTAGAAAACAAAAACTATTTGTTTCCATGTGGTTTGATTACATACGTTTTGTTTACACGGCTATCCCATACTATGATGAGTCGGTATCCCCTTCGTCTCAATTCATGATGTTGAATGGGACAAACAACTTGCCATCTCATCTGGCGAGCAGAAGAAGAACTAAGTCGTCCCAGAATTCAGTTCATGAAGAACATAATTGTGTTTAAAATAAAATATTTATTAATTATTCTCTCAACTTGATGAAAATGTTCACGGAATCGTCTTACAGCTATTTCTTATTGGCATTCGCCCACAGAGAACCAACCGGTCTACCGACGACGAAGGATCTACACTTCAAGCGCCGGATCATCTACAAGTTCAAATCAAGGACTTCCCTGGGTCGCGGTCGGTCGGTCGGTCGGTCGGTCGGTCGGTCGGTCGGTCGGTCGGTCGGTCGGTCGGTCGGTCGGTCGGTCGGTCGGTCGGTCGGTCGGTCGGTCGGTCGGTCGGTCGGTCGGTCGGTCGGTCGGTCGGTCGGTCGGTCGGTCGGTCGGTCGGTCGGTCGGTCGGTCGGTCGGTCGGTCGGTCGGTCGGTCGGTCGGTCGGTCGGTCGGTCGGTCGGTCGGTCGGTCGGTCGGTCGGTCGGTCGGTCGGTCGGTCGGTCGGTCGGTCGGTCGGTCGGTCGGTCGGTCGGTCGGTCGGTCGGTCGGTCGGTCGGTCGGTCGGTCGGTCGGTCGGTCGGTCGGTCGGTCGGTCGGTCGGTCGGTCGGTCGGTCGGTCGGTCGGTCGGTCGGTCGGTCGGTCGGTCGGTCGGTCGGTCGGTCGGTCGGTCGGTCGGTCGGTCGGTCGGTCGGTCGGTCGGTCGGTCGGTCGGTCGAGGCATTCCACCTGTTTTCACAGACGCACACATTATACATGTTACAGATGCAGATGTCTCACTTGGCTGCAAGTTGCCATCTCCAAATATTTACTTTACACAGATTTGCAGAAGCCATGAATATTTGTGAACTTATCTCCCTGGCAATACACATGCTATTGTCAAGGTCGTTCAGTTCATCCCTGCTGCCTGAATTACCAGTCCAACACAGTTGGTAGTGTATTATATTATCCAATCAGTGAAGTTCACGCTGCCTTTTGAAATCCTAATTAGTCTCTAAACTGTCTAAATCATTAACTCGAATTTACTCGGAGAAGTAAATCCGAAAGATAATGTACAATATAGTGATAATGTACAATGCACTCAGAAATAACTCATACCAATACGTTAGTGTCAATAAAGGGTTATGTCTTTGTCCCCAGAACAAGCTATGATCATAGAAAATATGGGCATTGTTTTCTGGAAAGGGTTAACAAAGATTTGTCCTTAAAATAAAAATCTTTCACAGTGGACTGTAAGGTTTATCTTCAGAGATTGACCAATTAAAGGAACCAGACTGCTAATTTCCTTTGGGTGACAGATGAAGCCTCCCCACATGAACATACCTATTGTTTACCCAAGCCTAGTGTTCAGCCAAAAGGTTTCCCTAATTAAATACCCGTAGTGCTGTTACTTGTAATTCCAAATTTCCAGTGATTAATAACTGTTGATGTTGAACAGTATGTGGAAGACCGAAAATTTACAGCGTGCTTGATGACTGATCAATGATAGTGCAACATGTAAATAGTCCTTATTCGCGGTTAATCTGTATACACCACAATAGTCACAACCAAAATGGTCCACCCTATAGATACGCTGTGTTGACGCGATAACAGATCATACTGAGTACTGGACCGACGAACGTAAACTTCGTAACGAAGCGTATGGAAATCGGCATCGGCGTGCCGCCGTACTACAAACAGTACAGTAGGTACAACGCACAATACGACTGTCGAAAACTGGGGAAAACTGTCCCAAGCTGAGATTAACATTAGTTAGTCACTGTAAATAATAAAACACCTATACGATTTCCAAATAGTTCATGACATGAAATAACTGTTTTCATTTTAAACTTCCCTCTCGCAATAGTCAGAGTACTTCTCTCACGAACAATGATATGCACATACTTGTACTACCCAGTCCCTACTCAATAATATGGTCGTGGTCAGATCATTGAAAACAATAGTGGACATATAATTTCAGACGGGATTCAAATGGCAGAGGTTCTGAATGAGTATTTCAGCTCAGTTTTTATCAGAAAAGATATTAGTTCTCTTCCAGTTCCAGTTACTAAATTGGAAAGCGACAAATCAGATCATATTTAGGGCAGTTATTTATATCTCCTGAAATTATACAAACGAAAATGAGGGAGATGAAAGATAATAAATCAATGAGTTGATGGGATACCACCAAAAGTGCTTGAGGAAATTGTAGAGCAAATTAGTACACCACTTGCAAAAGTGTTAAACTTGTCATTAGAAGAAGGAATGGTTCCTGGAAAAGAAACCAACATTACGCCGCTGTTTAAGAAGGGATCGAGAAAAAATTGAGAAACTTACAGACCAGTATGTTTGTATGCAAATTACTAAAAACATTAATTAGACACCACATGGTGGAATTCCTTATAAAACTTAAATTAATAAATACATCTAAAATTGGTTCCTAAAAGCATGGTCATGTATAACCAATCTCATGTGTTTTTCGGAAGAAATTACAAAGTGGGTAGATGATGGGTCACCAGTGGATGTTGTCTATTTAGATTTTCAGAAAGCTTTCGATAAAGTGTCACATCAAAGATTGTTACTTAAACTTAAAAGCCCATCCCATAGGAAATGATGCAATCACATGGGCAGAAAAGTTGCTTACGCACAGAAGACAAAGAGTAATAGTAGATGGTGAGATTTAAAACTGGAAATAAGTTTTGAGTGGGGTACCACAGGGATCAATATTAAGACCTATACTATTTTTAATATATATATATATATATATATATATATATATATATATATAAAAGATTTGGAAGATGACATATCTAGCAAAGTACAGTCATTTGCAGATGACACAATATTCAAAAATGTTACACACGATACAGGTAAACATAGTTTACAGGATGATCTAGTTAAATTAGTTAAATGGTCAGAAAAATGGCACATGTTATTAAATTGTGAGAAGTGTAAATGCATACACATAGGATATGGAAACATGGATGAAGAATATAAAATGAAGGAAGCAGATGGATAAAGAATATAAAATGAAGGATGCTCTAGGAAGAACTACGTAAGAAAATGACTTAGGAGTAACATTTAGTATTGACAAGAAAGAAGTTTCAGAACAATATGTGATTACTGCTTCAAAAGCTAATCAAATCAAATGGCTAATTAGGAGAACGATCACATATAAGGAGAAACAGCTATTTGTATCCCTGTACAAATTAATAGTTAGACCGAATTTGGAATGTTGTCTATAAACATGGAGGACACAAAGCAGCATTAAGGAACAGTGTAGGTTGAACAAGTACTCATTCTCACAGAAGGTGATAAATGAATGGAATAAACTGTCAAATGATTGTGTTAATGCTAGTAGTGTAAATATGTTTATAAATAGAATTGACAGGTATTTGATAAGGGTGGGTTATACATAGTTTATATAATTGTTGCTCAAGTTTCTTTATATATATTATATATATATATATATATATTATATATATATATATATATATATATATATATATATATATATATATATATATATATATATATATATATATATATATATATATATATATATATATATATATATATATATAAATACATTGCCATTTACTATTTCATACTCCACTCAATAATTTATATTACATTCATAATTGTTTGTTATGTAAGAATCCGGGAAATGATTCCACTTTGGTAAGTAAAAATAAAACGAGTATTATATGAAGCTGTGAACACCTGCATTGTTTTGCACACTGTGTTTAAGATGTATAAGTGTGTATAATCCATTTAATGTAATAAGAGTAACATGTACGAGTGACGCTTGCTTTGCCATCCGCACGTTCTTTGCTGTAACAATGTGCCCCGTATGATGTAACAACGTGCCCCGTATGATGTAACAACATGCACCGCATGATGTAACAACGTGCCCCGCATGATGTCACAACGTGCCCCTCTTGCGGGTCTACTTGTTCTCTAGTCTAATTAACATACACTGCTCGATCTTTGAACGATCCAGGAGGCAGCTATTCAGTTTTGTTCGCAATGCAAATAAAACTGAGTAGCTGTCTCCAGGACTGTTCAAAGATCGAGCGGTATAAGCTAATTATATTAGAGAGCGACGTGGGTGCTAGCACGCACAGGCATCTTTACATCATCTAGACGCACGAATTAAACACCACGTATGCCGTTTGTTTTTATAACTAAAATAAAATATATATTAATTATTCTCTCAACTTGATGAAAATGTTCACGGAATACAGCTACTTTTTACTGGCAGCCGCCCACAGAAAACCAGCCAACCTACCGACGACGAAAGATCTAAACTTCGAGCGCCGGGTCACGGACTTCCCTGAAACCAATTAAAATGTCTGCTCGGTCCACGTCTACGGCCTCCGCCAGGGCGCCGGGGTCGCGCCGTCGTAAAAAAGACGACGCCCATAAATAACACCGACAACTCGACGCTGGCGGGGAACATGCTTATACTTGAGATGTTCGCATCTGCCACTCGGAGCACGCGGTTGTGTCGTTAGTACTACATCGGCTCGACTCGATACCAAGTTAAAACTCCATTATCAACTGATTTAGCCTATCGCAAATCCGGTTCGTTGATGTCCAAATATGTAGTGTGTGAATAGTTTACGTAACATCCTGCCCTGTGTAGTTTTGTCACCAAAAGGAAAAAGTGGCCCTCATTTACAAGGAATTAGTATTCATAGCATCTCGGTTGTATAAAACTAATATAAACACGTATTGTTATCGTGATTTTCATGTCTTAATATTTTTAGAATTCACAGTTTGGCGATGAAATTAACCCTTTATTGGATTATTTATTAACACTTTTCCCCAAAACATTTCTTCACCACATATATTATTATTATTTTATATTCCAGAAACCCAATGCAGAAAAAAATAAGACAAAAATATATGTTACATACTAACTTGGTTTGTCGCCTCAGGGCAACACTGTCCAACAGAACTTATTTCTAGTATAATAGCCCATTCGTAAATTCCTGTTTATATGACATAGGTACAGTTGAAAATAAATAACCAATACTCATATAATTGTAACTATGATAATGACATGTTTTATTAGTTCTAGACCAATACTAGATACATGGGTTCAGTCAACGGTAGCCCCATTGCGCAGGCCCGACAACACATTTTATTACTTCTACAATTCCACTGACTACATCCTATATCTTTATGTAGTTATGTATGTATGTCTCTCTGTTTGTCTGTCTGTCTGTCTGTCTGTCGGTCGGTCTGTCGGTCGGTCGGTCGGTCGGTCGGTCGGTCGGTCGGTCGGTCGGTCGGTCGGTCGGTCGGTCGGTCGGTCGGTCGGTCGGTCGGTCGGTCGGTCGGTCGGTCGGTCGGTCGGTCGGTCGGTCGGTCGGTCGGTCGGTCGGTCGGTCGGTCGGTCGGTCGGTCGGTCGGTCGGTCGGTCGGTCGGTCGGTCGGTCGGTCGGTCGGTCGGTCGGTCGGTCGGTCGGTCGGTCGGTCGGTCGGTCGGTCGGTCGGTCGGTCGGTCGGTCGGTCGGTCGGTCGGTCGGTCGGTCGGTCGGTCGGTCGGTCGGTCGGTCGGTCGGTCGGTCGGTCGGTCGGTCGGTCGGTCGGTCGGTCGGTCGGTCGGTCGGTCGGTCGGTCGGTCGGTCGGTCGGTCGGTCGGTCGGTCGGTCGGTCGGTCGGTCGGTCGGTCGGTCGGTCGGTCGGTCGAGGCATTCCACCTGTTTTCACAGACGCACACATTATACATGTTACAGATGCAGATGTCTCACTTGGCTGCTAGTTGCCATCTCCAAATGTTTACTTTACACAGATTTGCAGAAGCCATGAATATTTGTGAACTTATCTCCCTGGCAATACACATGCTATTGTCAAGGTCGTTCAGTTCATCCCTGCTGCCTGAATGACCAGTCCAACACAGTTGGTAGTGTATTCTATTATCCAATCAGTGAAGTTCACGCTGCCTTTTGAAATCCTAATTAGTCTCTAAACTGTCTAAATCATTAACTCGAATTTACTCGGAGAAGTAAATCCGAAAGATAATGTACAATATAGTGATAATGTACAATGCACTCAGAAATAACTCATACCAATACGTTAGTGTCAATAAAGGGTTATGTCTTTGTCCCCAGAACAAGCTATGATCATAGAAAATATGGGCATTGTTTTCTGGAAAGGGTTAACAAAGATTTGTCCTTAAAATAAAAATCTTTCACAGTGGACTGTAAGGTTTATCTTCAGAGATTGACCAATTAAAGGAACCAGACTGCTAATTTCCTTTGGGTGACAGATGAAGCCTCCCCACATGAACATACCTATTGTTTACCCAAGCCTAGTGTTCAGCCAAAAGGTTTCCCTAATTAAATACCCGTAGTGCTGTTACTTGTAATTCCAAATTTCCAGTGATTAATAACTGTTGATGTTGAACAGTATGTGGAAGACCGAAAATTTACAGCGTGCTTGATGACTGATCAATGATAGTGCAACATGTAAATAGTCCTTATTCGCGGTTAATCTGTATACACCACAATAGTCACAACCAAAATGGTCCACCCTTTAGATACGCTGTGTTGACGCGACAACAGATCATACTGAGTACTGGACCGACGAACGTAAACTTCGTAACGAAGTGTATGGAAATCGGCATCGGCGTGCCGCCGTACTACAAACAGTACAGTAGGTACAACGCACAATACGACTGTCGAAAACTAGGAAAAACTTTCCCAAGCTGAGATTAACATTAGTTAGTCACTGTAAATAATAAAACACCTATACGATTTTTAAATGGTTCATGGCATGAAATAACTTGTTTCATTTTAAACTTCCCTCTCGCAATACTCAGAGTACTTCTCTCACGAACAATGATATGCACACATACTTGTACTAACCAGTCTCTACTCAATAATATGATCGTGGTCAGATCACTTGAAAACAACAGTGGAAAAATTATTTCAGACGGGTTTCAAATGGCAGAGTTTCTGAATGAGTATTTCAGCTCAGTTTTTATCAGAGAAGATATCAGTTCACCAGTTCTAGTTACTAAATTTGAGAGCGACAGATCATATCATTTAGGGCAGTTATTTGTAACTCCTGAAATTATAGCAAAGAAAATTAGGGAGATGAAAATTAACAAATCACCTGGATTTGATGGGATACCACCAAAACAGCTTAAGGAAATTGTAGACAAATTAGTACGCCACTTGCACAAATGTTTAACTTGTCACTATACATCTCAAAATTGGTTCCTAAAAGCAAGGTCATGTATAACCAATCTGTTGTGTTTTTCGGAAGAAATTACAAAGTGGGTAGATGATGGGTCACCAGTGGATGTTGTCTACTTAGATTTTCAGAAAGCTTTCGATAAAGTGCCACATCAAAGATTGTTACTTAAACTAAAAAGCCCATCGCATAGGTAATGATGTAATCACATGTACAGAAAAATGGCTTGCGCACTGAAGACATAGAGTAATAGTAGATGGTGAGATTTCAAACTGGAAATATGTTTTGAGTGGGGTACCACAGGGATCAGTATTAGGACCTATGCTATTTTTAATATATATATATATATATATATATATATATATATATATATATATATAAATTATTTGGAAGATGACCTATCTAGCAAAGTACAGACATTTGCAGATGACACACAATTATTCAAACGTGTTACACACGATACAGATAAGCATAGTTTACAGGATGATCTAGGTAAATTGGTTAAATGGTCAGAAAAATGGCAAATGTTATTAAATTTTGAAAAGTGTAAATGCATACATATAGGATATGGAAACATGGATGAAGAATATAAAATGAAGGATGGAGATGGATAAAGAATGTAAAATGAAGGATGGTGTACTAGGTAGAACCACAAAAGAAAAGGAATTAGGAGTAACATTTAGTATTGACATGAACGTTTCAGAGCAATATGTGATTGCTGCTTCAAAAGCTAATCAAATTATATGGCTAATTAGGAGAACGATCACATATAAAGAGAAACAGCTAATTGTACCCCTGTACAAAACAATAGTTAGACAGCATTCGGAATATTGTATATAAACATGGAGGCCGTATCGTAAGAAGACATAGAAACAAAAAAGAATACAACGAAGAGCAACTAAAACGATTCCAGAATTGAGAGACCTTCGTTATGAAAGCCGCTTATTTGAATGTGGTTTAACAAAGGGAGACCACATAGAAGTGCTTAAAATAGTGAATGGTTATGAGGACATTGATAGGAATATGTTCTTCAAACTTAAAGAAAACAGTAAAACCAGAGGACACAAAGCAGCATTAGTTAAGGAGCAATGTATGTTGAACATGAGAAAGTACTCATTCTCACAGAAGGTGATAAATGAATGGAATAAACTGTCAAATGATTGTGTAAATGCTAGTAGTGTAAATATGTTTATAAATAGAATTGTGACAGATATCTGATAAAAGGCAGAGATGATACAATTGTTGGACTCTCGATAAGCCAATGGCTTCCTTGTCCACTTGCCATCTGGAAGTTTTAGGTTGGGATGGCAATTTTGTTCAATCTTGTTATATATTGCCATTCACTATTTCATACTCCATTCAATAATTTATATGACATTCACAATTGTGTGTTATTTAGGAATCCGGGGAATGATTATACTTTGGTAAGTAAAAATTAAAAGAGTAATATATGAAGCTGTCAACACCTACATTGTTATGCACACTGTGTATAAGATGTATAAGTGTGTATAATCGAGCTCATGTAATAACAGTAACATGTGCGAGTGACATTTGCTTTGCGTTCCACACATTTTTTGTTGTAACAACGTGCCCCGTATGATGTAACAACTTGCTCCGCTTACGGGATTAGTTGTTCTTTAGTCTAATTAACATACACCGCTCGATCTTTGAACGATCCAGGAGGCAGCTAATAAGTTTTGTTGGCAATGCAAATAAAACTGAGTAGCTGTATCCAGGATTGTTAAAGATCGAGAGGTATAAGCTAATTATATTAGAGAGCGACGTGGGTGCTAGCACGCACAGACATCCTTACATCATCTAGACGTACAAAGTTTTTTTTAAACTAAAGGCCTACATCCAGTTGAAACTGGATTCCACTCATCACGTGTCTTTGCGAATTCAAATAAAGCGCTGCGTTGCTTGACAAAGAACATAAGATATTGGTACCAATTAAAACGCACGACACCACATTGGACATTCTCAAGCGTCAAATAAAGGTAACGTTAATTTGCACTGTTGCATATATGTGTAATGTTTCAGAACATCGTGGTCGAACGTTGCGACACCTGTAGTCGGCTTTGATGTAGCCATTCGGTCGCTTACTTTTGTAGGTCCAACGCTGCAGCGAGATCGGGATTTAATACATTTTTGGGCGCTATTTTGCATGGGGTCGGGGAACTATCAGAAGTGTATGGTCCATGCATAGCAAAGTTATCTTCTTCCATGTTGGACGTCTCTTCGGATTCTTCAGAAGTTGACGAAATGAGAACTGCTGCTTCATTATCTCGCTCGCGAAAACACGCTGGCTGACATATAACGGCGACTGGCGTCTATTGTCAACAAGTGAAAAAGGCGCCTACTTTCACATATTTGAACAACCGGGAGACGTTAGGATGATCAAAATAATGTTTACGTTAAAGTGAACATATGAGTAGTTCTACATTCTGGGTGTTGTACGAGTTTTACTGTGTCTGTAAGCGACTATTTCCGGCAAACGGCCCCGAAATACGGCAAGCTTAAACGTTCTGATCGATCGCCCTCCTTCGTGAACAATAATAACGCTTAAGGCCCTCAAACAATGGGCGACATAACTAAAACATTTTTGGCTCCACAGTTCCATTCCAGCATGCGTCGTACAGAGGGCAGAAAACATTTAATTGAAAGCGATTATGTTACTCTCCAACCAACCCGTCATCGCCCGAATTTTACCTGGAACGCTATGACATAGGATTACTTACACGCATTTTGCGTGCAAAGTTAAATAACTTTTTCCTAAGCACCGATGTCGACACAGGAAGATTCACAATCACATGTTCCAATATAAATTAGATGGATTATGTGGTTCGAAATTTTAAACGTTCGCCCTAATATTTGACGAGAACAAATACGGAGTTTTCAAACCGCCGGCGCCCATAAGTTTACACGTCCTGCGGTCGTGGCCTAAAAAAAATTTCGCGCACTGTGCTTGCCATGAACTTCGCTAATCGGTGATTGAACGGATGCACTAAAAACATAGGGCGTTGCGCAATAAGCATAGTATGTCTGTAACCTTCAGCTTCAGTACAATGCGTCACGACAAGCGTGGATCGGAGAAATCGCTTCGTCCAGTGCTGAACTCGATTTCAAAACTAAGCACTTGTTGCTGAACTGCACCGCGTGAAATGTAGCCGCTTTATTCCCAAGATAATTATATCCAAGTTTACTACTTAAATTAAAGGCCCATGGTATCGGGGATGGCACAATCGACTGGATATAAAATGACTGACTGACAGAAGACGGCGTGTTTTAGTAGACGGGGCGGTTTCAAATTGGAAATCAGCTTTGAGTGGGGAACCACAAGAATCTGTATTACGACTTACGATTATTAATATATATCGATGACTTGGACTATAATATAACAAGCAACGTACTGAAATAGTTTATGACACAAGTGCTTAGAATGTTAAAAAATTATGTTGATAAACAACATGTACACAATTATTTAGATACATTAGTTTAATGGTTTGAAAATGAAAAAATTTGGAAAATGTAAATGCCAACACACAGAATACGGAAACTGTAAATTGTAAAATGGGAGACACTGTTCTAAGTCTAAGTCATTTTCTAACGTAAAAGAAAATGACTTAGGAGTACCAAAAAGAGCTGATATGATTTTTTCAGAGCAGTGTGGTGTTGCACCTTGAAAGAGATTTGAAAGAATTTAGAATACTGAATACGAGCTTGGATACCATATCATAAGAACGATATAGATGCGCTTGAACGAACTGAGAGACCTTAGTTATGAACAACGTCTAAAATAATGTGGTTTAATAATCCTAGAGATAAGAAATTTAAGGGGAGATCTAATTGACGTTTTTAAGATATTAAATGGGCATACATTTTTTGATAGAAATACTTTTTCTCACTCAAGAAATATAATAGAACTAGAGGACAAGAAGTAGCGTTAGTAGAGGATCTGTGTAGATTGGATATCAAGAAGTACTCGTTCTCACAGATGAGAGTAAATGAATGGACCACGTTATCTACAGATTGTGTAATTGCTAGCAGCGTGAATATGTTTAGAAACAAGTTTGACACATATTTTAAGAGGGCGGCTTACACGTGACAAAACGTTGAACTGTCGATAAGCCAATGGCTTATTGTTGTCCACTTGCCATATGGGCCTTTGGATGGCAATCTTATTAATTCTTGTTAAAGAGGGTACGTGATCGCACCAAAAAGCCGGCCAATACCGACTATCGAACGGGCTAATCCCACGTGCGTGACATGTCCTGGTCACAGCAGTGCTAGCATATACCAAGCTTAGTCACTCTACGAATAAACATGGATGAGCCATTTTGTAAATTGTCGTTCAGCGCCAACTTTCGTCAGTGCACCGGGTAGTTCGACGCCAAATGCGCCAACTCTCTAGTTACATTACCGAGAGGGCAATTGACATAAGTGTTTAGAAAGGTTAACCATGGAGATGATAAAGAACATGTACAAAAAGATTTAGATAAATTAGTTTAATGGTCTGAAAAATGGTAGATGTTATTCAATTTTGGGAAATATAAATGCCTACACACAGGACACCGGAACGGTAAATTATAAAATGGGAGATACAGAACAGAACAGAACGTTTGTTAAATGTCACCAATTTAATTGGCATGTGCTTGATTTTTGCCCGTACTATTTCGTTATAAATTAGCTCATGATTTAAATTTGTATTTGCATTTTCATTTTTATTTAGCTTATTGTAAATCTCGCTTGATTTTATTTAATGTTTAATGCCTCCTCATTTAATACATTTATTATAACATATTTTTATTTTATTTATTTTAGCATATTTATAACAGAATGAAACGTCTATCGATATAAAATACGGCTGATGATCAGAAGAACTTTTGAGTAGATCTCTGCAGAGCTTTCAATTATAAATGTGTTAAGTTTACAGAAAATTATTTATTAAAGCACCACTTGTTCTCGTGAATCTGGTAGGAAGAGTAATTTGCGGGTAAAGACTGTGTGATATTAAGGTGTCAAAGAAGTTACTCTCTCTCTCTCCCTCTCTCTCTCTCTCTCTATATATATATATATATATATATATATATATATATATATATATATATATATATATATATATATATATATATTATTTTCATTTATTTTGAGAAAATTTATATTAAAATCCCCTGTGATAATGAGATTATTAATACAATTGTTTTCCAAAGATGATATAAAAGGTGTCAATTCATTTATAAAAGCATACAGGCTGTCATTTCCTGTTCTTGGAGGTCTACATATGTTTCCAATGGTTATGTTCTTACACAGACATCAACCATTTATTTGGACTATCAGACTTTCCAAGTGTTCGTACATATTAAGATTTAATTTGACTTCGGATCTATATTTATTGTCAACATATAGTATTAGCCCTCCTGTGTCGCTGCAGGTTTTACCTTGGGCATGTTCATTCAGCACAGAAATGTACAACTGCTCGAATAGGTCCAGCGTTACGTCAGCGTCGTCCGTCATATTGATCAATGACCTCGGGGGATTGGCTGCTGTGTGTACTGGCGTTCATCAAAGTTTTTAAAATCACATTAGTTCTGTGCATGTTCGTCTTGGCAAAAGAGCCGTTATGTATTCTAACGACGGCCACTGGGCAGAGATCTGATAGGATGGACGCCAGGGAAGATGTCATCATGTTTGAAGGGTTGCCTACGTATACGCGATCGAAACACGAATTTGATTCCGGGCGTGTAACTTTGCATATCAATTGGTCTAGTCCCAACATGACCAAGTCATTATACAACGTGTATATTGTGCCTTTTATCAAATCCATAGTCACGTCTCCCAGGACATAGACGTCATATCCCAGACAGTGAGTTTTCAATATTCGACACAATTTCTCGATCTGTTCGTACCATAGTTTTAGGGGGTCTGTAAATAAAACAAAAGTCATATCCCAGACAGTGAGTTTTCAATATTCGAGACAATTTCTCGATCTGTTCGTACCACAGTTGTAGGGGGTCTGTAAATAAAACACACACGAAAAGACGGGCATCTAGGTGGCATGATTTCGCATTCGAGATCACGACGACGAACATAGTTCGACGCTGTGGAAACGTATGCGAGCCGTCCTCCACCTCGCTTTCAGTTGCGATCGCGTCTTTCCGGCTGAGGGACTTTTCTGTTACGCCGATAACATGTATTGGCCGGCCAGGGGTCCACCTGTACAACCCCTTTCAGTTGATGCATTTTATTTGATACGTGATTGACGTTCCGGTTAGCTATTCCTATGCCTTTTCCAGCTAACCCGAATCCCGTTATTTTTCCAATCGTTTCCATTTGATAGGTGAGCGCCTTTGTTGTCGATTAGAACTATAAAAGCGGACGTCGAACACAACGCGGCTGGCCATGCACAAAATTGGCTCTCATGCCAATTGACCAAGTGTTCTGTCGGTGGCTGCAAATTGACCTACTGTTCAGTCGCTAACGATGGTCCACCCTGCGTTGCCGCCAGGATGCACAAAGCGCTGATCACAGGAAGCAGAGCCATTAGAACAAACACAGCCGTCGTGGCTGAATGACCCCGGCGACATATTTCACTGTTTGTAACGTCTCCATGTTGCAATTCTACACGCACTGCACGGTGAGCTCCAATTTCCTGAAGCTGAATGATGATAAAACGCTTTCTGTCATTATCTTCGGTTCTGCGCAGCAGCAGATGAAGATAATCTAGCTACATGCTGTACCCATCGGCGATAGTTTGATCACGGTGTCTCATAATGTGCGGAATATTGATGTACAATTCGACGAGACCATGACAATGGAGTCGCATGTTATGGCGGTTTGCAAATCTGCTATTTACCATCTACGCAATATTCCAAGGATTAGGCGCTACCTAACCCCTAGTGAAACATAGCACATTGTGTACGCCTTTGCGAGCAGACTCGACGTTGGCAATATGATGTTGTACAGACTCCCATTCAAACAAATCCAACGACTCCAAAGAGTGCAGAACTTTGCGGCCCACCAGGTGGTTGGTGCCACGAAGTTCTGCCGCGCGACACCGCTACTGGGAGAGCTGCACTGGCTGCCGATAGCAGTGCGAGTTGAATTCAAGATCCTACTCCTCGTACACAGCTCACTCAATGGGCGTGCACCGGACTACGTCGCCAACTGTGTTACCCGACGTCTGCCATCTAGATCGTTGCGCTCGAGTGAATTCAATCTGCTTTGTGCCAGCGAGCTAAGCGAAATTGGGGAGACCGATCGTTCGGCATCCCCGACATTATGGAACCTGTTGCCACAACATCTCACATTAAGAGGGCTTTCAGATGATGTTTTTAAAACACAGTCAAAACACATTTTAATAGAACATTTTGTACGGCGCCATGAGCAACGACTGTTGGAGTGGTGCTTTATATAAATTTGACGATTGATTGATTGACAGGCATTGCTTGGCACCGAGGCACGTGCTACGATGCTCCAGCGTGTCACAAATACAGACAAAAAGAGGAAAAACGTCGACGCCCACTTGTCTTCACGGTTCACCAATCAAATGGAGGAACTAAATAAATAATACGAAATAAAGTGTGTTAATACAACACATTGGCACATCTCTTGTACAAAGTTAATTGTAATTAATCTAACAATAGTGCGGTTAATTGTCCGTAACGAGGGCGTCTTACGACAGCGCCACCGCACGGAGTCGGAGTAATCAAATGTTTGTTCATGGTCGGTTTTCATGTTTAACTAATACCTGGTGACAGTAACAATAATATATATTTGGCACACTGTGCGGTTTCATCGAGATAGTTCGATTTAATTGGCATAGTCCCACAGTGTATTTATACTCACTTGTCAGATGGCCACTTGTACTAGAAAGACAGGGTCACGTGTTCTTAGGATAACGGATACCGTCCTTGTTGTCTTGTAGGATTCCGTGGATATACACGTAACAGTTTTTTCGTAAGTGTCAATGTTCATGACGTATAAAGCAATAGTTGCAGTACGACATGCAGTTAACTCGATGTGCATGCGGTATATGAACATGTTATATTCCTTAATAAGTCAGTGTTAGATTCGTTAATAAGGTCAATGTTTTCCAGAGTGTTTGCAATATGCTATGAGATGTGGACCTTGGAGAGGTAAGCTTGAGAATTGGAGTGTCTGCTGTAAACACTGGAGGAATTAATAGGTTGTGGACGCTGATTCCCAAATGGTGTCATAACAGGGAGATAAACTATGTAGGGGAGACCGGGGCTAGTTGTAAAAATGTTCAGTTAAAGTCACCTTTATGAAAAGCTTGTAAGATGCATTATTTATGAAAACGCATACATTATGTTTATTATTCGTGTTAATAAAATGTACCGTGTCAATAATGTTCCATATAATAGATAGATAGATATGTAAAGTTTCCCAGGCGTGGTCGACTGTAACAACTAGCCCCGTAAGCGCGGCAAGTTGTTATATCATAGGTTTTCACAACTTCGTATATAGAGCTTTTAGTTTTTAGCTACCAAATGTGACACATTCCCCGTATTCGTGTGTAGCAAATAATTGCGAAAGGAACATAAATGATTGAATGGAGTATGAAATAGTGAATGGTTATGATTGAATGGAGTATGAAATAGTGAATGGTTATATACACATAATGCGATTTTTACGTGATTGAATGATACACACGTACGCACTCACGTACACACGCACAAATATATACATTTCAATGAATGGTGCAATATTTATTAATTGCTCAAACAGGGCTTTGCCATAAGGATTTAACACGATTGAACAAGATTGCCATCCATTGCAAAACACCCAGATGGCAAGTGGACAAGAAAGCCATCGGTTTATCGAGAGTCCAAAAATGTTTCGCCCTTCTGAGATATTTGTGTCAATTTTAAATTAAACACATTCACGCTGCTAGCATTTACAGTACTGGTTATAAAGCAGTACGATAGGTGTCACATGTGAAACAAAACGTTCACATGCCGTGTTTAAATATCTAATGTTCCTTCAGTAATTGTCAGCACACAACTCGTGTGAGCTCTCGAGCGCTGTTACATTAACAACTTGTACAATTGTAAAAACACAATTTGTGCAGTTGAAGGCACGCGGACCACAACAAATCCCGGATTTCAGTTTAACTATGTCATAGTATATATGTTTCATGTTTGATTCACGAAACGTAAAACGTGGCTGCGTAAGATGATATTATGTGAGCATAGCCAAACAAGTTTTAGGTGGATAAAAATACGTTTTTATCAACACCTCGTTAATTGTGTCTTCCTGGCTCCCCATTATAGGACAGTGTGCCCGATGGTGGGCCCCCAACCAAGTACAGTCTATGGTTACTCCATAATTTATGTACGCTATGCTTAGGTAAAACGCATCGGCAACAACGTTCCCCTGTATACAACTAGCCAAGGTCTCCCCTACGCACGCATGTGTTTTAGGAGCAAGACATTTATTGCAGGCAGTATTGTTTCTAGAGACGTTTTACAGTGCACAATATATACTACTTATACGACAACGAAGTTATACTTGTAAAGTATATGTTTTTTGTTTCAGTGTCTGACACATTCGTGGAAATGTCGAGTAGTACATCTACACATGTGTTCTTCGTCTGTGTAATCCTGAACGTCTGCCTGAGTCGCTTGATCGCTCAGTCTGCTACCGACCAGCACCAAAGTGACGAAGGCATTGGCCGTCAGGTAGTACTCATGGAACAGATGATTTCAATGATGGAGTCAATAAATGACCGCCAGATGGAACTCGTGAAACAAATACATTCCACACTGAGCTCTGTTGACAGACGGATGGAGGAATCCAAGTTTGTGGATGATCGCCAGGTGGCACTCATGGAGCAGATGCAATCCACGCTGCGCTCAGTTGATAGAAAGATGGAGGAAATATATTATGTGGGTGACCGCCAGGTGGCACTGTTGCGCTCAATTGAACGAAGGACGGTGGAGGCCAACGAAGGTGATGGCAGATGCAGTTTGATGATAGCAATGATGAAACAGCAATCCGAATATGGCTATTTAGGAAATCAAGATCTTCATATTTAATAACAGTTCGACAAATATATTGTTCAGGTGTATTTTACACATAATATTAATTCAGGATGATATCGTGTCAGAGTTATTCAAGGAAAGTTCTTGTATGCGCCAATTAAAATTTGCATGCGAACATTTAAGCAAATTATTAGTGCAGTTACGGCTGCACTTTATCGGCAACAAAACGACGAATGATATTCTATTTCTAAGACAAAGTTGGTTGTTGCAGTGATTAAACAAGTTGAGTTCATGTGTATCATTGAATGTTGTTATGTGGTATTTTAGGACTTCACTGCCTGCCAAGAAGCAGTGGTAAACGAACGTGCTACAAGTTTGTCCAAATTGAAATGAACCGGACCGAGGCAAGAACCTACTGCCAGAACCTTGGTGATGGAGTCGATCTTGTCTCCATAGAGTCGCAACAAGAGAACAACTTTCTCTATACTGTTACGAAAGGTTAGCCATGTATTAATGTATTAATGTATGTATGTATGTATGTATGTATGTATGTATGTATGTATGTATGTATGTATGTATGTATGTATGTATGTATGTATATATGTATGTATGTATGTATGCATGTATGTATGTATGCGTGTATGTATGTATGTAGGTAAGTATATATTACACATTTGCTCAATGTTGGCTTTTCTAAATCCACATTTTACGTTTAGTAACTACTATCTTATCGCTGGTGCTTGTCATCCCTAACCACTAATCTTCTCCATATTTCACCTTCTTATTTTCCTGCCCTTTCCACTATTGGTTTTAAAATATCCGCATGCGGGCACATAAAAACACCAAATATTGCCTTTATTTTCAGGGTTACTACCTGGGCCATGTCACACGTCCGGTCAGAAAAAGTCTGGTGTATGGCAATGGACTGCAACAGGCCAGCCATTTAATTACACAGCCTGGCCAGATTACGATTACTACTACGGCGATTTTTGCTATATTCATGGTTCTAAAGAGTGGACTAAGCGATCTGATTCAGAAGGGTACTTCATCTGTGAATACCCTCTATGTGGTTAGAATCCCAGTGGATAGTAATGTAGTTTCTGGTGTGATCTTCGAAAATCACAAGAATGTATTACTTTTAACAAGATTTAACAACATTGCCATCCAAGGCAAAGGCCCAGATGGCAAGTGGACAAGGAAGCTAGTGGTTTATCGCCAGTCCAACATGTTTAATCTATGTGTAACCCACTCTCCTGAAATATGTGTCAACCTTGTTTTTTAACATATTCACGCTGCTAACGACTACTTCCTGATGTCCAATCTATGTTATTATTAATACGGAAAAAATACGCAATCCTCCGCCTTGGTTTTTAAAAGTTCTTGGATTACATGGAAGTTTATAATCAGTGATATTATAAATATCGTTTTTTGTGTGCATTTTCTACACAGTTAATATTTCATTTTGTTCATGTTGACCTCGATGAAAATTCATGCATCTCTGTTTTAATATTTTTTTTAACAGCAAACAGTCTGATTTTGTAGTTGTTTGTTTGTTAGATAGAAGTAGTAAATCTATGATATTATAAATATCGTATTGGTGAGTAGTAATCCGGTTTGGTTAACCCTATGCAATCAACCTTTAAATGTAATGATTTCTGCAATTTACTGACAATGTGGTAAAGTTCGTGTGCGAACTATCGCTATTGTAACATATTATATTGTATTCATTTAGTATTGTGACTGTATTCAACATGATATGTCATCTTTGAATGTTTGTACATGTCAGCATTAAAATTAACCACCAGTTGGGATTGAAATTTGAACAGCAGTTTGCTGATTTTTTTACCAGTTACGTTTATTTCGATAAATCTATTCAAGAAATGAATACACACACACAAGCACGTCAAGTCATTATTAAACTAGTAAAAAAGACGCACATGACAGTAAATAAAACATTATTCACACATTTTGCGTTTCCTTTAATAAGTGACGGTAATATACACAGCTTTAGACAAAACTGCATGTGCGATGTATTTTGATCATTGTAAAGAAAACGAACAAACGAACACACTGGTCGATGCAATTGACTAAATACTATTAATTGTATCATGTGAGTAAGCGCTGTTTATTAAATTTAATGTGCCGTGATATATTTAGGGATTATTACACTGTTTGTTGATGTCACGAGTGTGTTACCAGCCAGGTAACTGTAAGAGTGCAGCAGGTAAGAGTGGTGTTATATGGCTGGTGACACTCTAGTGTCATCAACAAACAGTATGTGATTCCCGTTATATAAAGGTGGATTAACATTTGAGCATACGTTTTCACTTCCTACATTCGTAGATATGCTGCTTGGCTGGTTTCACGAAGCATTTAAATCGTTCGAAGGAACTGATGCAGACGTTTGAAGCAGATTACATATATAATCTCAGAAAACACGCAAATCTTTCGAACAATCGCGTGTCTATGCCAAAGCGCGTATTCGTTCGCGTTAGAAATGATACAAACGTCAGATGGATTCTCAAAACGAAGCTGCCATGCATTATCTGGTTTTATATATCAATGGTAAAATGCTCTAGGCAAATTAGGTAGTTTTACTACCGTGAGGACCAGATAATGCACGGCAACTTCGTTCTGAGAATCCTTTTGCAAGATATATGCTTCCCCCATCTTAACTTCTTCGGGGCCGCACGCAATGGTCCGGGAGGAATTTCTCAAATATGTAGATGTATTTTAATTGCCCATCTTCTTTGCGCTCGCCAGGTCGAGGTTTATTTGAACAATGAGTACATAGAAGAGTACTACATAAGTGTAGTAGCATTGTTCTCCAGGTTCAAAGCGATTTTAATCGTGTAGCGGAAAACAGTGTTAATTGAGCCATTTTCATTATTTTTGATGTCTAGGGCGCAATCATATTCACAAGTCAAAATTGTTTTTGCTCACATAAACTATGATTATTAGCAGAACATTTTATACCAAGATAATACATATTTTATGCATAGTTAATTTGATATAGGTGATTCAAATACGGTTGGTTAGCTAAACCATTTGTAAGTGCAAAAAAGTCTGGACACATGCGTTAATAGTTTATACACCAGCAGACATTAATCACAATTACCAAAAGTTTCGAAAAACATAAACAACATACTTTTATCTCACATGTTATAGCCGTTGTGACAAATGTAACGTATTATATTTCAATCGTGTTCTAAAAACATGTTCAATCACCTGGTTGTACCATGTAACTGTCGCTGCTGTAGCTTCCTGGGAAACATCGGTGGCTCAACTAACCCAGTGGCTCAACTAACACTGCCTTCCCCCCACACGGCTAGTATAATCACTCACGATGAAAACGAAAAGAAACCGTGAATATAGGTATCACCGTAAACATAAAGAAAATATAAATATCACCGTAAACATAAAGAAAATCCGTGAATGTAAACGTCACTTAGACACTTAATGTCTAGAAGATTAAAAAGAAACATGGTTAAGTCTGACCGGTAAGTTTGAAGCCTAATGCTAAAGCAGGTATGGCCCGCCAGGACCACCCTTACTGATAATTTGGATGCCTAAAAATGTAGATTGTGCCACCCCTTGCAATCCCTCCTCCGGGGTATTTATACTCTCAGTATTCCAAATTCAGACGCCGTCACCAGATGCGCTGTGATTGCTTAAATACCCAATATGCTTTACCATTGGTCAACTTGCTAAATCTCCCACCGTCTCAACCGATGGAAAGTGCCCCTTTCCTGAAATTTATTGATCAAATGCTTTTGGAGATGTGCCAACACATTGCTCCCACACTCTTACAGTTCCCTAATTACGTTAACCTCCGAGGTCAGAGCAATTTAGCAAATGTCAGGATTAGAGGGCGATCTTTGCTTTCCGTTAATGGAGGACTGAAGGGTCAACCCATTATCATCAATATTTGGCACCATATAGATGTTGTCACAATCCACTTGGGTGGTTTAACGGCAAGCTTTTCGAACCCTGCTTTTCTGTTGCTAAGCAAGGCTTTATATATCGATTACACACCTCCTAATGACTTAATAAAATTAGTTATTAAACATACGCATGTGAACGTCGAGTGGATATCAATATAAGTATTACTTATTTTCGACAGTAAACGTAGCTATCAACGTAAATTGTTAGCGTCGAAGTGTCACGCAGTTTGCCTCCGACGCATGCGCATCTCCTTTTAAAAAGATAACTCCGCCCATATTATGGTAATTACCCGGAGGTCGCCTACTAAAAAATGCGCTTCCGGCTTCTTTGTGAAATTCGAGTGTAAATCTGCGAATTAATTTTAACAATGCTAGCGATATGTATTTTTTTCTAATATTAAATAATTACTCATACATTTTATTTTAGTAGCAGCATTTAAGTGAAATGGAGCGCGCATTTGTTTTTAATGTCATTTCGTAGACGAAAGCTCCGTAGCATTTAGTTGCGGAGCTCAAGGAACATGCATATGTTGTGGCTCAGTGTTCTGGCCCAGATAATCTGTCGTACTAGTAATATCACCCATTAGCAGCTAATGTTTTGTCCTGGGGCAGAGTCCAAGGGTTGCTCTCCAATACCAAACCAAAACCCTGTCAATAGTATGCATGTCTCGATGTCCCTGTATGATTTTCGTCACAAATTAGGGTGTCACATCACTTTAATCAGCCGTTGCAGCTGCTCCATACCACGACTTTACGATGCGTCGGGTGCGTAGTTATACGACATGACTCAACTCTGCGTGATTGGTCTATCACACCAAATTTGTTTCGAAAAAAAAATCGGTCATGGGAGTCCAGCTTTGGGACCAATATTTGTCGTGACATGTCTCGTTCGGCGTATCAATATCTCCCTCAGCATGTTTGGCTGATGACTCAAAACGACACTTGACCTGAAACCCCGTACATATTCATATAAATCATTAGTTGCCCACTTTTTAAAATATTGTCTTGTTTTACGTTTCTCAGCCATATTTTGTTTCTGGGTAGTGTTCACCAATTATTATCAAACATTAATGCAAACAATCGATATTGTTATTTAGAAACGTGTGCTGCACAAAACGCACACACACACACACACACACACACACACACACACACACACACACACACACACACACACACACACACACACACACACACACACACACACACACACACACACACACACACAAACACACACATCCACACAAACACACACACACACACACACACACACACACACACACACACACACACACACACACACACACACACACAAACACACACATCCACACAAACACACACACACACACACACACACACACACACACACACACACACACACACACACACACACACACACACACACACACACACACACACACACACACACACACACACACACGCTCTAGTGTATTTACACATTATATTGATTCAAAGTCCTGTCACATGTACCCAAGGAAAGCCAATTTTTATTAATAATAATAATAATAATAACAACAGTAATAATATTCAATTTTATTCAAGATAAACCTGATAAATTGTACATTTGATCTTGCTAAAGATTGCTAGTTTAAAACATAAATATGCTTAAGATTAAATAATTTAAAACGAGAGTATATTTTAAAATATTGCAAAGATATATTAAAACAGGTTTGAAATAAGTTAAATAAAATGATTAGTTGAGCTGTTTAAGAAATGATATGTGTAAAATACATAATATCAATAAGCTACCCAGTTAAAATGTTCATGGTCTCGTGCGTCACTATTGTGTAATAATAATAATAAACTTATCGCTCAGAGGCGCAACAAAGAATCATTAAGGATCACTAAGCATAATCGTGAACAGGAACGCGCTACAGTTATTATCAGAACACAGGACCACCGAAGATTTATGGTGGAAATGCAATATGAAATAAATATGTACTGAGTTAAATATATTGTTTAGATAACGTGTTTTAAAAGGATGTATGGCGTTACAATGTAATAATTTGGGGCTGAGAATACTCCAGATATTTGCATTAGTAACTGCTGTGGAGTTCTCCAAGATTTTGGTCCCTGCTGTTCGTGGAGCTTTTACGTAGAGATCTCCTTTAGATATTCGGTCAGGTGTTTCTTGATATTAATACACCACATATTGTTTGCATTCATATACTTGAGTAAAATAAGTGTTGTGTTACGATTGCACTTTGTCAGCAACAACGCATCGCCTGATGTTCTATATTTAAAACAAAGATTATACAAGTTAAATGCAGATGTATCATTGACTATTACCATGCTGTGTTATCAGGACTCAAAACGATGGCAATCGAACGTGCTACAAGTGTGTCCAATTTAAGATGACACGGGATGAGGCAAAAACCTATTGCCGGAAGCTTAGTGAGGAAGTCGATGTTGTCTCGATAGAGTCGATACATTCTCGCTTCTCTCATTGTTTCTGAACTTTTGTGAAGGTCTGTATATATTACATATTGTGATAAGTTTTTTTAAGATTTGACCCACAAATATCAAGAAAGATGCCTTCCCAAATAGCGGATGACTCGTATAAATCGTATATAAATTCCTCAGAGCCAGCTTTCCTGTAGACATGTTGCGTTAAAGCCAGTACCTTTGTTGCATAAGTCCGATACAAGTGGAGAAAGGTTTTTCTTCATCTTATTCTCCTAAGCAAAACTATATTGATACAACATAATTGCAAATCATTACAGTACTCTAATAATTACAATCAAAACAAGAAAAAATGAAGTAGATATTTATCATTTACCAGTTGATCAGATCCGTTAGTTGTAACTCCAGAAATGGTTGTTACGAAAATAAAATCATTGAAGGACAATAAATCACATGGAGCGGATGAAATTCCGCCAAGACCAATAATGAAAACAGTAGAACACGTTAGTGTACTACTTGCAAGGGTGATAAAATTGTCATTAAAAAGGGATTGGTTCCCTTTCAATGGAAAAAAGCAAACATCATGCCATTATTTAGAAAGGTTTCGAGAAATAAGTTGGATAATTACAGAGCAGTTCGCTTAACAACAGTGAGTTGTAAGTGATTAGAAAGGCTAATTAAATACAGTATGGTGGACTTGTTAAACATAAATTATTAAATCCAAATTAACATGGATTCCTGAAAGAGAGGTCACGCTTAACAAATGTGTTATGCTTTTTGAAAGAAATCACAAAGTGGATAGACGTAGGATCACCAGTAGATAGTATCTACTTAGATTTTCAGAAAGCTTTTTGTCAAAGTGCCATATCAAAGATTACAACTTATACTATTAGCCCATATCATCGGGGATGGCATAATAGACTGGATAGAACAATGGCTGACTGACAGAAGACTGCGTGTTGTAGTAGATAGGGAGGTTTGAAACTAGAAATCAGTTTTGAGTGGGATACCACAACAGGGACCTTTATTATTATTAATATATATTAATGACTTGGACGATAATATAAAAAGCAACACACTGAAATGTGCGGATTACACAAACGTGTGTAGAAAAGTTAACAATGATGGTGGTCAACAACATCTACAAACGATGTAGATAAATTAGCTAAATGGTCTGACACATGGCAGATGTTATTCAATTTGGGGAAATGCAATTGCCTACACACAGGACACTGGAACTAAGATGTAAACTGTAAATTGGGGGATACTGCTCTAGGTGCAACCATAAAAGAAGACATAAGAGTAGCAATAAGTGCTGACTTGAAAGGTTCAGAACAGTGTGATGTTGTGGCTTCAAAGGGTAATCATATGATGTTGTGGCTTCAAAGGGTAATCATATGATGTTGTTGCTTCAAAGGGTAATCATATGATGTTGTTGCTTCAAAGGGTAATCATATGATGTTGTTGCTTCAAAGGGTAATCATATGATGTTGTGGCTTCAAAGGGTAATCATATGATGTTGTGGGTTCAAAGGGTAATCATATGATGTTGTGGCTTCAAAGGGTAATCGTATGATGCTGTGGCTTCAAAGGGTAATCATATGATGTTGTGGCTTCAAAGGGTAATCATATTCTTGGGTTGACTTGGAGAATTATAGCATATAAGGAAAAAACTAATTATACATCTGTATAAAGCAACAACTAGGCCTCATTTAAAATACTGTATACATGCCTGGAGACCATATAGTAAGATGATTATATATTCGTTTAAACAAATACAGAGGGGAACTAGAACTAGAATAATTCCAAAACTGAGAACGCTTGAATGAATGTGCAGAGTTTTATCATCCTTTTATACATAGGTATAACTTTCGCATTTTTTATTTTGGGGGAAATATTCCTGTATTTAAGGATTGGTTAATAACGAGAGACAAAGGTGGGGAAATTAGTGAATTCATTATTTTTTGTAAAACGGTTTATGTTTATGCTTATTATAGCGAACTGTTATAACTGCAAAGTGATTTGCGATTTACTTTGTTTGGATTGTCATTTGTCAAGCTTATGAAATATGGTAGATGATGATCATTAATATACTTGCTGTACAAGCTCTAGTGGCAGTTGAGGGCTTACAGTATATCTGATCGATAAGTGTACAATTATTGGAAGAAAGGTGAGTCGGTCAAGTAATATTTAGGTAGGAACCGTTGTTACAGAATATATAAAAATAATCTCAAATTTTTTGCCTATAATTCACGTTCAGCAGATCAAGGTTAAAATCTCCAACTACTATTGTTTCTGAACTTTTATGAAGGTCTGTATATATTACATATTGTGATATGTTTTTTTAAGATTTGACCCATAAATATCAAGAAAGATGTCTTCCCAAATAGCGGATGACTCGTATAAATCGTATATAAATTCCTCAGAGCCAGCTTTCCTGTAGACATGTTGCGTTAAAGCCAGTGCCTTTGTTGCATAAGTCCGATAAAAGTGGAGAGAGGTAATGAACTTTGAATTAATGCTTTGAATTGTTAAGCTGAAAACGGTAAAATCATCTTTAGTAGAAGCAAGAGCATTATTTAGTTTTAGAGTGTCTATGTACGGCGAGTACGTTGACATAGCCATGTCTTCATTATTGTCATATGAAATACTGAGAATGTGATTCAGGTTGTTTGCAACTGACCCACCAAAATTTACTGTCTTCTGTCTTCTGATAAGCTATCATGCACATTTTGTGATATAATTAGTGGAAATATTGATATCGTGCACCACAATGGGAGTAATTATCAAACTGGAAAGGCAGTCCGGTAATACTAAAGTAAAGCATTTTATTTGATCTGGCTCCTGGCCACAGCAGTTGTTCCAAACATAAGTAAAATAATAATGTAAACAGATTGAACATAATAGGTGTTACTTAAACTTGTAACATTTAAATTCTTATAATGAACTATGGAGCCAACAATTTTTTATTATGGAATGTACATTAAGATGAATAACATATAACCCTAATGTATATATCTGCGAACACAAGAACAACATTGTTTTACCAAAGGAAATGCAATATATATCAAAATCATCCAAGTACAGCGCAGAGTGCAATGAAATATCCACGAAGAAGTAAATTCTATAATAATGATGATGAAACATACTGGATAGGCAAACGCGGGCATGCCGTTTAGCATGTGATATTGTTTAAGTGGGCCTATTGATTGTATAATGCCTTAAAACAAGCATGACTTGTTACGTTGAGACAGATACAGTAATATAAGTGGGGCAATTTAGTTATGCGAAAGTAGTTCCGTATCAGTACCGTTGAAAATGTTCCCTTCAACAACGTGCAACAGAAAATAGATCGAATTGGACGTTTCGCTGATAAACACAATCTTTATTTATTTATTTATTTATCATTACATCCTGCCAATAAGAAGCGGCACACGAGGTCACGCAACGAACATACAATAATATCAACTTGGGTGGTCAGCACAACGTTTACAACAGTCTAGCAAAGTAACAAACAATGCCCAGATACCAAGCTCGAAACAACACAGCAATCAAACTGTTAAGCTTTACTGTAGGATAACCACACACAGTAAACCGGTTCTAAATATTGCTATAAGGGATCCTGTAGTGCACTGATCAACGTCAAGAAGGATTTGGTTGAGCAGTATGAATAATTTTAAAAACATGCATGCAGCATTTTCATTCATGAAATTAAATAACTGCAATCACCGTTGGCCTATTTCATTCGACCAATAACCAATATTTTCTATTTCTAGCACAGCTATTAAAACGAAACAAATTAATAATACATTCATAAACACAGACGAAACACTTATTGAGAAATATCATTAAATGCGTCGTGTCGCGTTGTTTATTCTGTATTGCCCTACAACCACCGATACTAGTCAGTCTATGTAGAAATTAAACACTAATATACGAACGTTTTGAATCAGTATTCGTAGTTGGCTTAATATTGCTTGCAGTATGCCTAGGTGCATATATAAACCACTATGTCATGGTTTTCAACAACAATTTAATTATGCGAAAAAACGTGTAGGTGCGTATCAGTACCGGTGAAAATATTCCCTTCAACAAAGTGAACAGTTATTTTTATTTATTTATAAATGTTGTGGTCAACACTAATATACGAACGTTTTGCAATCTGCACGATTACCTATTACCGATTACGTATCAAGCACTGTCATCGAAACAACCAGCATATTTACATTTACTGCTCACTCCTGGAAGACAGCCTAGCCAGCTTCGATCATCTCATTCTAATCTACTTTTTGTTCCCAGTGTTAACACCAGTGTCGAAACTAGAGCTTCTTCAGTTGCTGCACCGACTCTGTGGAACTCATTCCCTCTTAGTGTAAAGTCTGTAGGAAATATAACAATATTTCGCAGTTAACTAAAAACCCACCTTCTTAAACTTGCTTATCCTCCATAGCACCCCAGCTTATCAATCTAACTGTTTACAACTGCTTATCGAATATGAACTGCCATTAGCAACTTTTGTTTTGCTGTGCTGCAGAGCTTGGGTCTGCCGATAATTTTAGAGCAATATAAGTATTTTATATACCATTAATATAATTTCATGGTTTTAAATAGTATACCCTAGGTTTTTTCAGGTTGCATTTTTGTTTAACTTATTTGAATCCTTTTTAAGCAATCTTTGCCGCATTTTAAAATTATACTCTCGTTTGAAATTGTTTAATTTTAAGCATATTTAAGTTTTAAACTACCAACCTTTAGCAAGATCAAATGTACATTTTATCAAGTTTATCTTGAATAAAATTGCATATTATTACTGTTTTTATTATTAATATTTAAATTTGGTTTTCCTTGGATACATGAACACATTGAATCAATATTATGTGTAAAATACACTAGAGCGATACGTCGTATGGCGCGGCGTGGCTTTTGTCAAACAATTATTATATTTGAAATTCGCGAATATTGTGGTCAGATCTCTATCTGTCAGTATCCTCCATCCGTCTGGCAATTGATCACAGCAGTGCCACCTGACGGTCGTCCACATACTTGGATTCCTCCATCTTTCTGTCAACTGAGAGCAGAGTGGAATGCATCTGCATCAGGAGTGCCACCTGGCGGTCACTGCCTTCAGAGCACTGGTCAGTAGTAGACTGAGCGGTCTAGGGACTTAGCCAGACGCACATGGCCACATAGACACATATCACATGTGTAGATGTGTTCTTGACATTTCCTCAGACAAATGTGTGAGTGAGTGAGTGAGTGAGTGAGTGTGTGTGTGTGTGTGTGTGTGTGTGTGTGTGTGTGTGTGTGTGTGTGTGTGTGTGTGTGTGTGTGTGTGTGTGTGTGTGTGTGTGTGTGTGTGTGTGTGTGTGTGTGTGTGTGTGTGTGTGTGTGTGTGTGTGTGTGTGTGTGTGTGTGTGTGTGTGTGTGTGTGTGTGTGTGTGTGTGTGTGTGTGTGTGTGTGTGTGTGTGTGTGTGTGTGTGTGTGTGTGTGTGTGTGTGTGTGTGTGTGTGTGTGTGTGTGTGTGTGTGTGTGTGTGTGTTTTGTGCAGCACACGTTTCCAAATAACAATATTGGTTGTTTGCAATAATGTTTCATAATAATTGGTGAACATTACCTAGAAACAAAATATGGCTGAGAAAAGTAAAATAAGACAGTATTTTAAAAAGTGGGCAACAAGTTATTCACACGAATATGCACAGGTCTTCAGGTGAAGTGTCGTTTTGAGTCATCAGCCAAACATGCTGAGGGAGATTTTGATACGCCGAACGAGACATGTCACGACCAATATTGGTCCCAAAGCTGGACTCCCATAACCGATTTTTTTTTCTATCCAAATTTGGTGTGGCAGACCAATCACGCAGAGACTAGTCATGCGGTATAACTACGCACCCGACGCACCGTAAACGTCGTGGTATCAAGCAGCTGCAACGGCTGATTAAAGTAATGTAACACCCTAATTTGTGACGAAAATTATATAGGGACGTCAAGACATGCATCCTATTGACATCGATTGGGGAGGGATAATTGATACAGTTACATCGAAGGGGAGCAACCATTGGACTCCGACAGTGAACCAGGACAAAACATTAGCTGCTAATGGGTGATATTACTAGTAGGACAGATTATCTGCGCCAGAACACGGAGCCAACAACACATGCATGTTCCTTGAGCTAAATGCTATGGAGCTTCCATCTACGAAATGACATTAACAACAAACGCGCGCTCATTTCACATATGCTGCTACTAAAATAAAATGTATGAGTAATTATTTAATGTCAGAAAAAATATCTATCTCTTGCATTGTTAAAATTAATTCGCAGATTTACAGTCAAATTTCACATGGAAGCCGGAAGCGCACTTTTCCGTAGGCGACCTCCGGGTAATTACCATAATATGGGCGGAGTTACCTTTTTAAAGGAGATGCGCATGCGTCCGAGGCAAATGGCATGACACTTTTCGACGCTAACAATTTAAGTTGACAGCTACGTTTACTATCGCAAGTAATATTTATATTGATATCCACTCGACGTTCACATGCGTATGTTTAACATAGTGTAAAGTATATGCCGGTTTTATTAAATTAGTTTTTAACAACTAATGTTATTAAGTAAGTAGGAGGTGTTTAATCGATATATATAAAGCCTAGCTTAGCAACATAAAAGCAGGGTTCGAAAAGCTTGTAGATAAACCACCCAAGTTGATAGTGACAAAATCTATATGGTGCCAAATATTGATGATAATTGGTTGACCCTTCAGTCCTCCCTTAATGGAAAGCAAACACCACCCTCTAATCCTGACATTTGCTAAATTGTTCTGACCTCGGAGGTTAACGTAATTAGGGAACTAAAAGAGTCTGGAACCATGAATTGGCACATCTCCAACAGCATTTGATAAATAATCTTCAGGAAAAGGGCACTGTCCATCGGTTGAGACGGTGGGAGATTTAACAATTTGATCAATGGCGTATTGGGTATTTAAGCAATCGCAGCGCCTCTAGTGACGGCGTCTGAATTTAGTAAACTGAGAGTATAAACACCCCGGAGGAGGGATTACAAGGGCCGGCACAAGCTACATCTTTAGGCAACCACATTATCAGTAAGGGTGGTCGTGGCGGGCCATACTTGCTTTAGCATTAGGCTTCAAAATTACCGGTCAGATTTAACCATGTTTTCTCTTTAATTTTCAGACGTGAAGTGTCTAAGTGACGTTGACATTCACGGATTTTCTTTATGTTTACGGTGATATCTATATTCACAGTTTCTTTTCATTTTTATCTTGAGTGATTATTCTACTACTATATACGTAGACGTCTGATGTAGGGAAGACAGTGTTAGTTGAGCCACTGGGTTAGTTGAGCCACCCATGTTTCCTAGGAAACAACAGCAGCGACTGTTATATGGTACCACCCAGTGATTGAACATGTTACTAGAACACGATTGACGTACAATAAGTAACATTTGTCACAAAGGCTAGAACATGTGAGCTACAAGTATGTGTTTGATATTTTTCGAAACTTATGGTAATTTTAATTAATATGTGCTGGTGTGTAAACTATCAACGCATGTGGCCATACTTTATTTTTTTGCATTTATATATGGTTCAGCTATGCACAGAGAAGAAGATAATTTACATCACTTCGCGCGTTAATGAGAAGTTAATTAAATAAGCTTAATTGTCAAAACATGGCTACTTGAGCCACCCAAGGCTCAAGAGAGGGTTAGCTGAGCAGCGGTTAAAAGACGAAATCGAGTGTTCTTTACCAAAAAATACATCAAGAAACTAATTTCTCCGAACAAATTGGGACATCGGATGATATTAGCAGTTGGTTACACTGGTTTATATTAATTGTGTTGACTTATTAATTAAGCGTGTAGACTTGTCAGAGACGTGTTGTACCATTTGGGTAGATGTGTTGGCTGATTTGTTATGAATATTTTATACAAGGCCTACGTAAATTATTCAAATAAAGCATTTACGCAACACTGTGGTTCAACTTACCCCACTCCAATTGTTAGTTGAGCCAGTTTACAAACCCTGTTTGAATCATCTTTATAACATTATCTATGCATACTAGATATATTATCTTGGTACAAAATGATCTGCTTATAATCATAGTTTATGAGATTAAAACCATTTTTGATTGCGCCATAAGCATAAAAAATGGCTCAAATAACACTGCGTTTCCCATACGATTAAAATCGCTTCGAACCTGGAGAACAATGCGTTGACTACACTTCTGTAGTACTCTATGTACTCATAGGTCAAGTGAGTATAAAATCAGTTATAAATATCGACCAGGCGAGCGCAAAGCAGACGGACAATTAAAATGCATCTACATATGTGAGAAATTCCTCCCGGACCATTGCGTGCGGCCCCGAAGAAGTTAAGATGGGGGAAGCATATATCTTGCAGTAGGATTCTCAGAACGAAGTTGCCGTGCATTATCTGGTTAGGTATATCACGGTAATAAAACTACCTAATTGGCCTAGAACACTTTACCGTGATATATCAAACCAAATAATGCATAGCAGCTTCGTTCTGAGAATCCATCTGACGTTTGTATCATTTCGAACGCGACCGAATACGCGTTGGCATAGGCATGCTATTATTCTAAAGCTTAGCGTGTTTTCTGTGATTATATACGTGATCTGCGTCAAACGTCTGCATCAGTTCCTTCGAACGATAGGAATGCTTCGTGAATCTAGCCAATCAGCATATCTACAAATGTAGGAAGTGAAAATGTATGCTCAAATGGTAATTCACCGTTATATAACTTGAATAACATACTGTTTGTTGATGTCACTCGAGTGTCACCAGTGGCTGGTAACACTCTAGTGACATCAACAAACAGTGTATTATTCCCTAAATATATCACCGCACATTAAATTTACTAAACAACGCTTAATCGCATGAAAAAATTAATAGTTTTTAGTAAATTTCATCGACCAGTGTGTTCGTTTTCTTTATAATGATCAAAATGCATCGCAAACGCAGTTTTGTATAAAGCCGTCACTTAATAAATGTCAATAGTTTAATGATGACTTGACGTGCTTGCGTCTGCATATTCAATTCTTGAATAGATTTATCGAAATAAATGTAACCGGTAAAAATACCATAGCAAACTGCTGTTCAAATTTCAATCCCAACTGTAGGATAATTTTAATGCTGACATGTACAAACATTCAAGGATGATATATCATGTTGAATACATTCAAAATACTAAATTAATACAATAGAAGATTTTACAATAGCGATAGTTCGCACACGAACTTTACCACATTGTCAGTAAATTGCAGAAATCATTACATTTATAGTTTGATTGCATAGGGTTAACCAAATTGGATTACTACTCACCAAAACGATATTTATAATATAATAGATTTACTACTTCTATCTAACAAACAAACAACTGCAAAATTAGACTGTTTGCTGTTAAAAAAAATATTAAAACAGAGATGCATGAATTTTCATCGAGGTCAACATGAACAAAATGAAATATTAACTGTGTATAAAATGCACACTAAAATGATAATGATAATATCATTAATTATACACTTCGATCTAATACAAGAACTGTTAAAAACCAAGGTGGAGGATGGCGTCATTTTCCCGTATTTGTAATAGCATAGATTATACAGTTTTTTTTAACCTAACTACAGCTAAAAATGAGATGTTACGGATGCCGCCGTCCGTGTATCGATCAAGAGGCCTCTATACACAAATGAGCCGTTTATGCCCATAGGCCACATACGAAACAATGTCTCGCAAGCCAAGCCGGAAACACATCAAAATGAACCCAATCGCATCTTCTAGCCATATCCGTCTGATAACTTACCATTATTTCCTCACTCCCCGTGCCATCAGGCACACACGGGATAGAGTAATCGGCGCCATCCATTTCTATCTTCAGCCATTCGTCTGATCTGATCCGGAAATGAATTTGCAAACAGCGAAGTCCAAAGGCAGACAGAATCCGGCGTCCGTGGAGACGCAACATAGGATTTATCGAAATGTCAACTTTACTTGTTGATATCCCGAAAATAACACAGTGGAAATAAATGAATAAAGTGATCCGTGTATTCATTGGCTCATCCATTTAACTTGCTGAAGCTTTAAACATAACATGATTCAGTACTTCCATAGATGCTATATATACAGTTAATGTGATGTTTTAATGTGTTGTTTGTATTCGGAGCCATGACCAACGAGACGCGTGGCCCCGTGGTCCCTACACCCAAGACATGGCAAAGACATCATTGAACCCACCTATGCCCAAGACATCGTTGAACCCACCTAAGCCTAAGACATCGTTGAACCCACCTATGCCAAATACATCGTTGAACCCACGTATGCCCAAGACATCGTTGAACCCACCTATGTCCAAGACATCGATGAACCCCACCTATGCCCAAGACATCGTTGAACCCACCTATGCCCAAGACATCGTTGAACCCACATATGCCCAAAACATCGTTGAACCCACCTATGCCCAAGACATCGTTGAACCCACATATGCCCAATACATCGTTGAACCTACCTACGTCCAGGACATCGTTGAACCCACCTACGCCTAAGACATCGTTGGACCCACCTAACCTCAAAACATCGTTGAACCAACCTACGTCCAAGACAAATTATATTACATATACTCTAAATAATATTGTATACTATATAGGGAACAACACGGTATGCTGTGTTTAATTCGATAAAATCACGTATCTCTCAGAGAAAACGCACCCAAACGGGATACCCTTCAATTTGACTTTTGGCCAAATACTACATTCCCGATCCATCAGCCGTTACCAACACATAGAGTCACTAGGATAGTGACGGAATCTACCAAAACAACAGGGGTGGTACCGACCAAGAACAAACATGTGATAAATGCTGACTCCGTTAGGTGACGCTATCGTGCGATTTCCTCACTCCCTATGTCCAATGAAACGCACATTGTTGGACTGACTACAATCAACTTTACACAACAGATGAGCCAATGTATTGTTTTGATACACCCCTCGTGTAGAGCATTTGGATGGCTTTCGTTCAATTTGCATTATACACAAAGCAGCATTAGTTAAGGAGCAGTGTAGGGTGGACATGAGAAAGTACTCTTTCTCATAGAGGGTGATAAATGAATGGAACAAACTGCCAAATGATTGTGTTAATGCTAGTAGTGTGAATATGTTTAAACATAGAATTGACAGATATTTGATAAGGGCGGGCTATACATAGATGAGAAAATTGTTGGACTCTCGAGAAGCCATTGGCTTATCGAGAGTCCAACAATTTTCTCATCTATGTATAGCCCGCCCTTATCAAATATCTGTCAATTCTATGTTTAAACATATTCACACTACTAGCATTAACACAATCATTTGGCAGTTTGTTCCATTCATTTATCACCCTCTATGAGAAAGAGTACTTTCTCATGTCCACCCTACACTGCTCCTTAACTAATGCTGCTTTGTGTCATCTGGTTCTACTGCCTTCTTTAAGTTTGATCAACATATTCCTATCAATATCCTCATAACCATTCACTATTTTAAACACTTATATTTGGTCTCCTCTTAGTCCACACTTAAACCACATTGTAATAAGCGACTTTCGTAACTAAGGTCTCTCAATTCTGGAATCATTTTAGTTTCTCTTCGTTGTATTCTGTTTAGCTTGTCTATGTCCTTTTTACGATACGGCCTACATGCTTGAATGCAATATTCCATATGTGGTCTAACTATTGCTTTGTACAGGGGTACAATTAGCTGTTTCTCCTTATATATGATAGTTCTCCTAACTAGCCCTAGAATTTGATTTCCTTTCGAAGCAGCAATCCCACATTGCTCTGAAACGTCCATGCCAGCACTAAATGTTACTCCTAAGTCCTTTTCTTGTGTGGTTCTACCTAGTACAGCATCCCCCATTTTATATTCTTCGTCCATGTTGCCATATCCTCTGTGTACACATTTACACTTCCCAAAATTGAATAATATTTGCAATTTTTCTGACCATTTAGCTAATTTATCTAGATCATCCTGTAAACTTTGTTTATCTGTATCATTAGTAACCTTTCTCAATACTTTTGTGTCATCTGCAAATTTGAGTACTTTGCTAGATATATCATCTTCCAAATATATATATATATATATATATATACACACACACACACACACACACACACACACACACACACACACACACACACACACACACACACACACACACACACACACACACACATACATTAAAAACAGTATAGGGCCTAATACTGATCGCTGTGGTACCCACCTCAAAACCGATTTCCAATTTGAAATCTCACCATCTACTATTACTCTCTGTCTTCTGTGTGTAAGCCACTTTCTGTCCAGTTGATTACAGCATTACCTATACCACGGGCTTTCAGTTTAAGTAAGAATATTTGATGTGGCACTTTATCGAAAGCTTTCTGAAAATCTAAGTAGACAACATCCACTGATGACCAGTCATCTACCCACTTTGCAATTTCTTCAAAAAAAACCCAGAAGAGATTGGTTAGACAAGACGTTATTTTTTGGAACCCATGTTGAGATGTATTTATTAATTTATGTTTTACAAGGAATTCCACCATGTGGTCTCTAATTAATGTTTAGAGTAATTTACATACAACTGATGTTAAACTCACTGGTCTGCAATGTTCTGGCTTTTTCCTGGATCCCTTCGTAAATAGCGTCGTAATATTTGCTTATTTCCATTCTGGAGGAATTATTCCTTGTTCTGGTGACAAGTTAAACAATTTTCCAAGTGGTGTACTAATTTGCTCAACAATTTATTTAAGCAGTTTTACTGGTATCCCATCTAGTCCAGGTGATTTATTATCTTTCATTTTTTTTTTTTTGCTATCATTTCAGGAATTACAAATAACTGCCCTAAATGTTCTGATTGCCCTCAAATTTAGTAAATGGAACTGGAAGTGAGCTATTATCTTCTGTAGTAAAAACTGAGCAGTAATACTCATTCAGGACCTCTGCCATTTGAAACCTGTCTGAAATTATGTTTCCCCTATTGTTTTCCAGTGGTCCGACCTTATCTCGAACTTTCTGTTTTCTGCGTACACAAGCATAGAAATTCTTGCTGTAATTTCTTTATATTACCTGCCAATTTTTTTTCAGAGGTTCTTTTAGATGTTCTAATTTCAGTTGTAGCTCGGATAAGTGCCTCTTTATAATTTGCATAATCTTCATCCTTTCTAGTATGCCTATAAACCCTCCACATAGTTTGCTTAAACACTATTTTTCTAATAGCTTCTTTTGACAAGTGCTCCTTTCTAGACCGTTTTCCTTGTTTTTTCAAGGGAAAAAATTATCGATGATACTCTCAATTGTAGTGGGCATAGCGTAGAAATTGATGAAAAGTTGAATCGACGACGAAAGGTCAATCAAACGCACACGTAAGTAGGATTTCTTATGAAAAAGTTGTTTCTTCTATAGTGTTTCTTAATAATAATTGTGCATCTGCAACACATGGATAGAGTGCATGTGATTGATCAGTGTTTGTGTTTAAATACAAGTTTTAAATTGGTAAACTTAGTTGAAACACGTGGTTGTAAACATCGAGTGCATCGATGTTTGCTCGTGACTTTGCAAGACCGTTATCTGTAACGATGTGAAGCTTAGTCATGAACAACGCATAAGAGAATGTGGTTTGACAACCCTATAGAAAAGGAGGTTAAAAGGAGATCAATTTGAAGTTTTGATATTGAGTGGGTATAAAAATATTGATATCAATAGTTTTGTCTCGCTCAAGAAAGACAGTAGAACTATAGAACAATAGGTACCATTAGTAAATGATCAGTGTAGGTTGGATATCAGGAAGTACTCGTTCTCACACAGGACAACCAATGAATGGAACAACGTATCTACAGGTTGTGTAAATGCTAACAGCGTGAATATGTTTATAAACAAGGTTGACACATATCTCAGGAGGGTGGATTACAAATATATGACAACTTTTGGATTCCCGATTAGCCAATGGCTTCCTTGTCCACTTGCTATTTGGACCTTTGCCTTGAATGGCAATCTTGTTAAATCTTGTTAAAAGTAATACTGCTTGATTCTGACGATTTTCGAAGATTATATCAGAAACACAGCTTTACTACCCACTGGGATTCTAACACCATAGGGGTACTCACATATGAAGCAGGCATCTGTATCAGATTGGTCTGTCCACTTATTAATGCGATACGTTTGGAACATATAACAAAAACCGCCGAGTAAGTCATAGTGATCTCTCCCAGGCTGTGTAATTAAATGGCTAGCCTGTTGCAGTCCAATGCCACACACCAGACTTTTGCTGACCGGACGTGTGATATAGCCTACAATACTTCGGTAACACTGAAAGCAAAGGCATTTTTTTGGTGTTACTATATGCCCGTATGCGGATATTTTGACATAAAACCAATAGTGAAAATTGCAGGAAAATAAGACAGTGAAATATGGAGAAGACAGTGGTTATGGATGAAAAGCACCAGCGATAAGACAGTAGTCACTACATTACAACATTGTTTAGAAAAGCCTACATTGATGTGTAATGTGGTGCACATACACACATACATATATAAATAAATACATACAAACACACACAAATACATACATACATACATACATACATACATACATACATACATACATACATACATACATACATACATACATACATACATACATACATACATACATACATACATACAAACATACATTAAAATTAAATTAATACATGCCTAACCTATCTTAGCAGAAATTAGAAAGTTTTTTTTTTTGCGACTCTATGGAGACAAGATCGACACCCTCACCAAGGTTCCGGCAGTATCTTCTTGCCTCGTCCTGCGTCAATTTAATCGGGACAAACTTGCAGCACGTTCGATTGCCATTGCTTTTTGGCAGGCACTTAAGTCCTAAAACACCGCATGCCAACAAACAATGATACACATGAACTCAACTTTTTTAATCACTGCAACAACCAACTTTGTCTTAGACATAGAACATCATTCATTGTTTCGCTGCCGATAAATTGCAGCCATACCTGAACACATAATTTGCTTAAATATATGCATGCAAAGTATATTTGGTGCATAAAAGTTTTTTCTTGAATAACCTTGACACGACACCATCCTGATTTAAAATGATGTATAAAATATACCAGAGCAATACATTTGTCGAACTGTTATTATATATGAAGATCGTGATATTCTACATAGCCACACTCAGATTGCTGCTTCATCACTGTTAACATCAAACTGTATTAGTCAGCGTGGAATGCACCTGTTTCATGAGTTCCATCTGGCTGTCATTTATTAATTCCATCATTGAGATCATCTGTTCCATGAGCACTACCTAGCGGGCATTGCCTGCATCACTTTGGCGCTGGTCAGTAGTTGACTGTGCGGTCACGGGACTCAGGCAGACGCTCAGGATCACACAGACCAATAACACAGATGTAGATGTACTACTCGACATTTCCTCTAATGACACTGAAACAAAAAAATTTTGCTTTACAAGTACAACTTCGGTGCCGTATAATTTGTGCAGTGTAAAACGTCTCTAAAAACAATATTGCATGCAATTTTCTAATAAACGTGCGTGCATAGGGGAGACGGGCTAGTTGCATACAGGGGCACGTTTTTGTCTAGGCGTTTTACCTAAGCACAGCACACATACATTATGGAGTAACCATCAATAGTACTTGGTTGGATGTCCACCATCGGGCCCACTTCCCAAAATCGGGAGTTAGGAAGACAAAATTAACGAGGTGTGGACATAAAACGTATTTTTATATACCTAAAACTTATTTTGGCCATGCTCACACAATTTAATCGCACGCAGCCACTGTTTATGTTTCGTGAATCAAACATGAAATATATATATATATATATATATATATATATATATATATATATATATATATATATATATATATATATATATATATATATATACTATGACATAATTAAACGATGGCCCAGTCAGCGAGATGTGTGCATGGACAGGATAATTAGAAAACATATTATTGAATATATGAAGGAAAATGGTATATTTAGACCAAAATAATATTGTTTTATATAAGGGCGTTCAACAGTCCTCCAACTTATTAAAGTTGTGGATAATTGGACCTTGGCTTTCGACAAAGGTAATTATACAAATGTATTTTATATTAACTTCTAAAAAGTGTTTGCCATAGTACCACGTAAGAAGTTAATAAGTAAATTGTAGAACTTAAACATTAGGAAGGAAATAATAAATTGGATAGAAGCATTTCTCACAGATAGAAAACAAAAGGTGGCTGTGAATGGAAAAAGAATCAAAATGGCGCGAAGTGACTTCTGGATTACCGCCGGGTTCGGTTTTAGGACCATTACTATTGATGTGATATTATATAAATGATTTACCAGAACTAAATCAGTCTCATGTATTCTATGTGCAGACGGCATCGATATATGAAGAACTATTTCTGATAAAAATTACCAGGATATCTTATATAAAAATGTAATTTTGACACATGCAAATATATGACAATTGGCAAAATAATTTAATATTCTATTATACTTAACAGCACCATGCATCCGCTCGGTACAATTGGAAAGCAACAAATAGGGTCACTGTAGACACAAAGCTGTCTTTGATGATCACATTAACCAAGTTGTAAACAAAGCAACTAAGATGACAAAAATAATTCGCAGAACTTTCCAATTTCTAGACAAAGATACGATCATGACATTATATAAAACGATGGTAACAGCATAGTATCCTTATAAGAAAAAACATATTATTGCAATAGAAAACGTCAAAAGAAGAGCAACCAAAGAATTACCAGGTATGACTACCGTATGATTGTAGAAAGACTAAATTCACAGAAACTACCCTCATTAGCATATAGACGTTTATGAGGAGATGTGATTGACATTTAAAAAACTATGCACACTTTATACGACAATGAATCCTCACCTAAACTTTCAAAATGGGATAAAGCACATATCAAGGCAGGGAATAGAGGTCATACGTTAAAAATTGTTACACAAAAATATGTTTTCCTCTCAGAGTTACTGAGCCTTGGAATTCCCTGTTTGAAACAGTGGTACAGGCAAAATCCATACATTCATTAAACACCGCCTGTATAAATTATGTTCCAACCAGGCAACTTTATATAACTTGGAAGCACCATGGAACCGGAACCCTTGAATTATTCTTAGATGATGAAGAAAATATTATTAATGAGGAATCACAAATATAATTAAAATAGTGTCAATACATCAGGCACAGTTCTCATTGTGATCGAGCTAATATCACCTTCTTGGACAAGAACAATGCAGTAACATTACTCAAAATTGGAAGTGTCGCCACAACCATATTATACGCATGTCACATTAAAAAAAACATCGAAACTGTTTTGCTCTGACAGCTACCGAAGGGGTTTCGGTGACATTAGGAACTATTAGGAAATTGCTACAAATTCAAGTGAACGGTGGAGTAGTTTTGGAATTCTTTACTAAAATGTATATACTACAGTTCATAAAGAAAATATTGGTACTGGAATGGTCGTTAGATATGTTATAATTTGTAAGCATTTGGACATCTAAATGTTTGTTTACGAAAACACGTACAGGGACGTCGATATATGCACCCTACTAACAGGGTGTAGTTGAATTAGCAGCTTGGAGAGCAACCATTGTACTGATTAACACTCCAATTTCACACGGAAGCCGGAAGCGTCATTTTTTTCGGAGGCGACCACCTTAATATGGGTGGAGTTTTTTGAGTGAGAAAAAACATATTTCTATAAATATTTTCACCTCAATTCAATATCTTAAAAACTTCAATCTGATATTTTCTTAACCTCTTTGTCGCTAGGGCTGTTAAACCACATTCTTTTAGGCGCTCCTTATAACAAAGTTCTCTCAGTTCTGGAATAATTCTATTTGCTTTCCTCTGAATTCGTTCAAGCAGGTATGCACATTTGTCTACTACATTCAAAATAATATAAATGTTTACTTCGGAATAATCGATTTATGTGTAGTAATAATGGTTGCTTTGATCAGTTTTCATTACTATCTAAACACAAACACAAAACCCTACTTGAAACGTCCATGTCATGATGTACCTCATTATTGTGTCAACCCTGTTACGTCACGAATGTTGGTCTCACTCTCTCTCTCTCTCGCTCTCTCTATTGAGACAGTTGGATAGTTGATTGCTAGTTTAGGTTGGTAAGTTGAATTAAGTTACAATTGCCCAGTAAACTCACATTTACATCGGTTGAATATTTTAGTCTACTTGGTCCCCCTCAACACTGTTACAAGTAGATACTGGATATGTCACAGCCGAGTGGATATTTACTTATGAAAACGTTCTGCCATTGCGCAGGCGGACCCCTATAAATGTGGTGATATTAAATCATTTTAAAGCATTTACTGGCCAAGTATATCAGATTTCGCCAACCCTGTTACCGTCAACCATGGTACTGTAATTTAGTAACAGGATTGACACTGAATGTTATTCACCTAAAAACTAGGCTTAAAATATATAACTGACTACCTATTCTGTATTAAATTACTAAATTACTCTGATACATTATATCAACTATATTTTACAGGCATTGTGGCACTCACACCTGCTGAGGAACAATGCCGATATAGGGAACGGCAAGAGAGAGAGAGAAAGAGAGAGGGAAAGAGAGAAAGAGAGAGAGAGAGAGAGAGGTAGATAGAGGGAGAGAGAGAGAAAGAGAGAGAGAGAGAAAGAGAGAGAGAAAGAGAGAAAGAGAGAGAGAGAACGAGAGAGAGAGAGAGATAGAGAAAGAGAGAGAAAGAGAGAGTGAGAGAGGGAGAGAGAGAGAGAAAGAGAGAGAGAGAGAGAGGGAGAGAGAGAGAGAGAGAGAGAGAGAAAGAGAGAGAGGAAGAGAGAGAGAGAGAGAGAGAGAGAAAGAGAGAGAACACAAAGAAGGTCACGCATGAAGAGAGAGGGAACACAATCAGGATATGTTAACCCCTGCTGCGAGCCAAATTTCATGTGTCTCTGCTGATTGGTACCAGCATCCAATATCAATATCAGACACCGGTATGCAGTGTCCAGATCGGTGAGTTGACTATGTCTGAATGCATCATACATATCGAGATAACGCTATGCAGTGCTGGCCAAATGCTAATTGAGATCAGTGCGGCTGCGACTATTGGCTGAGTTTCAATTCGGATCATTGATGCTTGGAATCTTGGCCAAGCTGTAACTATGTTTATCTATTATTATGTTTATCTATTATTTGAGTTGTGCAAAGGTAGCCACATGTTATTTACTGGTGCTGTAGAATATCGGCCAACATTTATTTGAGATTACCAGACAGGTGAATTGTTGGCCAATTTTTATTTAAAGATTTAAGAATGTTTGACCACTTATTACTTCGTTTTATAAATAAGTAGTTTTACTTGGTTTATGATTGCCTAGGTTCAAAATAGTTGCAAGATATATTTTTACCACCCCAAACTTATTTATATGTTGATGGGGTAAGTGTCAATGAAGGGTTTTTAGGTTCACTACATAGACACAATAAAACACATTAATCTGATGTTTTGGATCACAACCTTACGACGCGTTCTGTCATATTGTAAGCTAATACGTACATATTGTTTGTTAGCTTTGGCTGATTGTTATCTTGGGCATCAACGTTAAGACTTATTCTAAGATAACATTATTTTCCATATAATAATCAACGTAGTGAAACACTACACTCATGTACTCGCCTTATTTGTTATATTTTGTCAGTGGGCAATATGTAAAATGAGGCAGCTTTTGTCAGTAACATAGTTGACAATTAAATTGGAGGGGTCCCCTTGTTCAGATGCAATAGCCTATTAAAATTATGAAATTAAGCGTGCGTTTTGTTACCATGCAATGTACAGAGGATCCATGATAATTGCTATAAATAATGAAATGTTAAACTATAATTGGTTGTTATAAATAATATGATGACCAGTTGATGAGTGTGCAACTGTTTATTCAATTATTGAATATATTTATTGAAATAAATGTAACTGGTAAAAATATCACAGCAAACTACAGTTCAAATTTCAACCCCAATTGGGGGTCAATTTTAATTTTGACATGTACAAACCTTCAGGGTGACATATTATGTTGAATACAGTCACAATACTAAACCACAAAAGCGATTGCTCTCGCAAGAACTGTGCCACATTGTCAGTAAATTATAAAAATCATTACTTTTAAAGCTTCATTGCATAGGGCTAACCAAAACTGGATTATTACTCACAAGAATCAATATTTATAATATAATAGATTTAATACTTCTACATATCCCACAAACAGCTAATAAATGTAGAGGATTAGACTCTGTGTTGTTAACAAATTCATTAAAACAGAGATGATTTAATGTAGACACTGAAACTTTAATATGCGTGAATTTTCATCGAGGCCAACATGAACAAAATGAAATATTAACTGTGTTGAAAACCCACACCAACTCGCTATTTATATCACATATCATACACTTCTATCTAACCCAATAACTGTTAAAACAAAGGTGGAGTTCTGCGTCATTTTAATTCGTATTTACAATATCATAGATTATAAAGTTATATCTAACCTAAGAACATCTAAAAACAAGGTGGATATTACTAATGCCACCGTCCTTGTATCAATCAAGCGGCCTATATATGCAAATAAGCCGTTCATGCCAAGAGGCCGCCTAAAAAAACATTCTAAGCCAAGCCGGAAACACATGAAAAGGAAAACGAACGCATATTCTATCCATATCCGTCTGATTACATGCTATTACCTACCCACGCCCGGTGCCGTCAGGCACTCAGGGGAGAGAATAATCGACGCCATCCATTTTTATATTCAGCCGTTCGTCTCATTGGATGATATTTATTGCGAAATGTCAACTTTACTTATAGATATTCCGAAAATAACACAAAGGAAACAAATTAATAAAGTGACTTGTGTGTTCATAGGTTCACCTAGTTTAAGATTCAACCTTTGCATGATTCGGTAAATACATATATGCTATATACAATTAATGTGGTGTTTTAATGCGTTGGTCGTATCGGGCGTATCGAAGATATTATTTAATCCACATATGCCCAATACATCGTTGAATCCACCTATGCCCATGGCATCGTTGAACCTACCTATGCCCAAGACATTATTGAACCCACAAATGCAAAATACATCGTTCAACCCAAGCCATAAAAAAATATTACATATGCTCCAAGATAATATTATATATTCTTCTCATATATCAAGGCGATTTAATGGAGCCCAATGGCATATTTAGGCGTTGGGTATAGCGCTGTGGCCCTCTATTGGATAATTAGTTTTCGTATGTTACCTATTGCGCCACTACACGGTTGCACGGTAAACTGGTGGGTGATGGGTTGCCCCACTTTAGTCTCCCTCTTTGCGAGATCCTAGACACGCCATTGACGAAGCCCAATGTAGAGTGTGATCTAATTTTCTGTATTGAAAATACTGGCAGAATAAACATATATAGACGTGCGTGTATACATAGTTAGTCTCTCTGTTACGTCACTCAAGTAAATTTACGTAGGCGTTGAAAATCTATTTCCACCACTGTTTTCAGATGGGTAATCCGACAACCCAAGTCCGCCTCCATAAGGTCCGCAAGTCGTAACCATCTTCCAAGCATTCAGGAAAATATTATCCTAATTAAGGAATCTATCACTTATTTATTAAGGAGTTTAACATGTTCATATGAAATACTGCATACAAATCGAGTTAACAGCATGTCGTGTGCATCAACTGCAACTATTACTTCATACGTAATGACCACTGACACTTACCAAAACAACTGTTACGTGTGTAGACACGGAATCCACCGTCCTCGGCCCACGTGACCCTGTCTTTCTAATACAACTGGCCGCTTAGCACGTGATTATAAATAAACTATGTGTGGACAACACAAACCTATTGAACTATCTCGATGGAACCGTATATATATATATATATATATATATATATATATATATATATATATATATATATATATATATATATATATATATATATATATATATATATATATATATATATATATATATATATATATATATATACAAACTGGCCAGGAACAAATATGTAATTATTCCGATTCCGTTAGATGGCGTTATCGTGCGATGCCCTCCACACGGCCAGTGAAACGCAAATTTTAGCCTAATTACAGTTAACTTTGCTCGAAAGGTGAGCCAATGTATTGTTTTAATACACGTTATTTCCTCCATTCGTCTTCCTATTTTTCTTCTCTTGAAATGACACGCGTGTAAAGCGTTTGAATGGATTTCGCTCACTTTGCATCGTGCATGATATCTTTAGCCATGTGATGGACATAAAACACATATTATGTATTGGTGAAAATTGGAATTGACCATGAAAAGCCAAATAAACACACAATTTGGTTATGGTTGGATTTCTTAACAAAGTTGTTTCTTTTACTATGTTTCTTACATATAATTGTGTATCTGCAAAACATGGATAGAATTACTGTGATTGGTCAGTGTCTTAGCTTAAATACAAATTTAAAACACCTAGTGCATCGATGTTTGCTCCCACCTATCCAAGACCGTTATCGTTAATGACGTGAAGCTCTACAAAAGTAATATCGCTTGATGCTGGTGATTGTCCAAGAAAACATCAGAAACACCGCTTTACTATCCACTGGGATTCTAACCCCGTAGAGGGTATTCGCAGATGAAGCAGGATTCTGAATCATCTCCTTTATACCACACATCGTATTTCCCAATAAAGGAAAAGTTGTATTTGTCGTGCCACTGGTTATAGTTATCTGACCAGGCTGTGTAATTAAACGGCTGGCCTGTTGCAGTCCACTGCCACACATCGTACTTTTTCTGACCGGACGTGTGGTATGCCAAACATGTATCTGGTAACCCTGAAACCAAAGGAATATTTGGGTTGTACGTACTATATGTCCGTATGCGGACATTTTGACATACACCAAGAGTGGAAATTGCAGGAAAATAAGACTGTGAAAAATTTAGAGAACAATGGTTAGGGATAACAGGCACCAGCGATAAGTCCGTAGTCACTACAAGTAAAATGTGGATTTACAGAAGCTAACGTAGAGCAAATGTATAATATGGAGCACATGCATTCATGCATACATACATACATACATACATACATACATACATACATACATACATACATACGTACATACATGCATACATACATACATACATACATACATACGTACGTACATACATACATACATACATACATACATACATACATACATACATACATACATACATACGCACATATATACATATACACACACATAAATACATACTTACATACATTCATACATAAATACTTACATACATACATACATACATACATACATACATACATACATACATACATACATACATACATACATACATACATGCATACATACACACATTGTAGTTACAAATGGTTGTTTTAATAACTCTTATAGGTGCATAGGTCGAAAACCGTGACTATTGTTTCGCTATGATTTAGTACATGGCTAACCTTTTTTGGCAGAATTGAGAAAGGTGTTCTCTTGCTGCGACTCTATGGAGACAAGGTCGATTCCTTCACCCAGGTTTCGGCAATAGGCCCTTGCCTCGTCACGTGCCAATGAACTTTGGACAAACGTGTAGCACGTTCGTTCACCACTGCTTTTTGGTAAGCACTTAAGTCCTAAACACCACATAACAAACTTGTATAATCACTGGTACAACCAGCTTTGTCTTAAACATAGAACATCATTCTTTGTTTTGTTGCCGATAAAATGCAGTCATAACTGAACACTTAGTTTATTTACGTGTATGCATGGACATTTTAGTTAGTGTATTCATTGGCTTTCCTTGAATAACTCTAACACGACATCATCCTGAATGAATATTATGTGTAAAATACACCAGAACAGGATATTTGTCGAATTGTTATTATAAATGAAGATCGCGATATTCTAATTAGTCATTGGCTTCTTCCATCCATCTCTCAATCGACCGAAGCAGTGCCACCTGGCGGTCATCCACATACTTGGATTTCTCCAACCGTCTGTCAACTGAGCGCAGTGTGGAATGTATCTGCTCCATGAGAGCCATCTGGCGGTCATTCATTGACTCCATCAGTGAAATCATCTGTTCCACGAGCACCACCTGGAGGGCATTGCCTTTGTCACTTTGGCCAGTAGTAGTCTGAGCGGCCAATGGATTTAGGCAGACGCTCAGGATCAGACATATCAAGAACACATGTGTAGATGTTATTCTCAACATTTCCTCAAGTCAGACACTGTAAACAAAAAAGTGCATACTTTACAAATACAATATGGTGCCTTATAATTTTTATATTTTGTGCAGTGTTGTATACAGTGGCACGTTGCTACAGAGGCGTTTTACGAAGAGACAACACACATATGGAATCACCATCGACAGTAGTTGGTTGTCCATAATCGGATACACTGTCCTAAAATCGGGAGTTAAGAAGACAAAATTAACGAGGTGTGGACAAAACATATTTTTATCCACCTAAAGCTTGATATGCTCACATAATATCATCTCACCTTTTATGTTTCGTGAATGAAACATGAAACACATATATAGTATCAGGGTTTGTGCCAAGTGGAAGTTAAACTAAAATTAAGGATTTGTTATCGTCCACGTTCTTTCAACTGCAAAAAATTGTGTGTTGGGCAAGTTTTTACAATAATTGTACTATGGCAAGTTAATTTGGGGGGGTGTCACCTTTGGTAGCTAACAATGAAAAGCTTACTATACGAGGCTGTGCATACCTTCATTGTTATGCACACTGTGTATAATATTTATAACTGTATTTACTCCAATTAATGTAATAACAAAAGAGTTACACTTGCTTTGCGATTCACACGTTCTATGCTGTAACAACGTTCATCAACTGCAACTATTACTTTATACGTCATGAACATTGACATTTACGAAAAAAACTGTTACATGTGTATCCACGGAATCCTCCAAGACAAAAAGGACGATATTCGTTATCCTCGGAACACGTGACCCTGTCTTTCTAGTACAAGTGGCCACCTGACAAGTGAGTATAAATACACTGTGGGACTATGCCAATTAAATCGAACTATCTCGATGAAACCGCACAGTGTGCCAAATATATATATTATTGCCACTGTCACCACGTATTGGTTAAATATGGAAACCGACCCAGAACACACATTTGATTAATCCGACTCCGTGTGGTGGCGCTGTCGTACGATGTCCTCGTTACGGACAATAAACCGCACATTGTTTGACTAATTACAGTTAACTTTGCACAAGAGATTTGCCAGTGTGTTATGTTAGCAAACTTTATTTCGTATAATTTATTTAGTTCCTCCACTTGACTGGTGAACCGTGAAGACAAGTGGCCGTCGACGTTTTTCGTCTTTTTGTCTGTCTTTGTGACACGCTGGAGCAACGTAGCCTCGGTGCCAAGCAATGCCTATCAATCAATCAATCGTCAAATTTATATAAAGCACCACTCCGACAGAATGTTCTATTAAAATGTGTCTTTGACTGTCCTTTAAAAACATAATCTGAAAGCCCTCTTAATGTCAGATGTTGTGGCAACAGGTTCCATAATGTCGGGGATGCCGAACGATCGGTCTCCCCATTTTCGCTTAGCTCGCTGGCACAAAACAGATTAAATTCACTCGAGCGCAACGATCTAAATGGCAGACGTCGGGTAACACAGTTGGCGACGTAGTCCGGTGCACGCCCATTGAGTGCTCTGTGTACGAGGAGTAGGATCTTGAATTCAACTCGCACTGCTATCGGCAGCCAGTGCAGCTCTCCCAGTAGCGGTGTCGCGCGGCAGAACTTCGTGGCACCAACCACCAGGCGGACCGCCCAGTTCAACACTCTCTGGAGTCGTTGGATTTGTTTTGAATTGGAGTCTGTACAACATCATATTGCCAACGTCGAGTCTGCTCACAAAGGCGTACACAATGTGCTATGTTGCACTAGGGGTTAGGTAGCGCCTAATCCTTGGAATATTGCGTAGATTGTAAATAGCAGATTTGCAAACTACCGTAATATGCGACTCCATTGTCGTGGTTTCGTCGAATTATACACCAAGATTCCGCACATTATGAGACACCGTGAACAAACTACCGCCGATGGGTACTGCCTGTAGCTAGATTTTCTTCAGCTGCTGCGCAGAACAGAAGATAATGACAGAAAACGTTTTATCATCATTCAGCTTCAGGAAATTGGAGCCCATCATGTATGTGAACAGACTGAGTGTTGTCACTCATGTAAGATATGAACCGTTCCAGTACATGGGCCACATCCACATCCTGTGATAGCCTACGCAACAGTACTTTGTGGTCGACAGTGTCAAATGTAGCCGATAGGTCAAGCAACACCATAGAAGTGACTTTTTGTTTATCCATTGCTTTCAAAATGTCGTTCTGCAGGCACACTAAAGCCGTCTGAACGCTGCGATTAGGTTTATATGTATGCACGCGTATAGGGCTCGCTGAGATTGTGCTCAGACATGTGAGCCGATAGTCTCACTGCCATAATACGTTTTATTATCTTAGATAAATAGAGCAGATTCAACACGGGTCTGTAGTTATTCAGAACAGATTAGTCCAGACCCGATTTTTTAGTAGTGGCCTGATGTGCGTTTTCTCTAGACAAGCTGGTACTATGCCAGATCTCAGAGAAAGATTTATGACAGCCGGAAAGGAAGCCATGTCTGAATGGGATCACGTTCTCATTATTTCACCGACGATGACTGCAACAAGTTTCTGATTTCAGCCTCAATTGCAGGCTCAAAAACAGTCGACTGAGAGCACTTCTTGTCACCAGATGCATAGGTGATTTGTCTCGTGTGGGATTCCAGTTTTGCAGTGTGCATAGCCGATGCGACAAGTAAACCAATATGTCACTCTCTAAGCCAGACTGTTTGACGGAGGATATATATTGACTCAAATGTCCTTGTTTTCGGTAGCTCCGGTTGGCGCGTCATGAAGCCCGCCTTGTATACGACAGCAACACCACCACCGATGCCGCGCTCTCTGTTAGCATGTCACAGTTGGTAGCCGGCAGGCGTTATGCAACCCGCGAACACAGAGTCGTCAAGGTTCAACCATGTATCTGTGATGGCGATAACGTCAAGATCGTTAACCTCGATGAGCTCACGGATCAAGGTCGCCTTACCAACCTGTCTGACATCACAAACAGATCTGGCATTCGATATAGTCGAAGATGCAGCACTTCGTTCCACACGACTGCAGACAGTTTTATTGAAGCGACACAGCATAGAGTTCGCATCGGACCGTTCGTGCTATATCAGGGTGGAGTGCCTGTAGAATTGCAACGTGGAGACGTTACAAACAGTGAAATGTGTCGACGGGGTTATTCAGCCATGACGGTTGTGTTTGTACTAATGGCGCTGCTTCCTGTGGTCAGCGCGGTGTGTGTCCTGGCAGCAACGCGGGATGGACCTTCGTTACCGACTGAACAGTAGGTCAATTTGCAGCCACCGACAGAACACTTGGTCAATTGGCATGAGGGTCAATTGTGTGCATGGCCCGCCGCTTTGTGTTCGACGTCCGTTTTTATAGTTCTACTCGACAACAAAAGCGCACACATCTCAAATGGAAACGATTGGAAGTACAACGGGATTTGGGTCAGCTGGAAAACGCATAGGAATAGCTAACCGGAACATCAATCACATATCAAATAAAATGCATTAACTGAAAGGAGTTATTCAGGTGGACCACCGCCCAATAGATGTTATCGGCATATCAGAAATGTCCCTCAAGTCGAACGACCATGACGCGAGACTTGGGATTGACGGTTACCATCAGCCGGAAAGACGCGATCGCAGCGGAAAGCGAGGTGGAGGGCGGCTCGCATACCTTTCGACAGCGTCGAACAGTATTCGTCGCCGTGATCTCGAATGCGATGGCCTAGAATAATTATGGACTGAAATCATGCCACATATGTGCACATCTTTTCTTGTATGTTTTATTTACAGACCTCTTGAAACTATGGTACGAACAGATCGAGAAATTGTCTCGAATACTGAAAAAAACTCATTATGTCTGGGATCTGACGTCTATGTTCTGGGAGACGTGAATATGGATTTGATGAAAGGCACAAGATACGCGTTGTATAATGACCTGGTCATGTTGGGACTAGACCAAATGAAATGCGAAGTTACAAGCCCGGAATCAAATTCTTGTCTCGATCACGTATACAAAGGCAACCCTTCAAACGTGATGACATCTTCTGTGGCGTCCTTCAACCTACCAGATCTCTGCCCAGTGACCGTCGTTAGAAAACATAACGGCTCTTTTGCCAAGACGAACATGAACAAAACCATCCGCTAATTTGACTTAGAAAACGTTGATGAACGCCGGTATTCAGAGCAGCTAACCAATGCCCGTGGTCATTAATCAATATGACGGACGACGCTGACGTAAAGCCGGATCTATTCGAGCAGTTGTACATTTCTGTGCTGAATTAACGAGCCCCGATTGTTGAAAGGCGTGTCAAAACTATCAAGTAACCTCCATGGTTTAACGCAGATCTGGCTAGATTAATAGTGGCCAGAGATCATCAGATTCTGTTCGGCCGCACAAAACACTCAAGCGATCATCGCGCATCGGCGATATACAAGACTGCCAAGAACCATGTTAATCATGACATTCGAAAGGCGAAATGTGATTTTTACACCAAGTCACTTAAACAACAGATACCAAATCCACGCGTGATATGGAATCACATAACATATTCAATGGCTACGACGAGCATGGTTCAACCGAGACAAACTGACATTCAGCTGCATCCACACGCAAATATGATGGCCGATAAATTCAATGAACATTTTGCGAACATTGCATCGAACTTTACGAACACTTGGAAGGTCTGATAGTCCAAATAAATGGTGGTAGTCTATGTATGACAGCCTAAATGCTTTCATAAATGAAATGACATCTTTTATATCATCTTTGGAAAACAATTGTAATAATTATCTAATTATCGCAGGGGATTTTAATATAACCTTGCTCAAAATAAATTAAAATAATACATATTGTAACTTCTTTGACAACAAAAAAATAAAAAATACGCAAAACTAGCTCAAGCATCTTTAACAAAACTAAATACATATAATACAAAAGTATCCACTGTAAAAACTAATAACCAATTAGCGAGCATATGCGTTTATTCAAGGGCGATTAGCCTCGAAGAATGTGAAATGTCGCTGTGTCTACAACTTATAGCACGACCAGTACCGGCCTACTGTGTCGCCTGGTCACACAACTATTGGAAAACACACACTTACTGCCAAGCAGTAGTACGATGAAAACTTAAAATATCACACAGCCTTTACCCGCAAATTACTCTTCCGACCAGATTCACGAGAACAAATGGCGCCTTAATAGATAATGTTTCTGTAAACTTAACAAATTTATAACTGAAAGCACTGCAGGGATACTAATCAAAAGTTGTTCTGATCATCAGCCGAATTTTATATCGATCGACGTTTCATTATGTCACAAATATGTTAAAATAAATTAAATAAAACTGTGTTAAAATAAATATATTAAAGGAGGAGGCAATGCATAAGTTTAAACATTAAATTAAATCAAGCGAGGTTTACAATAAACTAAATAAAAATGAAAATGCAAATACAAATTTAAATTATGAGATAATTTATGAGGAAATTGTACAGACAAAAAACAAGCACATGCCAATTAAACTGATGAAATTTAATAAAAGTTCTGTTCTGGTCTGTTCTGTTCTGTATCTCCCAGTTTATTGTTCAACGTTCCGGTGTCCTGTATGTAGGCATTTACATTTCCCAAAATTAAAAAACATCTGCCATTTTTCAGACCATTAAACAGATGTATCTAAATCATTTTGTACATGTTCTTTATCATCATAATTGTTAACCTTTCTAAGCACTTATGTCGATTGCCCTCTCACCCGGGAATGTAACTAAGGAGTCGAACTACCGGGTGCGCTGATATAAGTTGGCACTGAACGTCAATTTACGAAATGGCTTCTCCATGTTTATTCGTAGACTGACGTACCTCGGTATATGCTAGCACTGCTGTGACCAGAGCGTGTCACGCACGTGGGATTAGCCCGTTCAATGGTCGGTAGTGCCGGCTTTTTGGCGCGATCACGTACCCTCTTTAACAAGATTTAACAAGATTGCCATCCAAAACAAAGGCCCAGATGGCAAGTGGACAAGGAAGCCAATGACTTATCGACAGTCCAACATTTTATCACGTGTAACCCGCCCTCTTAAAATATGTGTCAAACTTATTTCTAAACATATTCAGGCTGTTAGCAGTTACACAATCTGTAGATAACGTGGTCCATTCATTTACTGTCCTCCGTGAGAACGAGTACTTCCTGATATCCATTCTACACAGATCTTTTACTAACGTTACTTCATGTCCTCTAGTTGTACTATTTTTCTTGAGTGAAAAAAAATTGTATCAATACTTTTCTATCCATCCAATATCTTAAAAACTTCAATTCGACCTCCACTTAAATTCCTTATGTCTACGATTGTTAATCCACATTATTTTAGACGTTGTTCATAACTAATGTCTCTCAGTTCGTTCAAGCGCATCTATATCTTTCTTATGATATGTTCTCCAAGGTTGTATCCGGTATTCTACATTCAGGCTAGCTACTGTTTCATGCAGAGGTGTAATAAAGTTTTTTCATTGAATGTTATATTTCTCCTAGTCAACCCAAGAATTGTATTACTCTTTCAAGGTGCAATACCACACTGCTCTAAAAATTTCATATCAGCTCTTATTTTTACTCCTAAGTCCTTTTCGTTTACGTTAGTACCTAGAAAAATGTCTCCCATTTTACAGTGTTCAGTTTTCAAGTTCTGTGTGTAGGTATTTACATTTCCCAAAATTGTATAATATTTATCACTTTCTGACCATTACATTAATTTATCTAAATCATTTTGTACATGTTGTTTATCAACATCATTGTTAAACTTTCTAAGCACTTTTGTCATCCGCGAATTTCAGTACGGTGCTTGTTATATTATCGTCCAATTCATCTATATATATTAAGAATAATAAAGGTCGTAATACGGATTCTTGTGGTACCCCACTCAAAGCTGATTTCCAGTTCGAAACCGCCCCGTCTACTACAACACGCTGTCTTTTGTCAGTCAGTCATTTTCTATCCAGTCGATTATGCCATCCCCGATACCATGGGCGTTTTATTTAAGTAATAATCTTTGATTTAATTATCTTGGCAATAGAGCAGGCTGCTGCATTTCAATTCTGTGTCTGCTTCCACGCGGTGCAGTTCAGCGATTTCTGCTCAGTTTTGAAATCGAGTTCAGCAGTGGACGAAGCGATTTCTCCGACCCACATTTGCTGTGACGCGTTGTACTGAAGCTGAAGGTTAGTGCAATGCACACTATGCCTATTGTGCAACGCTCTATGCTTTTAGTGCATCCGTTCAAACACCGGTTAGCGAAGTTCATGGCATGCACAGTCCGCGAAATTTGTTTTTCGCACACGGCCGCAGCACGTGTAAACTTGTGGGCGCCGGCGATTTGAAAACTCCGTATTTGTTCTCGCCAAATATTAGGGCGAATGTTTCAAATTTCGAACCAAATATCCTTCCAATTCATATTGGAACATGTAATTGTGATTCTTCGTGTGCCGACATCGGTGATCTAGCCAAACAGTTATTTAACTTTGCACGCATATGCATGTAAGTAATCCTTTGTCATAGCGTTCCAAGTAAATTTCGGGCGATGATGGGTTGGTTGGAGAATAACATAATCGCTTTCAATGAAATTCTATCTGCCCTCTGTACAACGCAAATTTGAATGGAACTGAGGAGCCATAACTGTTTGAGGAGCCCATTGTCTGTGGGACAGTGTGCATCTATCATAAGCGTCATTATTTTTTACGAAGGAGGGCGATCGTTCAGAACGTTTGAGCTTGCCCTATTTCGGGGCCGCTTGCTGGAAATTGTCGCTTACAGACACAGTACAGTGTCGTGTCATTTCACTGCATTGCTTTTTATCATTAAACTCGTACAACACCCAAATGCGTTTATTAATGTAGAACTGCTCATATGTTCACTTTAACATAACACTTATTTTAATCGTCCTAACGTTTCTCAGTTGTTCAAATATGTGAAAGCAGGCGCCTTTTTCACTTGTTGACAATAGACGCCGTTAAGTGTTAGTCAGCCGGCGTGTTTTCGCGAGCGAGATACTGAAGCAGCAGTTCTTATTTCGTCAACTTCTGAAGAATCCGAAGATACGTCCAACACGGAAGAAGATAACGTTGCTATGCAAGGACCAAACACTTCTGATAGTTCCCCGACCCCACGCAAGATAGCGTGCAAAAATGTATTAAATCCCGACCTCTGTGCAGCGTTGGACCTACAAAAGTAAGCGACCGAATGGCTACCTTAAAGCCGACTACAGGTGTAGCAACGATGTTCTGATACATTACACATATATGCAACAGTGCAACTTAACGTTACCTTTATTTGACGCTTGAGAATGTCCAATGTGGTGTCGTGCGTTTTAATCGGTACCAATATCTTATGTTCTTTGTCAAGAAACGCATCGCTTTATTTGAATTCGCAAAGACACGTGATGCGTGGAATCCAGTTTCAACTGGATGTAGGCCTATAGTTAAAAAAAAACGGCGTACGTGGTGTTTAATTTGTGCGTCTAGACGATGTAAGAATGTATGTGCGTGCTACCACCCACGTCGTTCTCTCATATAATTAACATATACCGCTTGATCTTCGAACAGTCCTGGAGACAGCTATTCAATTTTGTTTGCATTGCCAACATAACTGATCCTGGATCGTTCAAAGATCGAGCGGTGTATGTTAATTAGACTAGAGAACAACTAGTCCCGTAAGAGGGGCACGTTGTGACATCATGCGGGGCATGTTGTTACATCATACGGGGCACGTTGTTACATCATACGGGGCATGTTGTTACACCATGCGGGGCATGTTGTTGCATCATACGGGGCACATTGTTACAGCAAAGAACTGTGGAACGCAAAGCAAGTGTCACTCATGCATGTTACTGCTATTACATTAATTGGATTATACACACTTATACATCTTATACACAGTGTGCATAACAATGTAGGTTTTGACAGCTTCATATATTACTGTTTTCATTTTTACTTACCAAAGTGTAATCATTCCCCGGATTCTTACATAACACACAATTGTGAATGTAATATAAATTATTGAATGGAGTATGAAATAGTGAATGGCAATATATATATATATATATATATATATATATATATATATATATATATATAACGAAATAACTGTTGTTTATTTAGAATAGTGTTACTGTAATATGCCGTTTAAAAAATTATTGAAAAACTATATATATTTATATATAGGTTGACCGCCCAAAGACAACGTGGCGATCAATCAACTGCTGAAAATGAAAGACGCGTACTGGGGAATATATATATATATATATATATATATATATATATATAAGTTGGTCGACCATGTCATATATATATATATATATATATATATATATATATATGCATATGTATATATATATATATTTATATATATATATATATATATATATATATATATATATATATATATATATATATATATGCATATGTATATATATATATATATGTATATATATATATATATACATATGCATATATATATATATATATATATATATATACATATATATATATATATATATATATATATATATATATATATATATATATATATATGTGTGTGTATATATATATATATATATATATATATATATATATATATATGTATATATATATATATATATAGTTTTTCAATATTTTTAACGGCATATTACAGTAAAAATATAAGCAATACCGAATATTCTAAATAAATAACATTTATTTCATTCATTGAAATATGGAGCTGCACCTGCTACGTATATTTCAATCATCAGATTCTAGTAATGTTGCTAGAGTGCACTAGATTCACAAAATGAATGTCGCGTGAATTATATTAATTTAAATGTGGTCAACACTTATGTCCCCACTACAACACAGGATAAATAACGAAAGCACGCAGATGATAGTATTTGGTGTACTATTTACATAAAGATTTTGTGCAAATAATCAGCGAATTCAGTTAAAAAATATACAAAGAAGTGCACACTTGATGTTTAATAAAACAAGTAATTGCACCCAACATCGCTCATGTGACTGGTGATCCTGATTACATATGTCATCGTGTCAAATTGCTGCATGAAATCAGAAGTATTCAGCTCCTTATAGTGCAATGTGCAACACTCATCAGTGATCCACCGAGGTGAGGAAGATCTTTTCATGGAAAATTCAATTTGTTGGCTGTTCGTATATGAATAATCAGTCAGATCTTAGCCAGGTACACCTCACACACGTACACACGTACGCATGTATGCACGTATGCACATCGGCACGTCGCAATCCATCTATTGATGTGGCAATGTGTATTTGTTGACACAATAGCCACTCGCGACTTTACAGGGTGCGGGAATATAAAAGTGGTACAGCTCAGCTGCTGTTTGAGTTACCACCAAAATGATGACCTCCATGTCAAAAGTATTTAAGTGCATGTACCAGTACTTTTGGTGGAGTTAAGCCATATGTATTAACACGAGTTAACAAGATTGAACAAAATTGCCATCCCAAACTACAAGTTCCAGATGGCAAGTGGACAAGGAAGCCTTACCAAAAATTGTATAATATATGTATAGCCCGCCTTTTATCAAATATAATGTCAATTATATGTATAAACATATCTACACTACTCGCATTAACACAATCATTTGACAGTTTATTCCATTCATTTATCACCTTCTGTGAGAATAAGTACTTGTTCAACCTACACTGTTCCTTAACTAATGCTGCTTTGTGTCCTCTTGTTTTACTGCTTTCTTTAAGTTTGAAGATCATATTCCTATCAATGTCCTAATAGCCATTCACTATTTTAAGCACTTCTCTCAATTCTGGAATCGTTTTAGTTGCTCTTCGTTGTATTCTTTATTTGTTTCTATGTCTTTTTACGATATGGCCTCCATGTTTATATACAATGTTCCAAATGCGGTCTAACTATTGTTTTGTACAAGGGTACAATTAGCTGTTTCTCCTTATATATGATCGTTCTCCTAATTAGCCATATAATTTGATTAGCTTTTGAAGCAGCAATCACATATTGCTCTGAAACTTTCATGTCAATACTAAATGTTACTCCTAAGTCCTTTTCTTTTGTGGTTCTACCTAGTACAGCATCGTTCATTTTATATTCTTTATCCATCTCCATCCTTCATTTTATATTCTTCATCCATATTTCTATATCCTATGTGTATGCATTTACATTTCTCAAAATTTAATAACATTTGCAATTTTTCTGATCATTTAACCAATTTGTCTAAATCATCATGTAAACTATGTTTATCTGTATCGTGTGTAACATTTTTGAATAATTTTGTGTCATCTGCAAATGTCTGTACTTTGCTAGACCGGTCATCTTCCAAATCATTTATATATATTAAAAATAGTGTAGATCCTAATACTGATGCCTGTGGTACCCCACTCAAAACATATTTCCAGTTTGAAATCTCACCATCAACTATTAATCTCTGTGCGTAAGCCATTTTTCTCTCCATGCGATTACATCATTACCTATGCGATGAGCTTTTTAGTTTAAGTAACAATCTTTGATGTTGCACTTTATCGAAAGCTTTCTGAAAATCTAAGTAGACAACATCCACTGGTGACCCATCATCTACCCACTTTGTAACTTCTTCTAAAAAACACAATAAATTGGTTCTAAATGGATTTGCTTTTAGGAACCAATTTTGTGATATATTTATTAATTTCTGTTTTATAAGGAATTCCACCATGTGGTCTCTAATTAATGTTTCTAGTAATTTGCATACAAGCTCACTGGTCTGGAAATTTCTCAATTGTTCCTCGATCCCATCTTAAATAGCGCCGTGATGTTGGCTTCTTTCCCACTCTGAAGGAACTATTCTTTCCTCTAGTGATAAGTTAAACACCTTTGAAGTGGTGTACCAATTTGCTCTACAATTTATTATCTTTCATCTCCCTAATTTTCTTTGCTATAATTTCAGGAGTTAAAAATAACTGCCCTAAATGATCTGATTTGTCGCTCTCAAATTTAGTAACTAGAACAGGAACTGGTGAACTGATATCTTCTGTGATAAAAACTTAGCTGAAATACTCATTCAGAACCTCTGTCATTTGAAACCCGTCTGAAATTATTTTTCGACGGTTGTTTTCAAGTGATCTGACTATTGAGTAGGGACTGGTTAGTACAAGTATGTAGTGCATATCATTTTTCATGAGAGAAGTACTCTGGGTATTGCGAGAGGGAAGTTTAAAATGAAAAAAGTGATTTCATGTCATGAACCATTTGGAAATCGTATAGGTGTTTTATTATGTACAGTGACTAACCAATGCTAAGCTCAGCTTGGGACAGTTTTTGCCAGTTTTTGACAGTCGTATTGTGCGTTGTACCTACTGTACTGTTCGTAGTACGGCGGCACGCCGATGCCGCATTTCTTCGGGAAGGTTACGTTCATCGGTCCAGCGTATCTACAGGGTGGACCATTTTGATTGTGACTATTGTGGTGAATGAGGATTAACCGTGCATAAGGACTATTTACATGTTGCACTATCATTGATCTTTCATCAAGTATACTGTAAATTTTCGATCTTCCATATACTATTCATCACCAAAAGTGATTATCTACTGGAAATTTGGAATTTCTATAAAGTATAAGTAACAACACTACGGGTATTTAATTAGGGAAACCTTTGGGATGAACACTATGCTTGGGTAAACAATAGGTTTGTTCAGGTGGAGAGGCTTCATCTGTCACACAAAGGAAATTAGCAGTCTGGTTCCCTTAATTGGCCAATCCCTGTAAATAAACCTTACAGTCCACTTTGAAATACTTTTATTTTAATGAAAAATCTTCGTTAACCCTTTCCAGAAAACAATGCCCATATTGTCTATGATCATAGCTTGTTCTGGGGACAACATCGGACACTGGCCTGTCTTTTAGGACAAGAAGGGATGGTGAAAGATGCCAGGTTGCAAAGGCACCCCGAAAGTGATGTGTCAGTAGTGTGCAATGTTATTGTTGTTCGCGCCAACGAACAACTGCTTCCGTCTGTTCCACCGACCGACCGACCGACCGACCGACCGACCGACCGACCGACCGACCGACCGACCGACCGACCGACCGACCGACCGACCGACCGACCGACCGACCGACCGACCGACCGACCGACCGACCGACCGACCGACCGACCGACCGACCGAACGACCGACCGAACGACCGAACGACCGAACGACCGAACGACCGAACGACCGAACGACCGAACGACCGACCGACCGACAGACAGACAGACAGACAAACATACATACATGCATGCATACATACATTCATACATACACACATACATACATACATACATAAAGACATAGGGTGTAGTCAGTAGAATTGTAGAAGAATAAAATGTGTTGTCGGGCCTGCGCAATGGGGCTACCGTTGGCTGAACCTATGTATCTAGTATAGGTGTAGAACTATTAAAACATGTCATTGTCGTAGTTACAATTACGTGAGTGTTCATTATTTATTATCAACTGTATCTATGTAATATAAACAGGAATTTACGAATGGGCTCTTAGATTAGAAATAAGTTCCGTTGGACGATGCTGCCCTGAGGCGACAAACCATGCTAGTATGTAAAATATATTTTTGTCTTAATATTTTTTCATTCATTTTTGCACTGGGTTCCTTCAATATAAAATAATATCATATGTCGTGAAGAATTTGTTTTTTACAAGTGTTAATAAATAATCCAATAAAGGTTTAATTTCATCGCCAAACTGTGAATTGTAAAAAAATAAGACATGAAAATCACGATAGCGATAAGTTTTGTATTTATATTTGTTTTAAACAACCGAGATGTTATAAATACGAATTCCTTGTAAATGAGGACCACTTTTTCCTTTTGGTGACAAAACTACTCAGGGCAGGATGTTTCGTAAACTATTCACACACTATATATTTGGACTTTGCGATAAAATAAATGAGTTGGTAATGGAGTTTTAACGACACAACCTCGTGCTCCGAGTGGCAGATACAAACATCTCAAGTATAAGCATGTTCCCCGCCAGCGCGTTGTTGACGGTGTTATTTATGGGCGTCGTCTTTTTTACGATGGAGCGACCCCCGCCGCCCTGGCGGTGGTCGTAGACGTGGACCGAGCAGAAATGTCATTTGGTTTCAGGGAAGTCCTTGAACTTGGAGGTGCAGATCCTTCGTCGTCGATAGATTGGTTGGTTCTCTGTGGGCGACTGCCAGTAAAAAGTAACTGTAAGACGATTCCGTGAAAATTGTCATCATGTTGAGAGAATAATTAATATATATTTTATTTTAAACACACTTACGTTGCCTTCTTCATGAACTGATTTCTGGGACGACATGGTTCTTCTTCTGCTCGCCAGATGGGATGGCAAGTCGTTTGTCCCATGCAACATCATGAATTGAGACGAAGGGGATACAGACTCCTCATAGTATGGGACAGCCGTGTAAACAATGCACATTTAAACAAGCCAAATTTAAACAAAAAGATATGTAAACAAACCACATGGAAGCAAACATTAGTTGGTTTCTAGTTGTTTCCAGCACTCGGCAACGTTATATTAACTGACTTGTATGTATGTTGTGGGTACTACAACTGTATGGTGTTTTGAGATCTCATTCAACTAGCCAGCCTTTTTCATAACATTATTGCCAAGCCAACCTTTATGTAGGCTGCGGGTGGTAAGCTTATGCCTAAATTAACAATAGACCACTGTAAGGCAAGTTTGTAAGATAAAATTGCGTTTATTACAGCTTAAGTACTAAAATTATACAAAACCAAGTTTCTCAGTCCTTGCACAATTTATTAACTTCAGTACCACCTCAAAGTACAAAATGTCAACCAAAAGTTAAAAATACAACCAAAAGAAAGAGCAGAATTAATACAAAAGTTAAGACCAAAAATTAAGTTGAAAGAAAAGACGGTATAAAAGACGGTATTAAACACAGTATAAAAGACGACGCAAAAGACGACTGGCCACAACCAGGAGCCAGGACTTGCGATACCCAAAACGGAGTCATTAAGTGTAGAATCACGCCTGGCCCACAGCGGCAGTACCACTGCCACTGAGCACACGCGACCCTTGTAATATTTAGATTTAAACAACTGAATTATTAGTAATACTCCAAACTACCCACACAGTAAATGCAACTAGCAACAGGAGAAATAGTCACATCAATAATAATTCATTAACTACATTATCTAAATTGACATCCGACAAATACCTATATCACATTTATATGCTGGCAATGAGGGTGGTCACTGCCAGGGTGAATGTCGTCCTCAGTGGTTCCTTTACGTCCCCAATTAAATGAGACGAGACCGACATTAACGTGACCATCCGAGTCATAGTTCCAAATGTTGGGAGCCAGGTTTTTACACCAAACATGCCCATGTCCGGTGGATCTTGAACTCACAATTCTGTCATGTAAAGCGGATGTGATAACCACTACACTATCTCCCCTCGGACCAGGAGGGAATTACTATTAGAGAAGAAAAATGTAGTGAATAATGTGTTAATATCTCGACATCCGATCGTATGTCACATATTTCAGACGATGGAGATGGTTGGGCCACAAACTTAGGAGATAGGGAAATTGCAACACAAAGATAGCATTTACATCTACCTTGATTAGCAGAACTCTGCGAGGTGGCGCCATCATCTGTTGCCAGTAGCGAATCTGGGACCGTGGTTGCTAGCCTCGATTACCCAAGCACGAGGATGTGCCGCCACGGTGAACGCAGAACTAGCCCGATCAGACCTCGAGTAGAGGAGGATTAAACTACGTTTAACCATAATGTATAAAGTAGTCCATGTTAAAGCCTTGCTGACTAAAGAGTTCTTAATATAGGATAATAGCTGGCTCCGTCTGCGGCGCAAGTTGATGCTGATTGTTTGTGTTACCAGCCGAAAGCGACACGAGGTAAGACAGCAGAGGAGGAGGAGCTGCAGGCGGGGTCTGCGGATGTCCGTCTAGTGTCGATGCTGCTCTATATACCACCTTGATGTCGGCAGTATCCACCCCGATAACACAAGGGTTTGAGAAGCAACGGGTGGTGGGCGATGCTGCCCCATCATTATCCCAGACGAGCCAGGGAGAACGGCGCAAGCGACGACTATCTTCAGACGACTCCGTCGATGAGATCGCAATATTCGAGCGACAGGCCCGCAGCAAGGCAACGTTCTTTGCTTTACTCCTAACCAGCGAAGCAAATGGGGGGAAGCAACCTCACCATGAGGCAGCGAAGGGAGAACACAACCTCACCATGAAGCAGTGTTGTGTAACACAGTCAAAACTCAGACTCACTTTCTTGTCGTACAAACACATTAGAGGCCGCCCTTTCGCTCTGGATGTTCACCACACAGACAATATTACATGCCCTCAGCGGTTGCTAAATGAGTATATCTAGCTCCTAGGTCACGATAGTGAGCCCCTGGGTAGGTTTGCCGACACACAGTCTCGAACATTTTGCTCAAGCATGTTGCGTAGCACTGCGGGAATTACTAAGTTGCACTCAAAATAGATCTCTCCTCACTCCTTTCCCATTTGGGCCACTACTTGGGCAGCTAAGAATGGGTTTGGTACTGGGACGATGGCGTTCTACCTCGTCCGATAGCTACACCATAATCAAATCCTTCGCCTCTCCCACTAAGAAGCCATAATTACATGCTACATGCTCGTTGTTGCAATATTGTTCCCGTGCCTTTTCTTGTTTTATGGGCTCTTAAACATTGACTCGTGAAGCGGCCACCTACGCAGTGGAATCTGTCATATTCATTCCATCTACTTGGAAGCAACAGTCTACACGATCAACCAAAGCAGGGGTTCAGCTGCCGCGTGAGTCGCTCCTGCCCGTCACTACAATGTGAACTGTAACCTTGACATGGCTGTTGGTGCCAAGACGATGTATGGGATCATGCCTCAGTTAGACTTCCTGGTGTGTTACACACGAATGTAGAGCATATTAAGTTTGGATATAGGAAGTTTAAAAAAATCATATAATCTGATATAAGTGCTTTTGAGCAGGGACACTGCCATGTTTGCTGAAAGAACCTGTTGACATGTGGTTTTTTATATGATTTTAATAGGCGGAAGAATTTTGGGAATTTTTTGCCACTATACACGTGTGCGTAGTAAGTCATGCAGACATTGGCAAACATTGACGGGTATGGCACGTCCAGCCATTTTAAGAGAATTAGAAATACGTGATTTTTAGTAAACTCGACCAGCATGTCAATGAGATGATGGCAACGGCAGGTAAGACGTTTCAGAATTGTTGATCTCCCCGTTTTCTTATAATCATTCAAAACGTTAACACGGTCACCAATGGGATATGTAACTGTCGGCTGTTCCCGCATTTGGTGTTTGGCAGATCCGGTGGCTTTGCCATGTACTGACGGTGAGGCGCTGTGTACCTTGACCTGGCTGCTGGTTTGGTTGAACACGTCTACTTCCGACTTGAATAGGCTGTCTCCAAGACATGGAACATCTTCATTTAGTAATGCATTATGCATAAAGACTGACGTTTCGCCTGGGGCAGGGGGGTCTGCCTCGTTCCGTGGTAGTTCATGTCCCCTGCCTTTCTGTTTTTACGTATATATATACATGCGGTTAGTCCACTCTGTCATGTTGTCATGTAACATATGGCTTATCTGTATGATTTTTTGTATGCCCCTAAAATTTAACCAACGTAAGGTCATTTTCATTCGAGCTAGGTACGCTTTGGCATCCCACACCTATCATTACCTTTGTGATTAATAAATGGGATGCCATTTTTTACTCATGCATGTGTTCTAGTCATTACATATATCTATAGAAACTAGCTCAGGCTCCACGTCAGTTTAGAGTAGCCAACTTAGTCTGATTTATTAGTGATATTAATTCAATTCCACGAGACGCAGGCGTGATAAATGCTATGTTACATTTAGTAGCAGCAAAATGAACCGTCCTTGTAATGTTGCACGCGACGACATTTAAGAGTGTTTAAATTGCCTGTGCTGTATATTTCTTCTCCGTGTTAACGCAGTTGCACAAAATATTGCACGGTTTTTGCAATTAATACAGTCAAGTTTCTTTAGAATGATGCACCAATAAAACTATTGATACTAGCTGCTACGTTTGCGCACATATAACTTTTCGTTTCGACCTAAAAGAGCGGTGGGAATATTGATGCACATACAAAGAGCACACCGTATATTAATAAAGTTTGACGACATATCAAAACAGTCCAATGGCCAGTGCAGCGAGTAGACTGATAAAGCACCTATGTGTCTCCGTTGCCTGCATTGGCTGGTTCCTGCAATATCTTCTTGATCGCTTCAACCTGAAACCAGCACAATGCATTACGTGAAGGTCACAGACAGTGTATCAATAAACAAACTTCAACCCTGATATGTTTCAAACAGCTTATCCTACTATCACGATTATATTGATTGTTTGTGCTCGAGTAGGTTTAAGTTCCAAGTCTTTGATATACATATCCTACATTATTACAGTTACGACGTGCACACACGCGTCAAATCAACACCATCAATCCTAACTGAAACTTATTGCGCTAAAACATATGTATCTTCTGTAGTCGTCAGCATACCATGATTCCACACGACATACAGAGCAAACGTTGTATCTTTCAAATATTCATAGTAACACTCACAGTAAAACGTATATTTACACTCATACTAACACGTCCAGTAACACTCAAATTAACATCTCCAATAACACGCATAGTAACACTCATAATAAGACGTCCAGTCAAACGTACAGTAAGATGTGCAGTGACATGTTTAAAACATACACAGAAACACTCACAATAACTCATATAGTTACACTCATGGTAACAGTTCTAGTAACAATCATTGTAACACCTCCAATAACACGCATAGTAACACTCATAGTGACACTCATAGTAACACGTCCAGTAACACATCTAGTAACACGTCCAGTCAAACGTACGTCCTGTGACATGTGCAGTAATAAACAAAGTAACACTCCCGATAGCACACATGGTTACACTCATAGTGACACTTTCACTAACATTCGTAATAGCAGCCTTTCAATCGTGGAAACTAAATATGTTATTTCGAAATGTACAGTCTGGTTTTCGGTGGGGGGTAGCTGAAAACTACAGGTATTTTACACGTTTACATTATTATAGCTTCCAGATATTGTATAGTAGATAATTATTGTATTAGTACAAATATGATTTCACAAAACTATTTTCCACAGCAACATTTCGTAGGCAAGTAAAAAAGGACGTCATTCACTTACTGAGCTTAATGCGTTTAAGGTATAAGTATAACTCGCCCTTCAGAAGTACGTTTCAATGTTGCTATCAACAGATTCACAAAGCTAGCAATTTACATAATCAGTAGATTAGATCATTTGTCCCATGTGTTTATTGTCATACGCGATAACGAATACATTCCGACATCCAGTTACCACTGTTTCTTTACGCTGCTTTGTGTCATCTAGTTTGTCTACATTCCTTATGTGTGATTAATCAATCAATCAATCAGTATTTTAATAACCTTCTTAAATTAGCTAAGTTGTTATTCTTAGTGTTTTTTCTAACTTGTCTATTTCGTGTTTACGTCATGACTTCCAAATGTGTATGCAGCATTCTAAATTAGGCATAAACACTTATTGTTAAAATTAACTCTTTTTCAAGATATATATTTTTCCGAATCAACCCAATTATATGATTATCTTTTGAAGCTGCTATTCCACATTGTTCTGAAAGTTTCATGGCAGCACTCTTTTGCGGTTGTGACAGGAGTAGTATCAACATTTATATTTTCATCCACGTTTACATGTCCTGTGTGTAGGCATTTACATTTCCAAAAAAATTACATCTGCAATTATTCAGACCATTTGACGGATTTCATGTTTGGCTGGCCGCGCAGATTGAATTATAGTAACATTAAGTGACTGCGACGGCAGTTATGATATAGCCGCGATTAAACGAATGATACACACCATATGACTCTTCCTTTGCTCTTTGTCCACTAGCGCTTGTATCCTGTCCTAGAATATGAACATATTCACGATATTCAGTAAGCATAGTTGTTTTCTTTTGTCTCAATATTGAAACCATGTGGCAACGTATGCTGAAAAATCGAAGCATAGCAGACTTCACAATTTTATATATTCTATATTACTGCAATTAACATATACACAAAGAACATTATCTAGTAACTGTGACAACGTTATTTTGCGAAAGCGTTTCTGCGTTCCTCAAATACAACGCGGATTGTGTCAATCTCATCGCATGTTCTGGTGCAAAAGTAGACAATACAGTTCATAACCATTATACTTTTTCAAGTACTATTCTCAACTGTACATTATTATATCAATAAGTTCAAACTTACGTTATTGGGATATTTTTGTCTTTGGTATGCAACAAATATGTACTGCATTATATTTTCAGTATAAACTTCAATGTATATTTACTGTTGAACATCATACAACTTATCTAAAGCATTGACAATGCAAAATTTGTAAAATTTAGAAATATCATATTTCTTTTTCTGTGTTTTGTAGAATATTGCCTGGGGTACGTAATTACCCCAGGTTGTAATTAATCTTCTTCTTTACTTCTTGTTCTTATTCAGTGTTGGACCGGTCTGTGCCACACGTGTAAATGGGGCATGAATGTCCCCGATGGTTTTCACTAACTGTGCAAATTCTAATAATATTTTGTCTTTCTCATAGAAAATAATTGGGGTACAAATGTACCTCAGGTAACCAAAAACGTATACAAAATTGCGCACACATATCAGGGTTAAGCCATCCCACATAATTTTCATGCTATGAATAGGAAGCGAAAACATATGGGCGTCGAAAATTAAAATGAGAAAACTCTACTTTTAGCCCACCAAAATCGTGTTTCAAACTAGCTGAAAGACGTACCAGTTTCTTCTGCAGCTGTTCAGTTGTTGTTTCTGTAATTTTCTTGTCCTCCTGAAGGAACGACTGAGAACGAGTAACGCAAACATAATGATAACACGTAAAGATAAAATTAACTCGTGCTATTACATGAACCATATTGTATAAGTTCATTTATGTGTTTTTGACGCAATGTTCACTTTTGACATAATTTGCCGCATTGGCGGAGCGAATATACCATTCCCCACCAGTGACGCCACTCAGAATATCACCACTGCCACAGCAAGATTAACATTTAAAAAGTGGCGAAGTGGTATAAGCGATTGGTTAGCTTGGTAACGTTAATGTTGCTTGCGACTTGTTACATAGTTGGAACACTGCAATGGACAGTTTACGTAACTTGGATCAATCGGAAAACCGCGCAGAACGTTGGGAACAATATACGATGAAGTGTAATAGTGGAGTGCATTTCGAATGTTAAAAGTGTCACGGATCCTGCTATGAGTCGTGTCTGAGGGCGGGACACATCGCTTACTTATCTTTATTTTGTGTAATAGCTTCATAATAGTCCAGTATGCCCCACGTACGTTTTAAATTTTGCATTTTATTAATAATGGGAATGTATACGTACGCATGCATGCACGCACGCGTGTGTACACGCATGCACACGCGTACACACACGCACGCACACACATTTAACACATTCCAACTCTTCAAAACATGTCTAGGAAATAGCATTATTGGAATGAATACGTGACGTTGATACGGTATATAATATTGAAATGAAAGAGAATTACAATGAAGAGTGCAATAAGATGATGCTGCGTCATGTGGTCATGTGATCATGTGGTCATGTGGTCATGTGATCATGTGGTCATGTGGTCATGTGGTCCTGTTACCTTGCGTTGTCTGTTTGCGGCTGGCCGCCCTCCCGTCGTCGCACGGTCTCCCTGCTTCCCCCAGATCTCAATTGACAGAGACTTCTCTTTCAAGTAGTCGATGAACTGAACGTGTAGATAACACAATCAATTAGGAGTGAATACAGTTACCTCGAAGGGAGAGTGAACACAATTACACCGAAGGGAAGAATGAATACAGTGACATCGAAAGTGATGGATAATGGGTACAGTTACATCAAATGGAAGAGTGAATACAGCTGCATCGAAGGGGAGAGTGAATACAGTTACATGGAATGGGGAGAGTGAATACAGTTATACTGAAAGGGATGACGGATACAGTTACATCAAATGGAAGAGTGAATACAGTTGAATCGAAGGGTAGGGATAAGCGAAGGGAAGAGTGAATGCAGTTACACTGAAGAGGAGAGTGAATACAATTACACTGAAGAGGAGAGTGAATACAGTTACATCGAAATGAACAGTGAATTCAGTTACAACAAAATGGAGAACGATTAATAACATGATTATGTTCATTACGGTTCAAACACGGGATCTATCAATTAGGTTGTACTAAGTCTTATTAGCTAGTAATATATCGTAGATATGTATTATAACAATTTAAAGCCATTTATTTCTTATGCTGGCATGTTACATTTTGCTCCAGCGGTAAAACATATCTGCTTCAAATAGTCCTGTTGGCTAGTTGCAACTTGCCTTGCATAGGGATGAATTCTAACGCTTTAGGAAACCTCATAAAACATTTCATTGCGCAAATGTATAAGGCAGTAAGCATTTATTTATTAATTTGCTATATGTCGGATATATACGCGGTTTTGTTGTCACTGACATTTTTCGATCGAGTAACAAATCGAACCACAATCCTTAAAGATGCTGTTTTGTTACAACTCGCCCCGGTTTCCTCTAAACCAACCTGCATTGTGTAGGGCCAACATCAGTTGACCTGCGATAATTTTAATCGCAGTATCGTGTTTTAGTAGTAGTTCAGCATGGTATTTTTAGAAATATGGCCGTAGCCACATTATTTACAATGCGCACAATTATCCTCTGGCTGACAGATACTCTTGCTTCTTTCTTCGGACAATACAGTATGTTTCCTACATAGGTGTGTTGAAGCAAATGCTATCACAAGACACCAGTTCTGAAGACATAAATGATGCGCAAGGAAAATAATATTTATCTACTTAAATCACTGCATCAATAAATATGTTTTGTAACATAACACTAAAAAGCACGTTGTCACGTGACAGTGGAGCGAGAGTTGCAGTGTGCGGAGACTCACCCGGTGGCTGACGTCTTCCTTGGGGAAGCGGTACAACTTGTCGTGGTTGAAGATGGGGTTCCTGCCGGGCTGTGTCCTCGAGCGGGTGTACTCCATGTCTTCGTAGAACTTGTACTGGCACCACGACTGTCACATCGGGCACGTGTTAGTTAAATACTTGTACATGTCATTGTGTACACAATGTGACCATGACACATTGGAAACTAAAAAACGTTGTTGATGGTGTTTACCCGAGAACGTCAATTTATTATCAGGATTATAAGTTAGCATATATTTAATCAATGGCATATTCACAACAATATTTACTTTTTCATCTGGGTTAGTGATAACATTTCAACTTGCCCCTAACATCGCAATGATTTATGCAAGTAGTTTGTCGGTTGGAACACAATTACGTATTCTGAATTGACGTGCACGCAGCGGGAAACCTAGCAATCCTCTTTTATTTGTAAATCATATGATTTATAGGCTCAAACTCAATTTAAAGTGTTAATAAAGTGTTAGGGCAGTGAGCTTTCCACTCAATGTGTGAAAGTTAAACGGGGCTTCAAATGATTGACTAACATAATATACTTTGAAGACCTACACTTGCCTTTACCTTAAAAATATATAAACAACAATACTTATTTGTTGACATGTGGCAGCCTTAGTTAATGACTGAACTTTATTGTATCACAATACTATAATCATATTCGTGATGAACAACTAATCCAAAAACATGTCATTGCAAAATTAAAAAACGAATACACTAGAGTGGATGTGTTAAATAAATAGCATACAGATTCGAGGGCTATTTGCACTCAATTCACGCACCTCCGGGGGCTACACGGATGATGCCGACGACGGGGCTATTGTTTTCGTGATCGCGTACGAAATGGCGGACCAACATTTGAATTGCTTTAACTCCGAATGACAACCGACTGAGACAGAGAACATTGTCGCCAACTTCGAATTTGCTAAAATCATTAGGCGTCTGAAATCTATATAAAATGGTACATTTGCAATCTACATTTCGCGTAATCGCAGTCGACATCTGACTTTGTCTGATTCTGTGTGCTTTTCCGCCACTGTCTCGGTCGATTCAAGATGGATGCAATTCGCAAATGTACCACTTGCTTTAAATATAATGACATTGATGCATGTGAATATGATATAAACGAGTTTAATTCATTGTTGTAATTTAGCTTCGAGAAACGTATTTTAGACAACAATCCCCTTATTTGTGTGCAGTTTTGGCCTTGGTAACGATGCTACCGAATTGCAGAAATGTAGGAAATTATCAATAAATTAACGTTACTTCAACAAGTCGACGCTGACTTGGAAGTGCCTATTGTTCAACACAATGATTCTTTGTACGGTTAATTTCGAACTATGGTCTTAAGAATATAATATTAGAGTTAGGAAGTTAGTTAGTTGGTTGGTTGGTTGGTTAGTTAGTTAGATATATAGTTGGTTTGTTGGTTGGTTTGTTGGTTGGTTGGTTTGTTGGTTGGTTGGTTGGTTGGTTGGTTGGTTGGTTGGTTGGTTGGTTGGTTGGTTGGTTAACGATGTATGAGTAACTGTATATAATTGTCATTGTTGCCTGTACGCCAGCGGTCTTTCAGGAATTAGTGAAGGTCTCCATGGATCAATCAACATTTTATTCACAATTGTCATGTATTACTCTATTCTTATGTTCATGGTTTGATCTTAATAAACCTCCCTCTCTGTCTCTCTCTTCGTTAAGAACATGCAACTTCACCAACATGTTGCTGTGACATGATATTACATTTTGCAAAGGCCTACGTTATCACTTACAATGAAACAAAACAACATACGTTTATATGATAACATAATGGGAACAACAGAGCGATCCGGGGACATAAACGATGTTTCTATGACAGAAAACTTCAGATAGAATCAAACTAAACGATACCAACAGTGTACTGACCTGTACAATTCGCTCAGGTAAATTCATAGCTTGCTGTACCTTGATTCTAAATGCCATGGGCTTGTTCACCTGAGATAAATTAACACAACTCAACGATCCAATAAGTTCACTCATTGTGTTTTTTATCTCCAGTACATAGCTTATTGCATAACTAATAATAATAATAATATAGTATAAATACACTGCAAATAATCTAAAGCATGCTGACCGTTGCCATCTTGTACACCGATTATTAATATTCAGGCAGATGGACAACACGTTGATCAAATTGATCACAAGTTGACATGCATGGCATTTTTTTATGAATTAAGTTGTAAGCCTTTTTAGAGAGTCGAGTAGCATTCATAACGAAAGCCCGCACCACGATAAATATTTTAATGTGGTAATGCATCAGATTTGAAACGCTTTATTGTCAACATTATTCAGAATATGGTTTATTAAATAGGCCCTGCAGTAGTGTATGTTAAATTTTTTTTTTACTTTTGCGACCAACTATCATTTAAATCAAATTATATTTTGACAGGTATGAGTAACACAAACAAACGTGATTTCTTTTGCGGGGAATATTAATAATCAAAATGGGGCCAAACCAAGTCCATCGGGTCTTCGACACACAGCTCCACCTGTTCGTTGCCTTGGGAATCACAAGGCACTAGCGCCACCTTCAGGAAACTGCTTTGCTTCACCTTATAGTCGATTACTCTCAGTGACTCGTCCTATACGCACATGACATACATGTAGATCTATGTATAGTGGTTCAGTTATCATGTGTTACAAAGTATGGCATAGTATGCATTTATTTACCTACATGAGCTTTTCAAGACTACGTAGTGTGTACGTTCATTGCATGCATCATAACACAATGTGACATACCGAAAAGAACTACATTGTAAGTCCATGTCTTCTTGAATGTAATACATATAAAATATGCATTATATAAAATGACTGTACTTAAAAGTAGGTATACATGATTTTAGGATGGTATCCGTACTTCATAATTTACACCAGAACAGTATCAATCGTCACCAAACACCCGTAACAGAACTTACGAACTAACTAAAGACCTACCTATTTAAGGCCTTACTGAGGACACTTTGAAGATGTATTTAATTATTTATTTATTGTAATTATTTATTTGTTCATTATAATTATTTATATATTTACTTTATTTATTATATTAATTTACTTTATTTTATTAATCTGATTTAAATAGTCTATTTTTATTATATATTTTTAACTATAATAGTATATTCCAATGAACGAACTGGTCCCATATATATGGCGCTTTGTAAATATTAGTAATAATAATAATAATAAATAGTTATGCAGATTTACCAACCCACCCAATATGTCAACGTACCTGAAACTCTAGCATGTGTGATAGATAGTTGAGTTGTACGGATGCTACACCCACAATGACGTCAGTGTCATGCGGCTCCCAGAACGGGTCTGCCTCCTGAGAAACAATAACATGGTCGTTTTAATGTAAGTGTAGCTGCGACATAGCTCTTTGCTGTGCAAGCCCTCAACTCAATCTCCTGGATGAGCACTTAGGTACAACCATAAAAGAACACGACATTGGAGTAAAAATAATTACTGTTGACTTCAACGTTTTAGAGTAGTGTAGGATAGACATAGATGCTACTGGATTCATAACGTTTATGTGATTCTAATATTGGAGCATGTGGTATTTATATACATGGCAAACATTATGAATCCAACATTAAAGTTATATTTGATGGTGATTGCAAAAGATGGCGACTGTGGAATGATAATACACACAAGAAATGGCTACTTGGCTGAAACGCGGCTTTGAATGCACGATGCCAATTAGAGATTGCAGAAAGTTTCTTAGCGCAAGAAGGCGTTGCCATGGAGATTGGTAGACAACGATGTAAGTTACCTTATCGTCGGGTTCGGGCGAGCCTCCCTCTTCGAAGTTTTGGTACGTCTGCTGCATATGAACCTGGCGGATGAGGAATTTGTTCTTGTCCCACAGAAACACATTGCCTGTGTCGAGGTCTTTCACCTTCACGTACACCTGAGACACACAGCGGAATCGAAGGAAAGAACAGAAGATGTATGATTCAGAAGACTTCAGAAGCATTTTAATATTTAACTGAAGAAACTGATAATTACATAACGTTATTAGATAACGTCGTCTCGTTGGTAGACGACAGCACACAAGAAGACAACACAATGACAATGATGATAATAGATTTCATTTGATATAGCGCCATATCCAAAATAGTTCGTGGTATTTAGCATCATCTTAAAAGTCTTGATCTACTAAATGAACAAATACACATATTAATATCTTAGTACATAGAGAAGCATAATCGATATTATATCAAACATTCCTATCAAGTTTATTACATGTTACAATGATCACCTTAAACAAATAGTTTGATGGAATTGATATATTATGATAAATTGTTTATAGTACATTGATTTCAAAATAACTACACGGAATGAACAATGGGAGTGCCCATAGACAGTGAACCCATAGACAATGTACCCATAGACATTTATCGACGAAACAAAAATCTCGTGCTCGACGAGACCACAAGTGAAGTATCGGTAAATAACATTTAAATAAAGATTTCTTCACTTGTTTTCTTAAACTTTAAATAATAGTTTTATATCACTATGGTATGCTAGAAAAATATTGCAAATATAATACATATGTTGAAGCATATATACACTGACTATCTTCCCTAGGAAGAGATACCCTATGGTAGTTTTCTCCATCCTGGATATCTTCCCCTTTTAGACATACGGTATATCAGGCACCGCTCACTGTTCCAGACATAAGAAGAAATGCATAACTAATGGAGTTTTATATTGTCATATCGCCTCCAC
>OY759273.1:22962896-23010396 GCA_963662155.1 Lamellibrachia columna | reverse complement strand
TCACAAAAAGAATTAGTGGACAATGTAAAAAGACATGAACCATTGGGTAACAGTGACCACAATCAAATACATTTTGACATCAATGTAAAATCAGAAAGTAAAAATAAAAAACGTATAAAAGAAACTTCCAAAAAGGTAATTATAAAGATTTGAGAAAATACTGAGCAAAGATAGATTGGAATAACATGCTGATGAATAAGACCGCAATTGAATGTTGGAATATTCACAAATATGAAATTGAGAGTATCATCCATAAATGTGTTCCCTTGAAAAAACAAGGAAAACGGTCTAGAAAGAAACACTTGTCAAAAGAAGCTATTAGAAAAATAGTTTTTAAGCAAACTATGTGGAGGGTTTATAGGCGTACCAGAAAGGATGAAGACTATGCAAATTACAAAGAGGCACTTAATCTAGCTACGGAAATTATAAAATATAAAAGAATCTTTGAAAAAAATTTGGCAGGTAATATAAATAAATTACAGCAAGAGTTTCTATGCTTATTTAAGGAGTAAACAGAAAGTTCGAGATAAGGTCGGACCTTTGGAAAACAACAGGGGAAACATAATTTCAGACAGGTTTCAAATGGCAGAGGTCCTAAATGAGTATTTACCATATAAGATATCAGCTCACTTGCAGTTCCATTTACTAAATTTGAGGGCAATAAATCAAAACATTTAGGGCAGGTATTTGTAACTCCTGTAATGATAGCAAACAAAATTAAGAAGATGAAAGATAATAAATCACCTGGAGTTGATGGGATACCACCAAAACTGCTTAAGGAAATTATTGAGCAAATTAGTACACCACTTGCAAAAATGTTTAACTTGTCACTAGAAGAAGGAATAATTCCTTCAGAATGGAAAGAAGCAAACGTTACGCCACTATTTAAGAAGGGATCGAGGAACAAGCCAGAAAATTACAGACCAATGAGTCTAACATCAGTTGTATGTAAATTACTCGAAACATTAATTAGAGACCACATGGTGGAATTCCTTGGAAAACATAATTTAATAAACACATCTCAACATGGGTTCCTAAAAGCAAGGTCATGTCTAACCAATCTCTTATGTTTTTTTGAAAAAATTACAACGTGGGTAGATGACGGGTCACCAGTGGATGTTGTCTACTTATATTTTCACAAAGCTTTCGATAAAGTGCCACACCAAAGATTGTTACTTAAACTAAAAAGCCTATGGTATAGGTAATGATGTAATCAACTGGACAGAAAAGTGGCTTACACACAGAAGACAGAGAGTAATATTAGGTGGTGAGATTTCAAACTGGAAATCGGTTTTGAGTGGGGTACCACTGGGATCAGTATTAGGCCCTATACTCTTTTTAATTTATATAAATGATTTAGAAGATGACATTTCTAGCAAAGTACTCAAATTTGCAGATGACACAAAAGTATTCAGAAAGGTTACAAATGATACACATAAACAAAGTTTACAGGATTATCTAGATAAATTAGTTAAATGGTCAGAAAAATGGCAAATGATATTCAACTTTGGAAGGTATAAATGTATGCACATAGGACATGGAAACATGGATGAAGAATATAAAATGGGGGATTTTGTACTAGGTAGAACCACACAATAAAAGGACTTAGGAGTCATATGTTGTGCTGACATGAAAGTTTCAGAGCAATGTGGGATTGCTGCTTCAAAAGGAAATCAAATTCTAGGGCTAATTGGGAGAACTATCGTGTATAAGGAGAAAAAGCTAATTGTACCCCTGTACAAAGCAATAATTAGACCACATTTGGAATATTGTATTCAAGCATGGAGGCCGTATCGTAAAAAGGACATAGACAAGCTAGAAAGAATACAACGAAGAGCAACTAAAATGATTCCAAAATTGAGAGACCTTAGTTACGAAAGTCGCTTATTACAATGTGGTTTGACAACACTAGAGACCATGAGACTAAGAGGAGACCAAATAGAAATGTTTAAAATAGTGAACGGTTATGAGGATGTTGATAGGAATATGTTCTTCAAACTTAAAGAAGGCAGTAGAACCAGAGGACACAAAGTACTCTATCTCACAGAGGGTGATAAATGAACAAACTGCCAAATGATTGTGTTAATGCTAGTAATGTGAATATGTTTAAAAATAGAATTGACAGATATTTGATAAGGGCGGGTTACACATAGATGAGAAAATTGTTGGACTCTAGATAAGCCATTGGCTTCCTTGTCCACTTGCCTTCTGGAACGTGTTATTTGGGATGGCAATCTTGTTAAATCTTGTTAAATATATATTAGTAGTTTTAATATTATTTTTATGTAAGGCGATACACGTGTCCAATCGTTTCGGTGTTTACTGCTTGTACCAAATACTGATTTCAATATAAATATCTGGATAAGGAAATAGTTGCGAGATTAGCGTCTCGTCATCTGCAGTTGTGTGCACAACCTGATTGGTTGCTCAAAATAGTTATGTATGTTGACGAAGCCTGGTGAGGTGTTAATGACGTGGTTGAAACGGCATTTATAACTTTGACGGACTGGTTTCAACATGCCAGTAAGACGCCGCTACTGTGTGAATGCACATTAAAACTCCATCCTCACCTGATTTAGCCTATCGCAAATCCGGTTCGTATATGTCCAAAAAAGTAGTTTGTGAAAATTTTTTATGACATCCGCAGTCGATTTAATATAAAAATTATTTTTGTTCAAATCATCAAAATAATTCACTTTAGTCATTAGACCTAGTAAGGCTCAAGATAGTTGATATCCAAAACGGTAAACTGTGCGGCTCAATGCCGATCATGGGCGTGACTCTCATTCTCTCACCGATCGCATAGCAAAGTTAAAAAAAATCACCAACTGTGAAATTCGTGAGTTTTCTGCGTTTCCATTTTCACTTCGCTTTAGTGACTTAATAGTTTGTTTGATGATTAAAAAACTATATACAAAAGTTGCACAAACGAGTTAGCCTATTGCAGTGGATACTAGGTAGGCTTGATTTTTCACAAAATGAATTTGAAATGAGAGTAACAAAAACTAATTGAAGAGGGACCTTTAAGGCTGAAAAAAGAAGCGAACTGTGTTCTGGCTGATGATGATGATGAGGGATACGGCCAGGAGAAAATTCCATTTTTTTCAACTTACCCCGGTCCATTCAAAACGATTTCCGGGTTGGTTTTGTCTTTTCCGTTGCCAACGACAGATTCTTCTGTGGAGAAAAAACAAACTGTTTCATTGATTGAAGGTTGGACCAATTATGCATTCGCTTTTTCTCTGAAAAGACACTGTGATTTGCGTTGACTTGCGATTTGAAATTTATATCCTAGTAAAACCATCTGCTTAACAATAAAATAAAATAAAATAAAATAAAATATATCCTCATTACATATACGTATATGCATTTCAGTATCGTCGTATAGTATATGGCGCACTACAACAAAACAAGACCACTGCTGCGCCTCAAACAAGAACCTACAGCTCCCCAACGATGGCTAGTTACTGGGTATCCATGGCAGCCACAACCGGATATATGCATGTGCATATATTTTACATATACCAGCTTTGGCGATGTAAATCAGTTTTCCGCCAAGTGCCGGGTCCTCATTGAGGTTGCTGAAATGAGGTATACATCTCTCTTCCTCAAGACGTCTCTCCATCGCCTGTAACTCCTGCAGAGAGATAAGTATGTTGCTACAGGAACGCCTTTAATTACATTACAAGTTACATTTTATTTTTACTCAAATATTCAATGCCTTGCTATGGCCAATTAATTATCTACGTTCTATCCGTTCTGTTACAACATAACGAAATGATCGATATAACGTCGTAGACGATTACTTGGTTCGGCGATTAGACGTATCGCTTACTTCCATTTCTTTCCTGGCGTCCAATAGTTCCTTCTGCCACGCCGCTTCTCTGTCGTCCATATGTTCCTTGTATCGCTGGATCTACCAGCGAGACCACGATACAGTTACAAAACATTAGCATCCAGTCGCATCTTTAGGATCTCGGAAAGGGGAGCCAAGATTGTGAGAAGGGTCTTTAAGCGGGGCACTATTGAAATTCAGTATAGCAAAATGTCGTATGCGAACGCCACAGGGAGTATAGCCCAATGCCTCCTCCCTAAATACGTCACTGACAGCAACACTTTATTAGGCACACTACGAAGAAGGTAACAAGACAACGTGTACAGCTTTAACTCTAATTTAAAAGGAATTAAATTGGCATTTATACACGAAGAGGGTGGGGAGATTCATAAATATTACCTCTCTCTCCTTCTCTTCCTGCAGTTTCTTGATATCTGAAAACATTATAAAAGAGGACGTGTATAGGTTGAAGGAAAGCAGGGGGCATTGTTTGGGGCGACAGAATGGCATAGTGCATCATTGCACAGATTGTATTGCTAAGTAAGCGTGAAGATTATGACAATGCCGATTTAGAAGGGGGTAACTTACCGTCTTCAGTGTATCTATTATCTTTCGCAGTGAGAGCGTTCTCGAGTTCGAGCAGCAACTTCTCTTTTTCTGCAATTAACTCCTGCAGTGGCAAATATATCATTCATGGGTGTCATCTTACGAAATTGTGGGGAAAATATGTTAGAGATAATAATAATAATAGTGTGTGTGTGTGTGTGTGTGTGTGTGTGTGTGTGTGTGTGTGTGTGTGTGTGCGTGCGTGCGTGCGTGCGTGCGTGCGTGCGTGCGTGCGTGCGTGCGTGCGTGCGTGCGTGCGTGCGTGCGTGCGTGCGTGCGTGCGTGCGTGCGTGCGTGCGTGCGTGCGTACGTACGTACGTACGTGCGTGTGCGTGTGTTACAATTGTTTTATGCGTGGGAAAATAATTTCTTCCAACAATCATGCATATGGGCTGAAATGTGAAGTTTCATGACAAAATAACTACGCTGAAGAATTTTAACACAGTCGTTTTGTCATAAAACCTTACCCTTTTCAGCCTATAAGCATGATTGTTAGAATAAATTATGATATAATACGTCTCTGTTGACGGCCTACCCGGAGTGTGCAGTCCGTCGCGTGACAGCCAACAACACATCATCTCACCTTTATGCGTTTGTCGGTTGCCTCCGTGTTCACTTTGGCCGCTGTGCGGATCGCCTTCGCTCTGTCCGCTGCGAGAAGATCAAGTCACATGGTACTAAGTAAGACCACACTGAAACACTCCCAATAGCAGTGCAGTTTCACCGAATCGATACACGTTTAACTAACACCTATTCGACATAACATGCCGCATGTATCTTGCCTTGGCCGGAACAAAATATATGCGTGTTCGCGATATTTATACTTAATTCAGCAAAAAAGGTACAGACCTATATATAAACTAACCACCTTTTTCATAAATAAAATGCCTAGACGGAGAACATATTTAAGTGCTGTACGTGTTATCCCAGTTTTAATTGAAACTAAAAGGTTTCGTTGAGTACAATGCACGCCTTCAGCACGTATGTACGTACCGTATTTGAGAGTCGAGAGCGTCTGATCGTAGTTCTCATTGTCCGGACTGATTGCTGCTATCTAAATCACAATATTGTAAATTATGTCAAAGTGTACCACAATGTGTTAACACAGCCTAACACAGCACGACTGACGTTTTCGTTTTCACTCAATCTTATCTACAGTGTCAGTGAAAGCGACGCAATTAGCCTATTTCGAGAACATACCATTACTTTTTTTGACGATGCCAATTTATACATACTTACGCTTAGAATTACAATACTGTGATGTTTACATATGCAAATAACTATTTACTGCATATGTTTAACTTAAGATGGAGTGAATAAAATGCGTTATCTTGTCCATTAAATACATTAAACCCAACAACACTGCATGGCGTCTTACGAAACTGTCTCTAATCTTAGGATTATGCGCGATTTATCACAGTGAGGTGTTGGATGACGTTACACGCCATTCGTTCTTTCATTATGACCGATTCGCGTCCACTAGCGAACATCACCCTAATACCATCATTGACTCACAGTATCTGACTCACAATCACCCTCTCACCATCACTGACTCACAATCTCTTGATCTTGATGCACAATCACTGACTCACTATCACTGAATAACATTCACTGAACCACAATCACCCTCTCAACATCACTGAACCACAATCACCCTCTCAACATCACTGAATCACAATCACCCTCTCACCATCACTGAATCACAATCACCCTTTCACCATCACTGACTCACAATCTCTGGATCTTGATGCACAATCACTGACTCACTATCACTGAATAACATTCACTGAACCACAATCACCCTCTCAACATCACTGAATCACAATCACCCTCTCAACATCACTGAATCACAATCATCCTCTCACCATCACTGATGCGCAATCACTGACACAAAATCACCCTCTCATAATCACAGACTGACAACCATTGAATCACAATCACTGACTTACCATCACCGACCCATATTAATGATTCAGTAACTGACTCCCTGACATTGACTTACCATTACCGACTTGCTGTTGCCTCCCAGGGCATTCTTCAGCAGCTTCGTCAATATCGAATCCCGGTAACGAACTGGCGAGAACAGAATATTGACAGCGGCATTTATAGGTAGTACACGAACACGTGTTACATGTGTCGCGCAATTCAACAACAAGGGCTTCTTGCAAACAATAGACAGGAAACTATTACAGTGGGTGGCGCTGTGACGGTTCAAGTTTTCAAGAGTCTGAGCGGTTCGCGGTTCTCGGTGGCCATTAATTCACGTACCGGGTCTGCCATGGTTCCAGTGAAGGGGACTGGGAGTTGGCTACTCTTGAAAGAGGGCAGAGAGGAAAACTTATAAAAGTGTTAAATGAACTAAAGTAGGTCAATCACAAGCTACTACATAACTGAACCAGTTTTTTTTATTTCAAGACAAGAAATGAAGCTATAGTCAAGAGGTACGAGAGGACAGTGGACATTAGATACAGTTGAGTTTAGAATACCAAGAATTTGTTACGGTATTACTGATAACTAGTGCTATGACGGATCTGGGCCTGGAAGGGCGTAGAACTGAGACTCGTGGTGTATCTTGCCACCCGCGGTTTCAGCTGCAGACCCGGGACAGTGACTGCATCAGTGAATGGGTATTTTGTGTTGACAGTTGTGATTAATGCACTATGCAGAAATGCATTTGCATCGAGATGAAGAATAAAATAATCCAGTATCACTTAAGGTAATTGTGGTTTCACCATATATCTATATTCATTGTAAAAATAATTATTGCGTTTGAACAAGGTTAGGCGATTGTTTTGCCGTGTTTTTTTGTCGATACAATATACATTAAGACATAATTTAGAGATTTTGCCAAATTACACAGTTATTTTTTCATTGTGACACCTGTGGACATTACTTCTGGTTATACTGAACCATTGTTTATTTGCGTAATGGTGAAAACATCGATTTCCAACATTACCCTACACAGTGTAAAGTCGCGAGTGCATATTTTGTCAAACAAGTACACGTAAGATATTTAACTTGTTTAAAGGGTCGAAATGTTAAGTACACAATAAGATAACATTTGGCCCTTTAAACAAGTTGTATATGCTGTTTTGCTATTATTTCATGCATTGACGTTATTCCTGATCATTTTGAGCTGTGTTGCGGCACGTATTGATTTCTTGGCAAAAACGTCCCACTCCCGCGCCACAAAACAAACGAACTCGTGATAATACAGGGTGGGGCAGTGTTTTTGGTTATGAAATAAATACCTTGACCCACACCTCAAAATGAGCAAAAGTAAAATGCCAGTGGGTGTCACAATAACAAAAACCCAAAGCTCTATAGCTAAAGGTTTACATTGTTATCTTAATATGTACATGTTTGACAAAATAGTCATTTGAGATTTACAGGGCGGGTATGTCTTTTGGCCAAGAAATCAATTCCTCTACCCAATGTGTCAAATGGCTCAGCATGATAAAAAGTGGTGCCAGTGGATGTTACAATAGTATGGAAAACTTTGCTGTATGCATGAAAATCAACATATACATTCTATATAAATGGCAAAGACGTATATAAGCCAAATCATTGTGCTGAATGTATAAACCAAACATTGGAACGGACAAATCTACAACATTGATATGTATATCATGTTTCAAGCTACAAATTTACTATTGGGCTGTACAATAAAGTTTTACAAACGGCAAATTGCCCTCCCCAGTTCCCCCAAGTGGTACCGATCAACCGGCTCATGGACTAGTTATGTGAACAATCAAGCAACACTCACCGTGTGTTTTGACGCCGCGAGCTGTTTTGCACAGAGCTGGGAACATAAATATTTAATTAACTTACATTACGTTCACGACTCCATTGATGTGAGTGAAGTGCGATGCTTATTTAGTTCACCTCCAACAAGAAGCCATGAAATGTTGCTCACCCTATAAAGCATTATTAACGAGTTTCGTAAAAATAAAAAAACGTTTAATATTTCGACTATTTCACGAAATTCAAATATTAATCAAAAATGCTCACGGCTTCACTCCATAAACAATGAACATCTCTCGAAACAACTAAATCGTCACAGCTAACGTATTACCCTCAATGACGCTGCCGAGTGTCATCAATGACTTGTTGATGTGTTTTGCTTCTTTAAATCGGTCGCCTTTCGCCTCAGTCTGTTTCTGACGTTCACTGTCATCAACAAATCGTGTAAACCATGTTGGTCAATTATTTATCGCGAAAATATAGTCGCATTTAAACTAAATTAGGTTTTGGTGAGTTTTTGGATGGATAAATTAGTTAACATTTAGAGTTGCAAGGTAATAATACTTCAGCGAATTAACTTGTGGAACAAAAAGGAGCTACCAGGTTCCACAATTTCACTTCAGAAGCCATGAATTGGACTACATATTGGATGATAGTTTTAGACAAGTATCTAAGTGCAACAAATATTATGTGTTGCTAATTTGATTAATTGTGTCAACATAACCTTATCGCGATCAATGTATGTGTATCGCGATGAAACAAAACCGAAACTAAGTTTCACCTAGGCGAGGCTGTGGAAACTAACACGCACCTGCCAGCGAGGTCTACGAGGTTGATTGTCGACCTCTTCGTTTCCTTGGAACTGATGTTGTTCTGCACAAATGTGATCGTAACGATGGTGTGGGCACGGCTACAAAAAGACTGGCATTACTGTCAAGTCTAATCATGAGATCGATACCGGTAAATACGAGATTAGGAGACATTGGTGTAGTTATAGAGGACACAACTCTCGTCAGCCGTCATGTTGGTGTTATATAAATTTGCCCATGGATACTCACTTCCAACCCACAACGAAACGCTGCAAGCTACCGTATTTCACACATAAACACATTTGAAATTAAAACAGGGAGAACAAACAGTAACACATTTACTTCTATTATTTATTAAAGCAACTAGCATTAAAATGTGGTAATACTAATACCAATGGTTTATTTTATAATGACATAGGTACATATAACGTGTTATCGTGTGCATAACTTGGGGACCAGAAGTGCATTATCTCGTTAACTATCGCTTCGAAACGAGAATCACTTGTGTCCCCTAATGTCATACAAGTCATTGCCGTTGTACCGAACGGGATAACTTGGTAGTTCGTAAATGACTGTCATGATGACAATAGTTACCACATTTGAGAATGCACAACATTATCACAGATATATCCATCTATAAGATAAAATAAAATAAAATGTATTGCCTTGTGTAATCATTGCAGTAATACAATAGAAACATTGGAATGTATAACGAAGTTGGATCGTACCATAAGGTATACATGACAATACACTCACATGCAGCAAATGGTATTTCGCACTGCCTGTCAATATTTGTATGGCTTCTTGGAATCTAACTCTCGAAATAGCTATGTAATATTTTTAGTTACAGCTAATTGTAGCGATGCCTTCCCTTGTGTTACGTAACTTGGGATAATCGTAGAAAAGACGCATGACGTATTAACTACAAATGGTAAGTCGATAATTCATAGAAAGGGTAATAGCGCGATGAATTTCAACACTTGACAGTTTGAAGCCCGATATGAAAAGCGTCTAATAGCATAATATACTGACTAATTTTGAAAGACGTTACGACAAATAATTTTGATTGTCGATTCTTAGGTCATTGGGATCAGCTTGCTGTGTTTCGCTTGATTACACATTAATTCAGCTTAATTGACGGTCGGCAGTACTTGATAACTGAAATGCGATATTCTCTTATACGCACAGGTGTCGTCAGTCATATTACGTTGTGGCAATAGTAACAACAAGAACACATTTGCAGAGGTATCGTGTTGGCCCTGTTGAGTCTGCGTGAGCAATTTTAATGTCTGATTGCCTAAGATGTGCTCATGTTATCACCTAAAATATGCTCGTTTTATCATATTGTATATCTTAAACGTGACATAATATAATAACCGACAACACGAGTTTTGAGCAGCATATGAGTCTCATCGGTTGATAATATAGACACGGCCTGGTCTAACCTGCTCGTTTTGTTCATCTTGGTTGCAGCGATCGTTCTCTGTCGGTCGCCTTCGTTCATCCAATGTTGTATGTCGCTGTAGTTTCCAACAGGCACGGTTTTCAAGTCTTCGACTGTCGACACACGCACATACAAGGTATTCAGTGTTTACTTCTGTCTGGTAGGAGAGAAGGGGGCAACCACGAAGAATATCTTGCCAGTTTACCAAGAATCTGTGTTTAAATGCACACACCAGGAACGCTTCGTAGTGTTTTCAAACTGCTCCGTCTAGGAACAATGCCATGTGCAGAATATAATTATGTTTTACCATGTTATCATACTTAACATAAATGTCCTGCCTTGGAGATTGTTGTTAATGTTTAAATCCCCTGTCCGAGTTGTATTATTGGAATATCTGTCTAATTCAAGTACACGCACGCACGCACGCACGCACGCACGCACGCGCACACAAACAAACACACACACAAGCCCACGCACGCACGCCAGCACGCACGCACGCACGCACGCACACAGTAGTGCATAGTGTCCTACGGTAGAATCCCCTTTTCGCGCATTCTCTGACTTTCAGTCCACCGGGCGGTGGTTTCTCCTTATTCAAGAGGTCTCTCGCCTGTTCGTTATATATTTCCAGCATGCTAAACGTCACCTGCAACAGGGTTAACCGGTACATCTGTCACGTAAACTCACGTTCACTATACAGTTGTTTCATAATAAAGCATGAACTGTTCTTGAGAGAGTAATAAGGTTGGCCTTCGGATAGTCCAAAATATTCTTTTAAACTTTGTCAACATACATGTCAGTAAGCGTACAAAACGTTGTTTCAAAAAGCATTGTTTGTGCAGCAGATTGTCATAGACTCATTCGATCTTTTCTTTTAAATTCCCATATTACAACGCATCTGCTTAACGCTGCATTCGCAGATGATTTACATAATTATATATTAACATGTTTAATATGGTAGCTAATATTACCACTTGTATTTTTTTAAGTGGTTTACTATTAGTTTATTCTCGATCAATTTAATGTATAATTTATATTTGACCAGTTTAAATATTTTTTATTTTATTTATTTTAAATTATTTCAGTGTAGTTTTGCTTTATTACATGTTTCACTCAATAGGGTATACTATGCTTATACTGTATACATGTACTATCCAAATGTGAGAATGATTACTGAATAGGTGTATGCGTAATACTACAAGTATTTTACGCATATCTGAATAGGTATTTGTATTCCGGGTGTGCGGCACTTTATAAATAAATATATCAGTGCTGGTTTTTTTTAGAAACTTTATTTAATACTTTATCAGACACGTGCCAGCCCCTAAAAGTGTATAAGTTCAGACGTCAGCGTTTAAAATATCAATCAAAGCGATTTACGAACGCATTTAAGCTCTTTTCAAGAATACCGTTTTTATGGTCAGCTTGTGTGGAACACCATAGCGCCGCCTGCCGTCTTACCTCGTAGTTAACTCCCGACTCCATCCGGTTTTCGATGTCTCTAAAGAGCTGTTCACATGTTCGAGGCACCAGACCTAGATGCAGATAATTTTCACTTTCAATTTAATGAGAGGACGGGTAGACAACACGAAATATTAACATACATGCAATGTACATCGTACGCTAAATGTCTTGACAATTACACAAAGCAGCCAACACTGCTGTTTTTTTGTTTTGTTGAAGCTGTGCTTTCATTGGCTTGGTGAATCACATGACCTGAATCTCAAGAATTTACAACGACAACACGGTTATTACTTGATGTAGATGGGGTATTCTGAGTTATGTTGTTAAACCATTGATTTATTTCTCAAGCGACATATGGAAGAACACATACAGCAAATATAAATGATAATGAAATGCGACAGCAGTAGTTGTTGGTGGTTAGATATACTTGTATTAGAAACCTGTATTTCAAAAACACAGAATGTCTAGTTTTTAATAAACAATGTAAAATCAACCGTAGCATAGACGAATTTGCTAGTCCGCTTTATTCATTAAGTCACGTCAATTGTGTTATTGTGCTGACTGCAACTAGCTATTATATGTGCGTGTTGCATGTGGTAGAAATAGCGTCGTGATAGTGTAGGCGTTTCAGCTGAAAAAGAATATGGAGAAATTGTTATGACAGATCTTGCACACCGTGTGGTCTTATGATATGGAGTTGTTATTTACGGATTGCAAAGAATATAGAGGTCAAGCCACGGTACGTTTTCGAATGTAGTGCTTAAAAATTCGCAATTAAGCCGAATTCAGTTATTTATTTGCCAAGAAGCAACTGTATTCAGCCAGCAAAATTGGAACTTTAGAAATGTTGCACCTTTGGCAGTGAGATGTTGCAGTATGAAACAGATTCGAAGATGCGTAGGTATTTTGGTGATGACGTTCCCGAAACACCGGTAGGCGTTTTAATATTTGGAAAACGCTGCCAATTTTTGAAGGTAAACACGTTTGCGACATGATTAAAAGAGCTAGAGGTATGTAAGTTTGAAAAAACTTGTTCAGAATATCAACGACATGGAGGCGGTGGTTGTGATTTTTTTCAGAATTTTTGATAGTCTTGACAGTTTTCGTATAATCAGACAAAACATTAACATGGCCACCAATGGGAAAATGTTCTTTGTTCTGTGCCCTGTGGGGAAGAATGGTATATCAGGCAAATTATGCAATACTCAAATGACGGCGGCGTTAACACACATCGCCGAGCTGCCTCACCTAGATTGGCTCCGTGGCCCATGATAGAGTACGACTTGCCGCTGCCCGTCTGGCCATACGCGAAGATGGTGCAGTTGTATCCGTCCCAGGCGTTCGCAAGCAAGCCTTTCCCAAGGTCATCGAATACCTTCACCTAAGTCAGTCGGCAATGCAACAGGAACAAGGCCATATCATCGATATTTCTGGTCAGTGTGCGCATAGTCGCTACTTTTATTTTAATAAATATGCTGTGTAACATGCGCTGACCCAGTTGCACAAACGCGCGACTCACAACAAAAGTTGGCGTTATCAGACCTGTCACGTTTGTTTGGTTGACATCCACATTTGTTTTACTTGAATCTCGAATCTCTGTATAAAGTGTATACATATTTCATTAGCCTACGAAATATCGGGCCTACATATAACAAAATCGAACACGATCCGTTCGTTTTTTTGTCGGAAATCAAACGTAATTGCTCTTCGACTGCATTTAAAAGTTAGTAACAAAATTTTACTCACGTAGTAAATGCATGAAAATGTGTACTTGATCATAGTGTTTCCGTATGAAGCAAACCCGAGTTAAAATAGAATACAGCAGTATTGCTCAAAACATTCCAATACCCGTGTTGTATACGATAAATCCGTACGGTACGGTATTTATGAAGAGGGCTCTGCGAACTTCACCTTTTGTTCAATATATGGAATGAAAGCCTCGTGACCTAGACTTATCGCCCACCTAGTTACGTTATACCTACATTAAAACTTAATCTGCCGAATACCAACTTAACGTTAGCTTGGCCTTGGGTCTGACATCGTTATGGTAACAGGGTTAAATTTACTAACCTAACTAAGTAAGCAAATAATACTAAGAAAACGTATTGAAAGTTGCTGTTATGGGTACTAGGTTTTATCTTACAGTATATCGAACAATATGAGTACTACTACCGTGCTATTTATTTGAATAGTTTAAGGTGATAAAACATTAACGTAATATTGTTTTAATATTATAAGTACTGAATATCAATTATCATGCAAGACGCAGTGACATTGACAGGCTTGTAGTAAATCAATGTTGTTAATTATTAGATAACAATTAAAAAAAAAATGTATGGTCATATAGCAGGAACATATTTTAGAGAAAGCATCATTACTTGACATTCTATAGATAACTAAAATGTTATTCTTTGTGTTGAGCCATTTGTTTGGATTAGTATGTCTGGAAAATACTTCACGAATGCATTTTGATTGCATAATATAACAGTCTGTTATTTCTTTACGAATATGTGGCAGGACATTGACTACACAACAAAATGTAATAAGGACAAGCATTGCAAGATTTGTAACCATTCATTTGTTCATTCAACATGGCAATCTTTATGCACATCTATTCCTCTTCCTCGATTTTGGCAATGAAGTTAATTGAACCTGTATTTTTACTGTAAAAACCCACAAGATACAATTCCATCTAGTAGGTAATACAGCGTTCATACACAAAGAAAATGTGAAACATATTTGAGGTGGTGGCTCTGCTAACGTCAAATTGTTCAAAGAAGTCCGAATCCCTGCAGCCGAGACAGAATTTCAGCTTAGTCCGCAAAATCTGATCTTGAAATTACAACTCTCCAGCCTACATAGAAGTCTTTAAAAAAATAATTATGGAAAAGCAGCATCAGGAATATTCAATAAATCATTATTCATATTTATTTACAGAAACACTGACACAATTTGTGGTGCAGGATATACTATTGTATTGTGTCATCTATGAATATAATATAAAGACAAATGAAAATGCATCGACAATTACAATATTCAACTCCTTCTTTATTCAACATTATGTGATTTAACATGCTTCTTAAATGAATCAATAGCTTTGTAATAAATTGTAGATATGTATTTTATGAATGGGCAATCTTGATATATTGAGGGCGTGGTGTGTGCGCGCACACAAACACACACACGCACGCACGCACGCACGCACGCACACACACACACACACACACACACACACACACACACACACATACATACACACGCACACAAACACCTTGATTCATTATTAAATAAATAAACAGCATTTGTATTACAGTACTGTCACTTGCAAGTGACTGGACATTTAACAGTGTGGAAGGAATAGTTATTACAATTTATTTTGTACCAATCAACAGGAATGACATTATTACCTTTTGCAGAATATGTTACATAATTTACAATAAACAATATTTCACTGATTAGACCCCACAACGGCCGCGGCCGGCCGCTCTGTGCAGTCGTGGAACGGCCGCCGCCGGCCGCATACTGGACCCTCTATTAAAAAAAATCCTGGCGAATAACTACTGAACTAAACGCTACCAAATTTTGCCACACCTTGGCGGATACATTTTGCAACAACAACAGCTCGTTACGTGCATGTGTTGCCCTTTCGGAAGTCTTGATTTTCATAAGTTTTGTTCACGCTATCTCGAAAAAATTTATTTCTATATTTGTCATGATAAAATATGGTGTAACTTGAAAAATAACCGCCAGAATTTGATAATGTTTTCAGTGGTGCAAAGCTGACACATATAGCTACATTTTCTTCGCTGAGTTACAAAGGCATGGGATCATTGTCAAATGTCAAAGGCATGGGATCATTGTCAAATGTCAGTCGCAACTTTCAAAGTTTTAACAAATGTACTATTTTGTCTTTGCAAATTGTTATCAAATGTCAACATTTTATTAATATATCCTATTCCTATGTATACAGGCATGTGGAGAAATTACTACTCTTCAAAATAAACACAACTTGTAATTGTCAATATCGAATAGTTTTTTCTACAGATTTTTGAACACAAGGAGGGTAAAATCGCTCGAAATTTGCCAGAAATCCTGGGAACATGGTGGCATGTTTTAATAAAATCCTGGGGCCTAATGGGTTAAACTATATATTTAATTATTTTCTATTCACTGTCTGTTATGCTGTAATATATTGTGGACTCTATGAATGGAGGTCTCCATCTGTAACTATAACCCACCACATTCAGTCACAACAGAAGCTTCATAATTTATGTAATACAAATGTTTTAGTATCAGTTTTGATATTATTTTAAATAATGACAGAGTAACAGATTTAACGTTTCTACAATCGTAAGAACTTGTAAATATCCAATACTTACTCTAATCACAATCTTTGTCAGAAGTATCAACAGTGTCAGACAATTTTGAAGAGTCAGAAATGTAATCTCCCAGTTAATTGTCCCTGAAATATTTATTTAAATATCCAATTTCGCTTCAGATATTAAAATTATACTACGGATTATCGCTATAACTTATATATATATATATATATATATATATATATATATATATATATATATATATATATATATATATATATATATATATATATATATATATTATATGTATAATATATATGTATATATGTATATATGTGTATATATATATATATATGTATATATATATATATGTATATATATATATATGTATATATATATATATATATATATATATATATATATATATATATATATATATATATCATAGCTACTCACATACCTATAACCTTGAGTTTTTCATGGAGTTGGTATAATTCTATAGTATAAAATCATCATATTTAACTGAATAGCCGCCCTTCTTCGACATTATTTACTTTGTTAGTGCAGTGTAACAGTTTGCGTTGCCAAATTACATTTAGCGGTAAAGGTACGTTCTTATATTATAGTGCGGTATCCCGTCCCTGAGACTGTTGAAAGCGCTTTACACTTCACACCCGACAGACCTGTTCGTGCCAATTTGACTTCTCTAGAAAGCCCTCAGATAAATAACTCTCGGACAAGGACTTTGTCATGTGGCAATCAAAATATTTATTATTGTAAACATATATTTTTAAGCTAATGAATATCAACGTACAATTTAAGTTCCAACATTCAGAATCCATTGAAATAATTTTGACGAAAGTGTTTCAGGCTAGAATATTTGTTGGTACTTATGCTACAAATCAATATTGTTTTCTACACCCAAATCAAGGTTTATCCAAATTAATTCCGACCTAGGAGTAGACAATAACAACTGTCTTGTCAAATTACATTTATCTATGGAAACTCTCTGTCAAAGAATGTGCCTTTTATTGATCCAACTATTGATTATCATAAATACATTTACTACGCGCAAATAGAAACAGACTCGAAAAATACAAACACTGGCTAATCACAATGTGGAAGGATCTACATATATAATTTTACTTCGAATTGCATACATGTTGTATTGCATTGTACATTGTACAAAACTGTGTACATCATCTTTGTAGGAGATGTAACTATGAATTAGCCGCCTGGCGGCGATTCTGCTTAGCCTTAGATGTGTAAGGTGCTGCCACCATTCGTATTAATAAGCGACTATGACAACAACAACATAGAAACAATACAAACACTGACTAATCACAAGTAGAAACAGACTATAACATTACGAACACTGACTAATCACAAATAGAAACATACTCGAAGAGTACGAACACCTTCTAATTATAAATAGAAACACATTCGAATACTGACTAATTACAAGTAGAAACAACACGAACTTGGTCGACGTATTGGTCGCTTGTCTTCTCGTTGTAGCCATCATCTCGTGCATTGAAGCCGTCGTGTGACCAGTACGAGAAGTCGTACGTGAACTTCTTGACGTCGGTCTTACCGGGGCCTTTCAGGCTGACTGTTGCTCCGTCCATCTTAACTATCAACTGTGCCTTGTGCGATAGTTCACGCTGATTCTACTGATGGTCACGGAAACTGAACCGGACGGCACAAGTAGGCCCTACATCGTCTAGCTGTCCAAACGGAACGGTCATTTTAAAGTTCTCCGACTGGCATCTTAGCCTGCTAACACCCGCAAGTTTCAGAACATAACTAGTAGATGCTGCAGCGAACATTCGCTGCTCGGTCGCTTGCGAACCTCTCCTACTCTTTCAGATTCAGATATAATTTGTTCAGATCTTCCGCATCCAAGCAGCCACCAAATTCTCTATTCTCACGAAATTAGACAGTTTCGGTCTTACTTTATAGATTCGATAAGAATAAGATAAGGAAAGACAAAACGAAGGACGGTCCTGTTCACGCGGGATTCAGTTTCCTGACCACGATACAACTATTTCCATTCCTTCCTATTTCTGACCTATGCCGCTTAACACAAAACTGTTTTTTTAATCTAGCCTATGCTACATTGATCTGATTTCCCAACTGGTATGTTGCGTTCAAGTTGCTATGTTTAGTTTGCAAGCAAGGATACAAATGGCCGAACGCGAACGGCCACCTTGATGTTTTCGCTTGAAGTCATGTCGAATGAAGAGCTGAAAACAAACACATTGCCTATAAGTTGTATTTGTTATTTAAATGGTTTTATTACAATTGTATTATTCTGAAGGCGCATGTAGGTAAACCCGGAGAAGTCGTGTTGTTGTTGGAAGGAACATATTCATTAGAACAAATTTCAGATGACTAAAACACCATAACACTCGTTTTCACCCACCAACAGACATCGTCGGTAATTCAGAAGGAATTGGTTAAAACATTGGTAATTCCTAAAATAACCAATTGCTTGGATGCTTCACTTGGTGGATATATTGCTAATATATGTCCTGAAAAGTAAACGCACTTGTAGGTTCCATTGCTGACTAAAGGCCAGCCTGAAAACCATAAGCTTTGACAGCATTTCTGGCCCTACAGCGGAATTCAGACGAGATCAAAACGAACTAATCCAGTTACAGACGACCGAGTAATAGGTCTTAAAGACTGGCTTCGATCATGTGCGTGAGACCGGAATACGACGGACAAAACCATGGCAGTACAACGCCGCCTACCATTGATTTTTTTATTGGTTCATTTTTAACGCTGACCATGACCAGCTGGGCGTTCATCGTGTGGATATTGACCATCTAGTTGGTTGCACGCCGTATGCTACGTTTGGTTGAATATGTACACGTACCTGTGTCAATGCGATGGAAAGACTGCCTCGGTTTATTGGCGTCGAATCTTATTTTGTTCGCCTGCCACGGTATTCAATATAGTCTCACAGCAATCTCGCGAGACTAGAGTCTATCGATACGTTTAACTGTTTACCTTCGCTACGCTGGTGTATCTGATGACTTGGCGCAGGAATCAGTCGTTCGCTGCAAGCAGCCAACACTCTATTATTTATTTGGTGGACTATGTCGACAGACAGCTTCAGTACAGAACCTGGCAATACACGCAGTGGCAGATAATGTAACTAATCGGCCGCTTACACCACACACACAAGCACGCACGCACACAAATACACACACATATAATGGTTGGTATTTAGTATCAGGATTAAATTCGATAACTAACACTAAATAAGGGCTGCAATCGTATATTTTTATATATATATATATATATATATATATATATATATATATATATATATATATATATATATATATATATATATATATATATATATATATATATATATATATATATATATATATCAGTTCGTGTTCTCTCCCAGTGGCAGTGCGTGTTCCTCCCAGTCTGTATTCTCTCCCAATTCGCCTTCAACTAAACAGGTTGTATATGTGTAACTTTCTTGTTTATTGACTTGTTTTTATTACGTTACGATAAAACGACATTTTATTGACTGATATCTACATTAGAGCATGTATAAATGAATACCTGACAATATACAACGGTTGGTATATGTGAACGAATTGTTTTCGAACGGTCATACATATTATAGTATCATCATCATCAATCCCGTAACCCGTAGTGTCGTTGGGGCACCACCGATGACCTTGAAATTATATTATAACGCGCTATATTCATATGATTAAATATATTACCTCACCTGCGACGTCTACCGTTTAAATAACTGCCATCTCGAACCGAACCATCACTCGTACGAGTCCTGGTTAATATTTTGTATTACGTTCTTTCTTATGGTCCTTCCACGTGTGCACATTTGGATTGCTGCAACTCTCGCGAAAAAGAGAGGCAAGAGTGCACTTATAGCAATCGAATATATTGGCTCTGACTGATTACATGCACGATTAATGGTACACACGAGCCTTTCACCGTTCTCCACATCCTGCATGTAAACTTTGACCTTCACTTGACCTTGACCTACTCCAGTTTAACAGACTCCACACTTCGGTATGTATCCAACACACTCGACCAGGTAATATAAATCATAGGTTTAATGGCAAAACATTAGTGACATTACCAAACACGCAGTCCGCGGCAATTTTATATGCCAAATTATGACAAAGAGTAATCGCCTATTACTGGCGCTAGACCACCTAACGTGGTCACCCCTGCATAATGTTTGCTAAGGGTCTAAACAACACGAATCCAAATTTTTATTCTTTACACTAGCGTATCACAATACGATTAACATTTGGTTCTAAACCACCTGACTTTTGCCTGGCATCTAGAAATGGATCACGACATTCTTGTGGGCTAAGCCATCACACGCACGTGCACACAATCCATCCAAATTAACAATTTCACTGTAAATAATCATTATTGAAGAACTTGTGCAAGAATGAACTTTTATTCAGTCACAACAGCCAGCTTCCATAATACAGTTGCACAAGTGAATAAATAAATAAATAAATAATGAGATTATGCCAAGAAAAATCTAGTGTTGAATACTCAAAATCACACAAACAAATTAAATAGCGTGACAGAATAATATAAAGATAGTGTGATATAACACGTCCGTTCAATGGTATATTACAAAGCAGATTTAATATTAATTTGTATAATTACATAAGGATTTTAAAGAATTATACGACATAAAATATAAGGTTATCTTGATGCAATGAAAAAAAGTTGACTATATAACTTGATAATATAATTATAATACCAGAGAGATATTATACAGTAAGTTATAAATGTTGAAAAATAATAATAACCCGGTACCTGTATACAGAACTCAGAAATATATTAGTATATATATATATATATATATATATATATATATATATATATATATAAATGTATCTTGGCATTGATTGAAGCTTGCCAAATCTATAATAATAATAATATAATAGTGCAATATCCAAAATAATTTTTTATTAGGATATATTGCATTGTAGCTCGGTACACAAGTGCATTACACATTTCATGAATATGTTTAGCCAATAATACGTCAAAATGAAATCAGTCTAGTTGCAATAATGTGAAAACAGTTGTTGTTTTAGCTTGTAGCTTGTATTTCAATTGGTGTCTATAGTAGGCATATTGTTCCGTGCTCACTGTAGTGTAATACTTTCAATATGCACTTATTAGGCATGTGTTTCGGAAAAAAAAAATAACCTAATTCATTATTGATTACTGTTTCAGATCAAACAAAAATAGCAAAACAATTAAACAAACATTTTGTGAATTTATATGTTTAATATTAAGTGTCCATCCCATTACCAAAATTGGACTATTTGTTTATCAGCTACTACTTACTACACTCTCCAAGTATTAACCCACATAACATGTAATCGAGGTGGACTCGAAAGCACCATTTGAAACTACTAAACGGTTGATTCTGTTGTATTGTATTTTATTGTATTGTACTAAACGGTTGATTCTGTTGTTCGCGATTATGTCATTTCTTTGTGATTAGCGTATTCATAATATAATATGATTGAAATGAATAGCATGTAACTATTAACTTTTTACCTATGCAGAGGAGAGTATGTTCATCAAGCCTTGATTTTGGAACTATGGAAGTTTCTTCACCTGAAATTATTAATTATTTTCACGAGATTAAATAAATGAATAGCACACACAGTTGTCGCTGCTTTTTAAGCCATGTAGAAATTGCTATATCTTATGGAATGATTTCTTGTATGCTTTTTAATTATGTTACCATTATTGCGATACGTATCACTATAAGGAGTTTGTACTGAATTGCACTGGCTTAATTATGTGTCCGTTAAACAATGATAATTATTTAATTTCATAGAGATAGCTTAACTCCTAAATCATGTTATGAAATTATGGATTTGTTTAACACAGTTATGATCTAGTGATGTATGCGAGTTTTTATATATAGTATGCGTCATTTCACATACAACATGTAAGCGGTGTGAATTAGTGGAGCAGCAGTGCTCAACGGTACATTCAAATTAAGCCCAGAAATGACAAATAAACGTTTCTGATTGGAATGTTTTTTAAAAGATTCACTACGCCCCTGATTTCGAGAAGAAAAATGCACGTTAATTATATTTTTGTGAAATGACAAAAGCGGAGTATACCAACAAAGAGTCGTTTGTTTTACTATTATAAGTAGTGTGGACTTATGGAATGAAAGCGGACAATAACGAAGCTACCACCTTCGCCGTCGAACATTCTAAACATACTAGCTCGCAACTTCTGATATATCATTAATTTGAGTCGATTTTCGCGCATGCCCGGTGCGTACTCGGACTTTCTTTTTCAGCTCTTCGTCCTTCACTCTCTTGTGTTCGTCTTGTCTGAACTCCTCTTTCTTCAACAGTTCCGTGTGTTCACGTATAAGTTTGCCAGCCGCATCTTCTGGCGGCGCTGTTTTCTCGTGCGACGTCTACCAATGACAACCAAACATAACGTCAACTCCATGTAATCATTGTGATTATCTTATCTTTCTTTAAACATAACGAAGGTAGCAGTAAGGCTGCCTTAGTAGATAGCAATGTAGAATGTATTTAACGAAGCAGTCGTTTCCACAGAGGTCGATACATGAATGGAAAACGTAATCTACTAATTATGTAAATGCCAGCGGTGTCAATATGTCTATAACAGAATTGGCAGATATCTGACAAAATAATCAGTGTCAAGTTGCCATCTAGAGAATGTTGATTTGGATAGCAATCTTGTTAACTATGATGTGACTGTTTAAAGGAGCAAATTATATTTGTCAGGTAACAGTTATCGTTGTTACTATTGTACAATAATAATATTGCAAGAGTATTTTCCAGGTCCTCACAAAACGATTGAATAATTTAGTTTAAGAAACGTACATTATTATCTTTCTGTCGTTGTAGCTTCTTTTGTAGTTTGTCGTTGTGGTTTTGCCTTGTAGCTGCCTTCGTTTTCATATGTTGCCGATGTCGATCACTGTGTTCCGCAAGAATGCTCTCCATGTCTTCCTTCGTTGCTGGCAGGCGGCCTAATTTGAGTGGCTCCAATGACAGATCTTCATTCTGCATGTACACTGAGAGCATTAATTTGCTAATCGATTATACATCTAATATGCGAACGGATATTCCATTAACGATCGTTATTCAACATGTCACCAATAAATATGCAACACGTTACTGAAATAGTAATTTCTAGCAACATGTTAAGTGCAGTAGGACAACTATAAATAATTACAAACGTAATTAATTCATCTCTTTAATAAATTACACTAACATCAAAAACGAATAATGATTTTGGGTATACAATTGCTGTGTGTCATAGTCATCGAAGGCATCGGCAGTTTTAAAATACTCGCCTTTCTGTCCGAGAGAGTGTCTTCTTCGCTGTTCTCTGAACTCTCATCTTCTGTCTGTCTCGAGTTTATCTTCATCTTCCGTCGTTCGAGTTCTTCGTTCAGCTTCCGTGATTCAGCTTCACGTATTCTGCGCAGGTGTTCGATGTCCCCACTATGTTCACACAGAAGCCGATTAAAAGCGTCTGGCGAAAGATTGTCTCGCTGAGCTCGAGCCCACGTAGTCTGGACGAACTCGTCATTTTTTTCGTGTGCGTCCTGTTGTGAGCATAACAGGCATGGCACATATTAAATTATTAGCGATAATGCGTGCGCGTGCATGCGTGCGTGCGTGCGTGCGTGCGTGCTTGCGTGCGTGCGTGCGTGCGTGCGTGCGTGCGTGCGTGCGTGCGTGCGTGCGTGCGTGCGTGCGTGCGTGCGTGCGTGCGTGTAATTTCAGAGCAGATGCCATCACCAATTTTGTAAAAAGATTCATACAGTTGAATTACCGGAAGATGTTGAATGTGTGCTCAATTTTGGACCACATACAAGACGGGCGGCATAGTTTGAAACCGAGTATTATTGTAATTATTATTCAAGTTTTGATGCACTAATATGTAACATTACTGAGGCCGTTCAAGCTTGAAATCAAGTATCATTATTATTATTCAATAATATGTAGCATTACAAAGACAGCTCAATTGTTATTATTATAACGTTAATTGGCATCTTTTAAATCGCAATCTATGTTAACCTGCGTGAAGGAGTCGATCATCTGTGCGAGAGAATGCGAGAGTTTGCCGTTGTTTTCGGTGGTGACGTCGACAGTCGCCTCAATTGAGTTCGTCACTATGTCTGCGGCCACGTCGGGGCTCTGGCTGGCCATCTAAGGAAATTGGAATTACAAAATATGTTTTGTTTAGCAAACATGTTAACAAAGCTACAATAGGAACAATATTGAATGGTTATAAAATATTAATCGAAATGGTTTGTACTCGCTTAAGGAAGTACTAGAGGACACGAAGTAACGTTAGTGAAGGAATCGTGTAGAATGCATGTAAAAAAGTACTGTATTCATTCACACGGAAGTCGCCAAATGCATGAAACACGTTATCCAATAAATGTGCAAATGCTACAACCTGAGTATGTTTAAAAGCAAACTTAACAAACATCCCAGAAGGGCGGGTTACGCATGGATGAATACCTGTTCAACTGGAATGTTCTAATTGTCCAGTTGTCGATGCTTTCGATGGCAATCTTGTTAATAACTTTGCTTGTTAAAAGTGCGTGCACACTCGCGCATAGACAAATACACATACATAATGTATTCAATATAAAAGTTAGTTTCTGTTGACCGTCCAACACATATTGTTTTTATCAAATATGTATGTGAACCAAAACATTCAAAAATACCGAAAACAATAACATGCGTCTGAAAGTATTTCATTGCCAGAAGTGGTTATTTTGTATTTTACATATTCTTCGTATTTGACATATGCCACAGCGCTGTATCTTACCGTCTTTTCATATATATGTATAAACATTGGGCATAGCGTAATACAGATTCAGAGAAAGTGGGCGAGAGGGAGAGGTGGAGGAGGGACGGAGGGATGTAATGACTGAGAGAATGATGGAGGAGATAATGGGAAGAATTAGGAAATAGGGAAACAATGAGTGAGGCAAGAGATAATACACAGTGTCATATCTAGATACGTACAGTTGTGTCAGACGCCTGCGTGGTACTGTCTACCAACAGAGCCCCGGTGTGCGGAGCCTGGTGTTCCATCGATGTTGTCTCCACGGTATGTTCTTCGAGATATGGGTCCGTTGGTGCATCTCTCTTCGCCTGGTGTTCCATCGATGTTGTCTCCACGGTATGTTCTTCGAGATTTGGGTCCGTTGGTGCATCTCTCTTCGCCCATGTTTTCGCATCGCAGGCGACGTCCACTGTTTCAAGTTGGCGTGGCGTCGATTCAACTGAAGCCGTTTGTTGCACAGTGACAGTATCTCCTGTTTCGACGTAGGTTGTGATGCCATCTCTCCCAGCAGCTATAACGGACGATCACTTAAAGTTCGTGACTGATAGCTGGCCCGGACACATGGAAAAATGTGAATATAAATTCCATTGATTAACTCAGCAAACACTGCTTCCGAAAGAATGCACACCAGCTCACAGATTTATAAACAAGAGCACAGCTCACAGTATTGACGGACTTATAAACAAGAGCAAGACAGTCTAACGCCAAAGTATTCATAAAATAGTTGAGTGACTAACAACAGTACCAGTAGCGTGAATATGAACAATTATTTGTTCATTTACGTGAACCAGAAGAAGTGAACCAACATAAGTGGACCAGTAAAAGTGAACCAGTAGCAGAACAATGTATCCGAATACCGGTATACGGCTACCCAATAAATTATTACTTTGAAACAATGCATTTATACAATTCCGTAGCTAAGCTACTGAACTTATAAACCGATCCAAACCCCTGCCGAGATCTGATTGTATTCCGACTTGACGCGACGAAGCACGGTTAATGTTAGAGTTGTTCGGTTCGATTAGTTCCTGTCGCCTCCGCACGTATGCGTCAAGGTTGTCGTCGTCAGACAGCTGTTCCTGTCCCGGTGGTTGTTTCAACTGATTCACGAAGTCGTGATCGAGATCAGCAAGTTCCTGTAATATATATATATATATATATATATATATATATATATATATATATATATATATATATATATATATATATATATATATATATATATATATATATATATACACACACACACACACACAGACACACACACACACACACACACACACACACACAGACACACACACACACACACACACACACACACACACACACACACAGACACACACACACACACACACACACACACACACACACACACACACACACACACACACACACACACACACACACACACACACAATGGTTGGTATTGAATATCAGGATTACGTTCGATAACTTCAGAGCTGCAATCATAGTAATGATTAGATACATTTTGAGAGTTGGAATCGGTATACCAGCTAGAAACTAAACATGCCTGAACTCTGAGTTCGGAACAATGACTAAACGTACCTGAGAGTAGGAATCGGAAGTTGTATACGTCCGTCTTAATTCAGTCCGTTTCAAATAAGTCTCCAATCTGACGATATCCGTTTGAAAACGTTCGACGACTCTTAATCTCAATCTGACTCGGCGGTTCGAAAGCAAGAAATGGAGGTCGGTGATGTGCTGCCGTCAACAAAGCAAAGCAATAACGTAAAAAGGTTGAATTTACGGTATTGATATTAGAACCAGTTGTGTTGTTTATTTACGCAAATGAGTCAGAAATTCAAAATATGTACCAACCCACCGTTTTATTAACAACCTATAAAGATCCTTACTAATTGTTATTATTATATTGTGATTTCTCTGGTGTTAAGATGTTGCCGTATGTATCTAGATATAACGTATTATTAACATCGCTTTTTTGTTTTTTCTGTTGTGATCTACTGAAGTAGATGCCATTTTCCATGTATAAGTCATATTTATTACGGTAGATCCTACCCAGAGATATATCTGGATAAAGGTTGGATAATGGACAGCATGATTCATTTGGGCAATATTAGCAAGCATCAGAGGAAAATAATGAATATTTGCGTTTTTTTAATGTCTTACAACTTTTTTCCATGCGGGTATCGTAGTAAACATGTTGAAACGGCATCGTAATAAACACATTTTATTTATCTCGGACGGTGCGGCTAGAATTACATAAATGTTGTAGATATAATATATATATATATATATATATATATATATATATATATATATACATATATATATATATATATATATATATATATATATATATATATATATATATATATATATATATATATATATATATATATATATTATATATATATATATATATATATATATATATATATATATATATATATATATATAATATATATATATATATATATATATATATATATATATATATATGTATATATATATATATATATATATATATATATATATATATATATATATATATATTATATATATATATATTGTGTGTGTGTCGTTTGAGCTCTGAAATCAGTAGTGTTTCAGAAAATGTGTGTCGTATATATTTTTTTATTAATAATAAACTATTTCTAGCACTACGGCTTTTATCTTTTCACCACTGATCCATCAGCCATCAAGGATTTGTTACATGGACCAGGTCGTAACGGTGTATACAAAGCTAGGAACTCGCAAAACGTAACATTTCTTGTCGCACGATTGTTTAATTCAATATGTCTGACAACATTACTGCTGACACTGACCAGTTTTATTGCTACTCTTTTTGTATCGATGACGTCGACCGATTTGTGACTGCTGCAGCCGCTACCCATCTTGACGAACCTGAAAAACAACGGTAATTTGCATAAATGACAAACAGAGTGTTCACCCATTGTGGGCTTTACTGAAATACCTGATAAATTATGTTTTCAAAATGTTTTGACATTTAGCGGTAATTTTGACGCTGCCTCTCATACTAACGTTCAGAAGGACTTTAATTGACTTCCAACTGGCTACAGTCAACACCATTCGTGGCTTGGTTATGAAGGGGTCCTGCAAGTCGCCGCCAGACATTGCCGTACATTGACACGCTAACTCTGGTCTTTATACGTGCTGTGAATGTATCGATCGATTTGTTAACTGTGCCAGTAGTCAGGAAACACTCCAGCGTTATTGAGGGGTTTCTACCGTGAAACGCTGAACAACTACCGCCAAATATCCACCCTGACATTTATTTCTAAACTCAGCGAGATGTACATCGTTACGCACATTTTGACAATAGTTGGATGCGAACGACCCGATTAACGCGTTCCAGAGCGCCTATCGACTTGCTCACGGCTGTGAACCAGCACGTGTGCGTATACATGACGATATATTCCATTCAATTGACAATCGGACGAGCCTGATATTGGTGCTGCTTGATCTGAGTGCCGCCTTTGACACTATCGATTATCATCTGCTTCTCGACCAACTTCACATACCTGACATACGTCACTCCACGACGTGTTGATCTACATACTACAGGGTAGTGTGCTTGGTCCCATACTTTTTCATATATATTGCGCCGAGCTCAGCTGAGTCTTCGAACGTCGTCAACTCTGTTGTCACATGTACGTAGATAATACCCGCCTTTATGTTTATTTTTTATCGTGGCCACCCAACGCAAGCTTCCATTGTCAGTGACCGTTTATATCGCGATGCAATTCTGATGAGAAGACATGCTTGGTACGCCACAATTTGCTTCCCAGCGAGAACAAAACGGAAGCTACGATAATTTCGGCTGTGAACACACGGAGACGTGCTCAACCTCCCGTGAACATCGACATCGACATATATGACGGCTCAATCTCACTCTGTGTCCGTGATATTGATTCACAGCCTACACGTTGGGCAACATCTCGCCCATGTGTATATGTCGTCACTAATAACACCGTATTCACCGACCAGATCATTGAGACCAGTGTTTGTTGACTATCACGCGATGTAACATTGAACTATTATGGTCGCCACTCCTTCTCCGCCACTCTGCCTTCTGTATTCAGAGAAGCGAGCTACGTTGCCTTTTTGAAAACGGTTTTAAAGACTCGTCGTTTTCGTGTGGCCTTTATGTATAGACAGCACCAATTACTTTTTAATGAAGTGGACCAGTAATTAATATATTTATTTACGTATTTATTTAACATATTTGTTACACGTGTTTACATATCTTATCTTATTTAGAACTAATTTGGCTTAATTTTAACATTTTAATACCTTTTTAGCGGGATTCGCGGCCCATTAAAAATGTATAATTTAATTTAAACTTTACCATTTTTTAGACAAAAAGTACGGATATTTCAAAAACAATCCAACCCTGACCGGCTGTAGCCCCATGATGTAATGTGTGACATATATAGATAATAGTAAATTAATTGGAAACATATAACATTGTTAGTGTGCTATATATTTTTGACCACATGTATGTCAATTATTTTACAAAAGAACCCGTTTCTATTTAACATCCATAATACGATAGAACAACGCCCTATAGAGAAAATATGAAATGGCTGGCTGCTTTAAAATGGTTGACTGCTTGTAACAACAAAAGCCATCAAGCATACTCTTGAGCACTTTGCTCTTCAAAGGTAATTGGTTAAGCGACAGTCTTAAGACTTATCATACAAAATCGACTCCTGATAGCACATGTGAAAGGAAGCTACGTCTTATCATTAGTTCCACACGTTATAATCTACGTGTGGCCTGGGCCGGCCCTATTATACATTTCAGTAGTCTGTTTTTAAACATAAATTATTCACGCGTGCTGCTGGCACGTTGAGTTGAAGCTAGCCGGTGCAAGGTTAATATGTGATAGGCCAAATTAATTGAAAGTGTACCAGTGCCAAAAATACTTTAGCCATCTCTCAGAGAATCAATAGTTGCTATTAAAGAGTAAAAGGTAAATTCTTATATAGCGCGGTCTCCAGTCCGTAGAACTGCTCAAAGCAATTTACACTTCACCACCTGGCAGACCTTTTCAATTATACATCAACTCGACTACTCTGGGTAGCCACGCTGCAATTATTGCGCGAACACAATTCATTCACATAAAATCCACCTCTGTCTATAGCCAGGTTTTAAATTATACAGCTGAGTGAACTGAAGCAACCTGGAATGAACGAAATTGTTCATGCTTCGAAACGGCAGTAACATAATTCAAATCCCGGTTCTCACAATGTAGCGTCAGTTTTAAAAACAACAAAAGTATGTGTTGGTATATAACTGTTTTAAAAATATTATATTGTGAATATCCAATATTAGAATTCAAAGAGTTCTGACACCGTCAATGAGTCAACAGCAAAACAGTGTGTCTTTTTGGGTTTGTATGTAGCACGTTATGTGTTAATAAATACCACATGATTATATTACATTGGGATTGTGGTGCGTATGAGTGAACTTTGAACAACTTCATAACAATTATTATCCAATTATGCCCATTTATGTATTATGTAGATATGTGTTGCTAATCAACCTAAACGTGTCACCAAACTCCTAGCCACTTATTATGTTTCACCATATGTTTTTAGGTTGGGCGATCACAGTTCAATGGGAAAAGTGACCCGGGGTCACTTTTCTATGCCATACCGGAACGTCATACCATTAAAATGTGCAGTTTATCCACAAAACATGTGAGAAAGTAAATATTTCAACATCGAACATTAATAATGTTTAATAGAAGTTGGTCTAATTCATATCATTTTAATAAAAAATACAAATAACTTATTGTGTTGATCAGTAAATATTGATTACAGTGCAATATGCATATCAATTATTAGTGATATATTGGCATATGATGGACAGCGTTTTTGATCTTCTTATATGCGTTATTACCAGTTACCAAGATCCAAAAAATTTCTGCGATTTACTAGAAAACCATTAAGATAAAGTTAAAAACTGAAGGTCTGAAGTTACCCCGCCATTTATTTATCCTTTTTGCCCACTAATACCATTAATTTTCAAGTCTTCAAGATATTGCAGCCAATGTTGTTAAAGCCCCCCCCCCCCCGTTGCTCAGAATATCGTCAGTTACATTGTACTGCGATGTTAGACGTCAGAGACATTAATATTACCGATAACGTTATTGGCAGTTATAAGATATGATACACTTAGCACTGTGCTCTGTGCAGACATTTTGTTAATATTTCGCACATATTAGCTGCGCTGGCCTGTTCTTTCTCATTGCCCTTATGTAACATCATCTTGGTGGTGGATCGTTCCGTGGCTGGTCGTGGGTCATTGATTTCTCGTTCCAACGCTGGCTGATCGATATCATCCACACCAGTCTTTCTTATATTGTAATACACGACAATATCCTGTTTGTGTTTCCATCAGTGTCAGCAGGTACGTATTTGTCATGGTGGAGTGTGGAGAGGCTGACAACGCGTAATATTCATTGGCACTTGGAAACCAAGGTGATGTTTTCGCTTAACCTTAGATGTCGAAGATTGTTTTCATTTCTGGAGGGATATAATAGTTATCACTTCCTATGGTTCCGAATACAACAATACTTTTTGATGGAGAAGTTCAGTTGCTGGTGCAACAAAGCAAAGTCCATGGTGACATTTCTACGTGTATTGAACCAAGGTGACATTAGATTCCTTACAACACGCGCTCCATGGTTGACTTTTCGTTCTCCATTAGATGGTTTGTCATGGTAAACATGCACCATGCACGGATAGCTGGTCTCACTGTCACAGTTCTACACATTCTAATACAACTCTTACATTTATGCAAAATTTGGCTGACCTAGTAGTGGCCATATGGTCGAATCTCATGAACCGTTGGCTCACAGTGTCCAAGGGACCTATTCATGGGAAAAAGAGTTTAGAGGCTATTCCTGTTGTTGTTCATGTAGGGCAGACCGATTGCTTTTACGCCATATATAATTGTCCATATGTTTGACATACATTGTGGGCTGTACAATTTAAAAACGGGTCCATTTTGCCCGTTTTTGCTGTTTTGTCTTACTTTTGTCCAAATTTTAAGAACTGTATACACATACCCATACGAATGTCGCTATATTCGAACCGTCAGTGTTCAAGGATTTCTATTGTACCAAAACTTATGCACTGAGCCCAAATGTGATTTTTTATTATTTTATTTTCTTTGGCTATTTTTTCCTTCACATTGTCCTATATTTAATTAAACAATTTTGTTTGTTTCCACTGTTTACTTTTTCTTTTTTATATTCGAAAGGATTTATTCTATTAAATGTCTAGTCGGTAAGCCATTAGCATAACCATCTCCATCCCTGAAAAATATGAAAAATATAGTAGAAACGAAATGTTCTAGATGTTTTTATAACACCAGTATGTTGTTTATCAGTCACACTCATAAAATTATGAATATATATTAATGGTATTGATTAAGCACACACATTGAACGTACTGCTTGGATTCCTGAGACAGAATTAAGAAAAATCTTAACGGTTATCGACAGGGAATTTATTCGGACTTAGTGATCTGCATATCTTTTAGCAAGATCCCAACATATCTTCTTTATGTAACCAAAACATGAAAACGATATAAAAATATTTTTTTACATTTAAAACAACGCGATGTGTTCATGTGGTTCGACCATATACTGTTAAAACGGAGACCGACACCTGACTCGTCGCCCGGTTAGGAACGAATTGATGCACTGAGCTTGAATCATGTCCAGGTTGCACGGTGAAAACTTTGAAGTGAAGTGAACAGTCGAAACACTGAGAATAATCTCATATAGTAGGTGTTGTTGTCGATCAATGACATGTTAATGTCGGCAGGTTGTGTATACACATGATACTAAACACGCGGCCATGTTCGTTAATTTCGTATTCTTGGGAGTGGTAATGCACATGTTGGCACCTACACAATAATGCTGCGACGACCAACCAATAACCGTACTCCCTCCCACCATCGTGAGAGAACGTCGACTCCGTATGGTAGGGCACGTGATGCGCCATGACGGAGTAGCCAACATGGTCATGATCTGGAAGCCCGATGGCCCTCGGAGATGAGGTCGTCCAACATCAACTCTACCAGACATCACAGAGTGGGATAGGATACTCGGTGGGACAAACTTGGCAAATACAATGACGAACCGAAACCACTATAAGGAAGTCATCATGCTCATCCAACTTATGTGTAAGTGTTAGCATTTGTTGACCAGCATTGCAATGTTTCTTGTAGTTCGTCGGCTGTGTTTCGGCAACAATAACGTGTGTATTACATTCATCTCATTGTGTTTGTGGTACATATACAAAAACATGTTGTTCGGTGTTCCCGTCCCGTCTACCAATAATTTGATATTGGCAAGTTCTCTGGTCATCAACACTTTGTGATGTTCTCGCAAAGCCTCTTTTTCTAGTATAGGCATAGATTATTCGTCGAATACAAACACAGCTCAGTGAATGGATATTAACCTGACGCAGAGGCCGAATATTGGTTGTGTTACTAATTTCGCTCTCTCTATACCCCCCTCGTTATAACAACATATAATATTTCTGCCGGGTTGACGTCATATCCACCATTCCCTATGTACCTACCTGGCAGATGTCAAGCAGCCAGACACGAAGATACATTTGAAGAAAGCTTGACCAAATTGTCCGGAAGTCAGTGTTCATCTATCAAAACACCAGCATTTAGCTATTAGATAGTTCGCACTGTGATGGTATAATAGGGCGAATGGCGATCTATTGTTTCCATAGCGTCGAACAACAAACATCGCATTAAGTATGAACAAATTAAACGTACCACGCAATGACTGTTAGTCAGCACGGTTCAATACTAGCCATACCGGCTTTCGTTGTGTTTTCATTATGCTGGTTATTACCACTAGCAGTTTGTACGTGACCTGTGACATGTCAGGATTCACAACATTATCACATGGATTCTTGAATGTGCGAGTAATACTGGCAGTTACAGTAACGTGTTTGACGTAACTTTGGACAATCGAAGAACAAACGCATGACGATGTCAAACATTGTAAGTAATTTGTTTACGTCATAACTACATAGGGTAATTCGATTGTAATGGCGGGGTGAATTTCGAAACAATTTAACTGATACGACCCCGTTGTGGGTCGTAGATGAACCGTTGGAAGTTTGACGCCCAAGATGCAACGCGTCTAAGAGGAATAGCATTATGTACATACAAACTTACACATATACCCACGTGTCTAGGTGGATAATAAGATAGTCATGTAGGTGTCAACTCCGAAGAATTGTTCGAGACACAAGGTATATGAACAGATGCAATGTGAACCCGACTATCTATGTTAAAAAACAATAATGCAATAAAACACGCAAACATGGTTACTATGGGACATGAACGATCGACAACCACGGTGCTCTCGGCTGTATTCTGAGATGGCATTCCTCGCTGCTCATAGCACATTGACGTCTGGCGCAAAGAGCTGTTTGTTTCTGACAAAGAATAGTAGACAAGTTATAATAATAATAATAAAGGTATTTGTATCTCCCCCAATCAATCACGATTGTTCTCAGCCGCTTTATATACATGCAACCATACTTTACAATTACATAAAAAACAATAATAATTAACTTTTATGGCGCCTACATCTTCAGAAACGTGAGCTCAGAGGGTCAACAAAACATAATCATTAAGCATAACCGTGAACAGGGACGAGCAATGTCATTATCAGAACGAGGGACAGACAATTTTGTTGGAGTTTAGCCAAGTCTCTTTTAGCAAAGTTATTTAGAAGTGAATTACAATAGTTAAGGCGGCTACTAATTAATGATGTTGAAGGCAGCTACTAATTAATGATGTTGATATTGTTTTAGCTGTAGATATAGATATGTGACGCCGAATTCAACGGAGATCACGTATATGATAGAAACAGGATTTGCATACGTGAGAAATATGCTGGCGAAAGTTGAAGTCACTCTCAAAGACAACACCTAGATTTCAAACAATATATGATAGGAATATATCACTGCCAAGCAGTTTAACTAGAAAATGGCTGATGACCCTATTTCGATGTTGTTTAGTGCCAATAATAATAACGTCTGTTTTATCTGGATTAAGCTTTAGCTTACTTGATTCCATCCAAAACAAGATATCAGTTAGACAATCACTTAAAGTCGAAACAGATTATTGTGCATTTGATTGTGAAAGTGATATGTAAACATGTGTGTCATCAGCATAAAGGTGATGACTGAGATTATGATTAGTAATGATTTGGCTGAAAGACGTAGTATATAGGCTAAGCAGAACAGGGCCAAGGACGGATCCTTGAGGCCCTCCAAATGGAAGGTGTTGTGGGCAAGATATGTTATTGCCTTGGTGTATGTCTGAAAGATATGATTTGAACCACCAAAGAGCTGGGCCAGCAATGCAAAAAATATATATTTGTTTATATATGGAGGTGTTGTAAAAGGACTAAATGCCAATACCAACAATATATATATATATATATATATATATATATATATATATATATATATATATATATATATATATATATATATATATATATATATATATATATATATATATATATTGTTGGTATTGGCATTTAGTCCTTTTACAACACCTCCATATATAAACAAATATATATTTTTTGCATTGCTGGCCCAGCTCTTTGGTGGTTCAAATCATATCTTTCAGACATACACCAAGGCAATAACATATCTTGCCCACAACAATATATATATATATATATATATATATATATATATATATATATATATATATATATATATATATATATATATATTGTTGGTATTGGCATTTAGTCCCTTTACAACACCTCCATATATAAACAAATATATATTTTTTGCATTGCTGGCCCAGCTCTTTGGTGGTTCAAATCATATATATATATATATATATATATATATATATATATATATATATATATATATATATATATATATATATATATACTTATAATATAACGTAATAAATATAAACACAAACAATTGTCTTGCAGAATAACATAATATGGTATATATTATTCTGACTCATATTTGCTAATTATAAACTTTCTTGCACATTTATAAAGGGGTTAATATATCCAGCGTGGGGGCAGATCCCCCTGGGGGAAGATATCTTCCCCCGGGGTATCTAGGGGGAAGATGTCCAGGGGGAAGATACCCTGAAACACCGGTACAGACAATGAATACATAGATATGTGACGCCGAATTCAACGGAGATCACGTATATGATAGAAACAGGATTTGCATACGTGAGAAATATGCTGGCGAAAGTTGAAGTCACTCTCAAAGACAACACCTAGATTACAAACAATATATGATAGGAATATATCACTGCCAAGCAGTTTAACTAGAAAATGGCTGATGACCCTATTTCGATGTTGTTTAGTGCCAATAATAATAACGTCTGTTTTATCTGGATTAAGCTTTAGCTTACTTGATTCCATCCAAAACAAGATATCAGTTAGACAATCACTTAAAGTCGAAACAGATTATTGTGCATTTGATTGTGAAAGTGATATGTAAACATGTGTGTCATCAGCATACAGGTGATGACTGAGATTATGATTAGTAATGATTTGGCTGAAAGACGTAGTATATAGGCTAAGCAGAACAGGGCCAAGGACGGATCCTTGAGGCCCTCCGAATGGAAGGTGTTGTGGGCAAGATATGTTATTGCCTTGGTGTATGTCTGAAAGATATGATTTGAACCACCAAAGAGCTGGGCCAGCAATGCAAAAAATATATATTTGTTTATATATGGAGGTGTTGTAAAAGGACTAAATGCCAATACCAACAATATATATATATATATATATATATATATATATATATATATATATATATATATATATATATATATATATATATATTGTTGGTATTGGCATTTAGTCCTTTTACAACACCTCCATATATAAACAAATATATATTTTTTGCATTGCTGGCCCAGCTCTTTGGTGGTTCAAATCATATATATATATATATATATATATATATATATATATATATATATATATATATATATATATATATATATATATATATATATACTTATAATATAACGTAATAAATATAAACACAAACAATTGTCTTGCAGAATAACATAATATGGTATATATTATTCTGACTCATATTTGCTAATTATAAACTTTCTTGCACATTTATAAAGGGGTTAATATATCCAGCGTGGGGGCAGATCCCCCTGGGGGAAGATATCTTCCCCCGGGGTATCTAGGGGGAAGATGTCCAGGGGGAAGATACCCTGAAACACCGGTACAGACAATGAATACAAAGAAGCGGACCTTAACTGTCGATTCGGTTTTAACAAGATTTAATACGGTTGCCATCCAATGCAAATGCCCAGATGGCAGGTGGGCAAGGAAGCCATTGGCTTATCGAGAGTCCAGCATTTTTAATCTATGTGTAATCCACCCTCCTGAGATATGTGTCAACCTTGTTTTTAAACATATTCACGCTGCTATCAGTTACACAATCTGTATATAATGTGTTCCATTCATTGATTGACCTCTGTGAGAAAGAGTACTTCCTGATATCCTATTTCCACTGATCCTTTACTAATGTTACCTCATGTCCTCTAGTTTTATTATCTTTATTGAGTGAGGAAAAATATTTCTATAAATATTTTCATACACATTCAATATCTTAAAAAACTTCAATTTGATCTCCTCTTAACCGCCTTGTCTCAAGGGTTGTTAAACCATATTCTTTCAGTCGTTCTTCATAACTAAGGTCCCTCGGGATTAGCTGCTGATGTTGGAGTAGAGGTTGTAGTTTTGTGCAGCGAAGTAACAGATTATTGTTAGGAATATTTATTACTACTGAGAATATATTATTTGTAGTTGTAGACATATATTAAGAAAGAGTTTTGTGACAAGTTAGTCAGAGGCAATATTGTGCAAGAAAAGTTATCATAAAGCAAGGTATCCAGTCCATATGACCACTCAAAGCGCTGCACACTTCATCCCTGACAGATCTGTTCGTTTCACCACCAACTTGACCTCTCTGTGAATCATTCAGCCACGCTGCAGTTACTCCGCGAAGACTGAGTGAACTGTTGCAAAGTGGACTGATCGAAATTGCCAAAGTTTCGCGCCGCAATAGCTTACTCATGGTCCTCGACATTAACGTTAGCCAGCAAAAATACGGTTTGTAGACATTGGTCAAGACGTTGTCTTGATAATTCTTAGTATATATACCGAACAACAATAGAAACGCGAACATTTCAACAACAACATTTTTATCGACAACAATGAACTCGCCAATCTTTTTTATCAGTGCGTTATGACGCAGCTGTATGTGTGGAGTCTCGATAGAGTGGACAATCTCGTGCATTGTCCAGTTAGTTCAGGGCTTGCGTGTGCACGTAGTGTGCACGTGCAGGCGTCGTTTGTGAAATTAAGGGTTGAGCATGATTGATTTTTTTTATTAGGCAGTCCACCTCAACATGCGTGTTACCATTCCGCTAAAATCATCGTGAGACTCAAGTATCAATTCGAAAACAACAATGTCCAGGCAAACAGTCGTTTATACCACTCCACCAGCCGTTCATTTATCATTTATAATCAAGTTGTGGCGGTGGTGATATAGTGAATAGCGCTACAGTTGGGGAGTGTGGTGATTGTCTGAATTTAAAGTACAAAATTACGTGTCGTAAATTCGTCGACGCCAACCTCCGCGCATGCGTTCAAATTGGTCGTATCACCCGTGCCACAACTTACATTAGATCGATCCTAATGGTTGTTGAGAAACCTAAAAATTTTAATTGCATACGATTGTGATAGTATTTGCATTAAATGTTTGACTAGAAACACAGTAACGTTTGTTTTTGATTGAAACTCTGTTATGTTGCCCATATACACATTTGCAATGACGTAACAAGTTGTAAACAGCAAAATCGTTTCCCAGCCACCAATCGTTTAAATACCATTCCATCAGCCGTCCTCTTTTGCGAGTGGCGCCACTGATGGAAATGTGCTTCGATGTACATAGTGATACATTATGCACCGGAGGCGCCACTAATCTCGATTATCCCGGCTATTGTGACGGAAATTATGTTTGCACCCAGCTTGTTGGCGCATAGATAATTAGCCAATGACGATGTAATCCGGGCATTTGGCTAACTCATAAAATAAGAGGTAATTTTTATCAGTTTATACGGTGCAAAAGTAAAATCAGGCAAAAAAGCTTAGTGTAACACCTCCATAGTGACGCTGATTGTCCGTTGGTTCTCCATGGGAACACAAAATGGAGTGCTGACAGTGGGTAACAAGGAGACCACGCCTCTGCGGCCAGACTCTCTTCTCGGCGAATTCAGAAGCTGAGCGAGAGTCGGATAAGTGAGACTAGGATGCACTGTGTACTTTTCATTGTGACGGAAATTATGTATGCACCCCGATTATGGGCGCATGCATAACCAGGTAATTACGATGTCAACCGGGCATTTGGCTAATTCGTAAAATAAGAGTTAACTTGTATCAGTTTATACGATGCAATTCGAATTAACTTGACACTTTGATTATATTGACACAACTGTCATATTAAACAGTAAATCAGGCAAAACAATTATTTAACGTAACATATCCGTAGTGACGCTGATTGGCTGCTGACGCTTCTCGGGAACGCCTACACAAAATGGAGTGGTGACAGTGGGCAACAACGAGACCACCCCTCTGCGGCCAGACTCTCTTCTCGGTGAATTCAGAAGCCGAGTGGGAATCGCCATGGGGTATGTCCAGTATCTTTCATTATCAGATGTTTTGATCACAACATTATTATCTGCTGATGTTCGAACTGGATTTGTGGGGTTTGACAGAAGTCTAACCTCGATTATCCAGGTTCCGTCCTGTGGCGCCACCGTTTGTCGCACACATTATCGCCTGGATGCAAAGTGCACTTTTCATTGTGACGCATACATAATTAGCTAATTACGACGTCATCCGGGCATTTGGCTAATTCATAAAATAAGGGTGAACTTTTATCAGTAATTTATACGATGCAATTCGAATTCACTTTAATAAATCGATTATCCAGGCTCCGTGATGTGGCGCCACTGTTCGTCGCACCCATCACCGCTAAGATCCAAACCATTCTTTTCATTGTGACGTAAATTTTGTGTGCACTCAGATCCTGGCCGCATACATAATTAGATTAATCTGGCTCTCACCTGGGGATTTGGCTAACTCATCAAATAAGAGTGACGTTTTATCAGTTTATACGATGCAACTTTAAAGTTTTATTATATCGACATAACTATCACACTTAAATTATGCAAACTAATTTTATAGTGTAGAATCTCCATAACTATGTAGATTGGCTGCTAGCGCCCCACGTTAACGCCTACACAAAATAGAGTGGGCTACAATCAAACTAAGACTAACACGATACAAAGACTAGCGAAACTAACACGGTAGTAATCGCTATGCTAGCGTAATCGCCTAGTAGACTCCGCGAAGCGGAGACACGCGGTGTTCTGTAAATGTCCGTGACAACAGCTTCAAATAGCTGCGTCTGCGCAATGATGCGCGTGCGTGCGTGCGTGCGTGCGTGCGTTCGTGCGTGCGTGCGTGCGTGCGTGCGTGCGTGCGTGCGTGCGTGCGTGCGTGCGTGCGTGCGTGCGTGCGTGCGTGCGTGCGTGCGTGCGTGCGTGCGTGCGTGCGTGCGTGATTTCGAAATTCTGCTAGTGGCCGAAAATTGTCATGGAAACATACTCCGACACTTGCTCGTGGTCGCATGGATACAGGCACACGCACACAGACACACGCATGCACACACGCAAAGAAATAAGTATGCATGCGTATATATGTCAAACACAATATGAAGTTTATTCACATTGCTCAATAACAAACAACGGACAGGAGAATACCGATACAATCCGACTAATCTAACATATACTTCCAAACGATACACAACTAAAAATCATTCTGCATATAAGGACTTCACTAAAACATGTATAAACTCACTAAACCAAAAACGACCACCTTCATCTCAGCGGACGTTTTCAACCCAGGCATTATTATTAAGAATATCACATTAAAATTAAGAATATCACGCCACTCACAATGTGTAAAGACTGAAGAATCCGGTCATTTCTCTGAATGACCGATGGCTGACATGTTAACCAGCGCGACGGACAAGAGCATGCACAGTTCAACGCAATCGGGGTGACATAGAGTCCTTGGCTAAAGTGACGTATTAAGGGAAGCCGGCATACACAGAACGTGTTATCTTGCCAGAAAGAAGACTAGTTTAGTAAGCAAATGCTTAATATGTTACATAAGTTGAGCTTGGAAGCAAATGGCCATATCCTATTGGCAAGAATAGGAATAGCTGTATACGAATATATATTTTCATTTGGCGAACGAATATTGCTAGAATATCGCGCTCATGACGAAGTGTTATCTAACAGTATGGTGCAGCCCATGACATTACGATGTTGTGTGTTCAACAAGGTTTACCTAGTAAACCACTGGCATAATATTCTTAAATGTTGTCTTAATTGTAGGCTCGTCTTCATAGACCGTGTACAGTAACAGCTGCACGATATGTCAACACAGAGCCCAATTGCGCAACATATTGGTATGTATGTACGCCTATCCTATACAATTGTTTTATCCATGCAGTTTTATTTAAGATATATCGATTGTGGCTGCCAAAACAGGCCCCCCCCGGACCGATGGTTTGGCCGTACCAATTTTTTGTGACAGAACAGTTATGTTCTGTAATATACAAACAAACTCTTAATCATATATGTGCGCGCTCACAATTTTAAAAGAGCAAAGATAAATTAATACAATACAATACAATACGATATAATACAACAAAACAATGGTGAATGGACACACACACGCACGCGCATACACAGGTATTTCTACCATAGTAAGCCCATTATATATATATATATATATATATATATATATATATATATATATATATATATATATATATATATATATATATATATATATATATATATATATATATATATATAGTCGACTGAACCAACCGGCCTGTTTTTGACACGCCTGCTCATAACCATTGATTTCGGAACACGAAGGACTTTTTTTACATACAACGTAACCGTTAAATATAATGTTTAGCCTTGGCCCGACGAAAAGGCGTGGACCAGTAAAGGGTCCTCAAACACACGCCTGAAAATAAGATCAGTTCTGTATTGCAACGTCGCCTCAATGAGTCGCGGCGACGTAAAATTTATACGGGACGATTATAATTCAATCTGGTCACATGCATCGGCTCACTGTGATATTTGCCTCGTGTAAACCTACTTTCAGAGCCATCAACAGTGACACTTCATAAACCAGGAGACTACTTGATAAGGGCATAGTGTCGTCGTAATACATTCATACAGATGTATAGCTTCCAGAGGAAGCACACACTTTGAGATGGCCGGAGATGTATAGCTTCCAGAGGAAGCACACACTTTGAGATGGCCGGAGATGTATAGCTTCCAGAGGAAGCACACACTTTGAGATGGCCGGAGATGTATAGCTTCCAGAGGAAGCACACACTTTGAGATAGCCGGAGATGCCGCTGATATTTCCATGCGAAATAAGTCACATGAAGGCAACTGTTTTGTCTAAGTGGTTGCTTGATTTACAGTAACAACATGTGACTCTCTGGACATAGACACACAGTGTCTACTGTAAATGATTGATTACTTCTGTGCCACTTTGACATAATGGTCACGTGGTGTACTAACACTAACACGTTCTAGATTAATTTATTCAGGTGAACACGCACGGTCTTTTTCAAAGTACCCAATTCACAAATGGCTGGTAATGGTTACATTGTCCGATTTAGCGTTTCTATTTGTTATATACCTTTTGTAATGCATATTCCCATATAACAATTAAATGTTAAGCTATGTGTTTGGCAAATACTGGAAAGTCTAACAGAGCGAGGCTGAACCTCACGATGAATTATCGTGAATCAGGAGTGGTCTTGGGATTCGGCCTTGTAGAAACGAACATATATACATGATGTGTATATACGTCATGTACCTTATAGAGAATCTACATCTTGGGTGGTGGTCGTTTAATACTGAACAAGCGGAAGTTTTTTTATGTAGATTGCGGTGTTCATTTGTCTGAAAGGAGTCAAATTGTTGATTTTAAGACAGTTTATTAATTAGTTTCTTTCAGTTTTTCTAAGCATTTTGTGTGTGTCGTCAATCGATGAAAAATTCAATATTTTATTTACGCATGCCAATGTAATTGTTTTGGTCTTCCTCTTCGTCCGTGTGACGTGTCGATGTCATAAATGTAACTTTCGTACAACATGCCATTTCTACCATCGACTTGCGAAAGTGGTATAAACGAAACGCCTACTGTTAGAGTTATGTCGTCACGCAACGTTCTGCGACAACTTGCGTGATACGAAATCACCTGACGCTAGATTTATGTTGTAAACATTGATACAGATGACAAATGAAGTTTATTACAAGAATAAATTGTGGCCTCTAATTCTCGGTTGGGTCTCTTAAACCCATTGATTGAATGGGTTGGCATATTTCTGTATTCACAGCAGCAACCGAAATGTAATAAGTAATTCATTCTTACGAATACATAATACGCGCCCTTATGCTAAAATATAGCCAACACATGTTTGTTATTCAAGTGCATACGGTTCAGTTATCCTTACTCCAGTCGCGACTGGCGACAGTAGTTTTCTTGCAGTGTATAGCGCGAAATATTTGAAGGGTAAAAATAATATCAAGACGATAGGTGTCAACATTCAGGTAGCTGCAAACTTGACGAAAGTAGATGATCCGCGAACTCTGTGAATTCGAAGCCATTCGCCAGATGGCGCACCTCATCTGTACAAGCATGGCATTGTTTTCTGGTACAATGGAATGCGGCATCGCATGTGCTATTACACGGCATGCACATTCAGTCAGTTGATTGCGCTATTGTGGTTTTCACAACTGATAGAGCTTTGTTTTTAATTAAAAAGTTCTATAATTTTATACATAGTCTCTTTTGAATATTCTTATTTTGATAATTTAACAGTTTCGTGCATGTTTGCAATTACAATTATTTGTAGTACTAACCTTACTATACCCATACATGTTTGCAGAATGCACAACAGATAAAGGTTTCTGGCATATACGGCGTGCGTGTGTGCTTGCGTGCGTGCGTGTGTGCTCGCGTGCGTGCATGCGTGCGTGTCTGCGTGCGTGCGTGTGTGCTTGCGTGCGTGCGTCCGTGCGTGTGGCGTGCGTGAGTGAGTGCGTGCGTGTGTGTGCCAATGTTGGTGATCATTAGGGTCATCAACACTGAAATTTCGTAAACCAAGTAACACGTGTCGCCAGCACCTTTAGTGGCACGCGACATTCGTAGCCTCAGGGGAAGTATGTACTTTGAGTTAGCCGCATATGCCGCTGACACTCCCGGATTGGATAAAATAATTTGGAGGCAACTGTTTTGTCCAGCTGCAACTGTTTTGTCCAATAGCAACATGCGACAGACTGCATTGTACATTTGTTCTAAACCCTGATTTTCCCTGACAAAACTTAATGTAACTGTACTAAACACGCTCATAATATAAACTGTTGACCCTTTCTATAACGAGACAGGTCTTTGTAGCATGCATCACTAGTTTGGTCAAACCATTCATTTAGAAAAGTGCGGATAATATCTAGTTTGCAGCTTTTTGAGAAGTCGCACTTTTCAATATTTAGTAAGTTTCAATGTTGAAAACTATCGCCTTGATATTATATTTGCGTTTCAAATATATCGGGTTGTTCATTGCAACTGTATGTATTGTATAAGAAACATGTGTTGTTATATTTCAAAGTAAGGGATGTGTGTGCGTGTTGTACATTCGAGATTTCTGAAAACACATTTGTCGTACGTCATGTGCTACTGGGCGAGTCTTGTCTCATTTTGCGACTCGCATTATTTCACGCCCTTTCTAAACAAATGGCTTGACCGAATTAGGTACTCATGCTACAAAGAAAATGTCCCACTAAAGAAAGAGCCAACAATTTATGTGAGCGTATGGTGTTCTCAGAAAAAATTATATCAATCAGATCTCCATGCTATGGCTCAGGTATCGTGCTTGTTAAATGTCCAATTTGTGGCGGGTGGAAAGAAACTGGCGAATATTTCACACACACAAGACTCGTGAGGTATCCCTTTGATAAATTGTATAGCTGACAACTGTGTCCATTGATATTATAAACCGTAAGGATATATTACTTATCATATCAGTGGAATTTATGCTGCTACTATATATAATGGAATATGCCAAGTTGCCAATCCGTTTAGTCAATGTTTTTTTTCCCGAGAAACCGAGGTGCACGATCAAATTCGTTCCCATGCGTCTTGTCATTAACTAAATTTGTCATATGTTTCAGTTTTTTTCAAAATAAATCTACCCACAGGCGGTTTTGCGTCGAGCAAGCAGTCACGCAAGGAGGTAACATGGCATGTTGTACTAACATTACATTTAGTACATCAATCCGTCGTTCGGGCGAATAATGCAACGAAATTATTCCCATGTATAAAGCAATAGATAGGCCTCATATTACACAACACTGACATAGCTAAGCAGGAAAGAATAAAAGGCAACAAGATTGATTCCAGAATGATCCCCACTTTAATGACGAGCAAGGCTTCATATAAAAGTAGTTTGACGACGATAGACACTCAGTGTTTTACAAGACATTAAATGGAAATCTGCATTGTGAGTGCGCGCATGTGTGACTAAAGGGCCATCCATAAAGTACGTCACGCTGACGGCGCGGGGTGTGCGTGTAAGCGTTACGGAACGTTGCATGAGGGTATGGGTGTCTTGGCGATGGCTACGTTCGTTTAAAAAAAACACGTACACGCACGCACACACACACGCATACACACATGCGCACGCACAAACACGCACACGCATACACACACGAACACGTTTCGGCTGTTCTTGCACAAGCTTCGTCCAGGCAATCAGATACAATTACTATTCACCGTCTTAATTTGTTGTGCATTCTACAAACATGCATATGTAAATTGTCGACGAGTCACGGCCTGAACACTTGTTGAGGATAGTAGTGCAAACATGATTGCAGACATGCACCAATATGTCATATTGTCAAGTGTGATCATGTAAAAAAAAAATTATTTAAAAACCAGGCTCATCCACATAGGTGCAATCAATTGACTGTATGTGTAAATAGTGTAATAGCACAAGCGATGCAGCGCTTCATTTTACCAGAAAACAATGTAATATATGTTAAAAAAATCAGGTGCGCCATCTGGCGTATGGCTTCGAAGTCACAGAGGCCACTATTCTCTTAGTTTCGCCGCCATTTGTACTTTACTCCAGTCAATCTTTCGCGTGGGATCATGGCTGGGTTCAGTGCTGAACTCGCCAAATACCTGAAATAAAATCACGATGATAACAGGTGCATATTCAGCCAAGTCGTGGAACAAATGCCAACTTTCCTTACTAAAACATTTGAAATTAACGATTTATAATAATATTATTAACTTATTAAAATTCAGTTGTCGTTTTCGCCGCAGTGTTATATTCGAACAAAACATGCAGTAATGTTTAAAGGAACGTCTTTCCAATATTCGCTACCCGGAATAACCCGTGGCGTCTCTAGTGCGCAAAATCACACTCCCGACAGTGGCGCCACCTAGCATTTCACCACTGCCACAATTTGATTATGAATTCAAAATGAACAGTTGCGGACTGGAATAAAGAAATGGTTGGCTGGATAACGTCATTGTTGTTTCGTCATTGCAACAGGAATTTAATAGTCCATGGGCCAAATAGGGGAAACCCTCCCCCTCGGGAATTTACGCCACAATGTTTTTTTAAGAAGCTTATAACATACAAATAAAAAAAACATCAGTTGTCTGTCACCTGGGAATTGTTGCAACGGTGTATTTTTGGGTGGTTTAATACAACCAGTGTAAATAGCAAAACTTGAAAGTAAGGACGGGGGTAGGGATAGATAGTGGTCCATTTTATCAACACGTATCTGCTGACCATAGCAAATGACGTATCAATTTAAAGGTATTTGAATATACTTTCCAACAGTACAGTTAACATATGTTGCAAGAATGACGTCATTATGACATCATACCTGAGCTAGGTTATAGAAATACTCAACATTTTAGCCCACATGCCAGATAGGGGAACCCCTACAACGGAATCCCACCTAGGGAATTAACGCCACAATGTTTTTTAGGAAGCTTAGAGCATAGACATGTGGCATTCAGTTGTTTTCCATCGGGATATTGCTGCTACCGTGTATTTTCCAATAGAGGCTACCCTGAATAACCCGTGGCGCCTCTAGTGTTTGAAATTAACGATTTATAA